>JAGQAX010000006.1:559984-675577 GCA_019142605.1 Cephalopholis sonnerati | reverse complement strand
GATTGCATACATGGAAATAAGGAAATCAAAGAGGAAGAAAAAAAAAAGAGCATCTACGGACTAAAAGGCCAGCAAACCCGCTAAAACAGAATCTGTTCACATGTTTGACGCTACAGTAACCAGCAGTACAAAACACTAACATAAAGAAAACAACACCAATAAATACACATAAAATATGGATAGATCTGTAATACATCAACAGTAAACTTTTATCAACTGTAAACCTGCTCTTTGTCAATTTACAGAGGCATGATGGGAGATTTTTCTTTCTTTTCTTTTTTTTTTTTTTTACATGTCAAAGTCGAGGTCATTCTGACTCCAGCAATAAGGCACAGGGATCATCTGAAGGCCAAACTCAGCCTTTCTTAACGAGGGCCCGGACTGATTGTGACAGCTCGAGGGGAATCCATGACCTCCCAAACCTCGTCAGAGCTGATAATTTAAAGACAGAAGTGTTTCTTCAAGGGGGGGGAAACTCAAAGAAGAGGATTAGGACCACCGGGAAACAAATGAGAACTGAAATCTGAGATAAAGAAAGAATTCTGAGTTGATAAAGTCCAAGTTTGAAAAACTTTCGTCAGTGTTGCCGAGAAATAAACTTAGAAGGCTGACGTTAACTCTGGGATTAAAGGTCAAAAGGCAAGAGTCGGCGAAACGTAACTTCAAAACAAGAAAGACATCAAATATACCAACATGGTTATAGCTCCGAGTCTAATCTATAATCTGTATAAAACTCAGATTACCTGACTTTATTCACTCGACTTCTGAGACTGGAATCCAGAATTCCTGATATTTCTTTAAAGGACCCTAATCCTCTTTGAAGGCAAAGAACGTAAAAACTAGTTTAAAAAATAATTTAACATCACACCAGACTCCTGGGTTTCTGCAGACATCGTTGGAATGATCAGAGTGTATTGGACACCTCGAGTCAGCGATTCAGATGGGTGACGTGCCGAGGCTCAGATGGAGGACTTGGAAAAGGAGACCCTCAGGTGGTGTTTCTCTCCCAGTCGTGGTTGTGGGAACTCAATGAGGGACTCGATGGCCTCCTCCACTGAGCCCATCTGGATCAGAGCCATCTTAGGTCCTTCCTGAAGAGAAGACCAACAGGTTTATCAGACTCTACACAAGAAGTCCACATGGTCACATGATTTAATGTAGGTATAGTAAAGGGATGGCTTTCAGGCAAAGACAAGACATCTGTCCGGCATCCATGCCTTTATATTTTGCCCACAGGGTTTGGGCCATGACAGAGGCGTCAGGGCAAAGCAAAACAGACTTCAGGTAAGGTTGAAAGCTTAAAGGCAGGCACAGGGTTTGAAGGCAAGAACGAAGGTTTCACAGCATGAAGGAATGCTTGGGCACAGATGAAAGGTCATCAGGTAGGAAGACAAAGATAAACACTTCAGTATAGAACAAGTATACAGAGTTCAGGCAAGACTGAAAGCTTAAGAGGAAGGAATAAGGGCTACAGGCAAGTGCAAAGACATTAGGGGGGGTGGGGCAAAGTTAAGGGTTTTAGGACTTGGACAAAGTCTTCAGGACGAAAATAAAGGCTTTAGGACAAAGATGAAGGAATCAGGACACAACAAGACCATGGACTTTAGGGCAAGAATAAGGGCTTTAGTACAAGGATGAAAGCTTCTGGATAGGGTAAATGGCAATGTCAATAACCTAAAGGACAAGGACGAAGGCTGCAGGGCAAGACCATGGGCTGCTGGGTAAAAACAGGGCTGCAGGCAAGGATGAAGGGCGCAGGGCAAGGCAAGAAGCTGCTGGGTAAGAAGTAGGGCTGTAGGGGCATGAACAAGGGCTGCGGTGTAGGAAAAGCAGGGCAAGCACAGAATATCAGGGCACAGAAAGAAAATCAGGGCTTTAGGGCAGGGGTAAAGGCTCAGGGTAGGTTCAGGGGCTTCAGGATATAATAAAGCTTCAGGACACAGCATGAACTAAGAGCTGCAGAACAGGGCAGGGATAAGGGCTTTGGGACAGAGGAGACGCCGGAAAGAGGCAGAGTAATGAAGACTTAATGGAGGTGCAAAGGGAGGGACCTTGGGCGAAGGATAAGGTTAAAATGAGGACATGGGCTCCAGGATGAGGACATGGGGTTACAGGGTGAGGAACAAAAACGTTCAAGGGCAAAGACAGTGGTTCAGGACAGGAGCAAAGGCTTAAGAATCAGGGTGAAAAGTTTCAGGGCACTGACAAAGGCTTCAGATGGGACGACTAAAAGAAACTTCAGAACAAGAGAAGGAATTTTAGAGAAAGGTTGAAGGCTTCAGAGTGAGGACAGAGTCTCTGGGACAAAGAAGGGCAGTCCGAGAGAAAGGACTTTAATGAATAGATGCAGCAGTCATAAGGTTTAAGAGATGAGACAGGAAATGGACTCACTGAAAGAACTTGAAGGCCTTCACCGTGGCTCCTGAGGAGGAAAACAGCATCTTGAGGTCGGCCTCAACCGACAGACGGGCTACAAACACAAAAGGTACATTAGCATTAAAAGAATGTTGCAGTAGTTTCAGTCTGGTGTCAGGTGAATAAGGGACACACAGGTGTTAAAGATGTCCCTGCTTCTCTGTCGGAGGACTTACGGTATGTTTGGAAAGGTGTAAAGTGGCAGAAGGTGGGGAAGATGTTGGGAGTAGTTTTTGGAGCAGGTTTCTTGAAGCGGTTGCAGAGGGGAGTTGCTGTAGTCTTTGGTCAGGCCCTGGTCCTCGTGGCCTTCACGAGGAAGCTGAACGCTGGGTGTGTTTGGACGGCGTGATGCGCAGAGGCTTCCCATGCAGCTGCTGGCCGCTCAGGTGGCTCATGGCTACAAACCAGACAGGTGGAGAAGCTGCTCAAGTTTCTGACTGGATAGTTTAGGTATATATTTTATTTTTATTCTTTCCTGTAACAAGTTGGTATTTTTAGTTTTACTTTTGTTTCTCTCGTAATCTTAACAGCTAATTTTTATCTCCTCCGTTTCCTTTAAACCAAAACACATAGTATTTTAGGAATGAGCGGTGAGCACCTGGAAATAAAGTTTCAGACTAAAACTCTTATTAATCATCACTGAATCTTTCTCTCACCCTGAGGGAGGTTTGTACAGGATAAGACAGAGTAAAGTTAAAATCAATATCACAGGACTGGGTCGCTGATAATGATTGTGGGCTGTTATCTTTGGGAACATCTCAGGATCCAGGCTGCTTTCATGCACTTCATATGGATATCTACAAAAAGTAAATGCACCAGAATTCGTATACAACCCATGTAATCATTATGGCTGCGATCATGTGACCAGTGCACCGATGGGAGTTATGAAGAAAGTCGTATTAAGAGCAAAAGTCCACCTAAGGAAGCAGGTTGTGGTGGTGAATGGGACACACACACACACACACACACACACACACACACACACACACACACACACACACACACACACACACACACACACACACACACACACACAGGATGTTCCCCCAGGAGACAGCTGTTTGTATTCATCTGAAACTAAGTGAATTTTGACTTATTCTAAGGTACATCGCCACGTTACATCAAGTACGTGCTGTAACTTCACGTTAAGTACATAACGCCCAACCAACATTCTTTACCTAAACTAAATCTACGTAACTCTTCACTGAATTCGCCACTTTACATTAAGTGCATAATTTTACATTAATATGTAACGAACGATGCCCAACCTGACCTACACAGCCGTCTGTGAAGTGCGCAACTTCAAGTGAAGTATGTAAGCTTCCGTTAAGTACGTAATGAGCAACACTTAACCAAGACTATTTACCTTAACTTAATCTACGTAACTTTTTGTTGAAGCAACTTAATGTCAAGTACATATTGAACAATGCACAGCCATAATACTTTTCCTAAACCAGCCTACACAATCTTTTGAGTACGCAACTTTACGTTAAGTACATAACTTTGTTACATAGATATTGAACAATCATGATTCTTTACCTAAACTTGATCTACGTAACTTTTCGTTGAGTACACAACTTTACATTAAGCACATAACTTTACGTTAATACTTATCGAACGATGCCCAACCATGATTCTTTTCCTAAACCTGACCTATGCAACCTTTTAAGTACGTAACTTTACTTTAAGTATGTAACAAATGACGCCCAACCATGACTCTTTTCCTAAACCTAACCTAACTGGTAGGGGTGTTAATACATTAGATATCATACGAACTGTCGGCTGAGGATACGTTTGTTTTCTTGTATTTTCTCCCTTTTTTCTCCTTATGAATTTTCTCACTAACTTAAGATAGTCGTCGTCTTTATTGAGATCACAAATGTATAAAAACTAAATATTACAGACATGTAGATAATTACAGTAGAAGAAAACTAACGAGGATCTCTTCTGACCAGCGTCTGTGAGGTGGAACCTGAACTTACCTTTAGCTCAGAACTTTTTTAGGGAGACTTTTTGTATTTATTACCAGAACCAAACTGTGGATGTTTCTATCCCCATGTACAGAATGATTCTAATAAACTGGGCTCTCAGACGCTCCTGAAAAGTCCATTTTAAAAAGACCAGAGGGCGTCCTCTTGGTGGAGACCAGAGGAGCCCACTGAGCATGTGCAGAAGGTTACCTAGCTGAGCCTGTGTGCAGTCAGACATCTGAACCAGAGCGTTCTCCTTCTTGTTGAACAGAATCTTCACTCTCATCACGTCGCCATAAACACCTTAACACACAGCCACATACAGGGACAAAGGTTAGAGTCACACAGACATAATAATCTACACAGTGTTCAACCCTACAGGAAGTGTTCAACCCTACAGGAAGCTGTGTATGTAACTGGTTGACTGCAGCCTGCTAAGACACTGACCCTTATCTGACGCTCTGATTAAACTCTGATGTAGTAACACAATAAACTGAATGTAAACGCTGGAGGAGGAGCAGCGGCGAGACGCTGCCGTCAGGAGGTGGGAACGAACACTAACAAATTTGTGAATTTAATTTAGAAGGCAGGGATTTCTGGATGTTATGACACAGGAAATGCAGTGAGGAAATTAAGGGTAAGGGCCAGAGAAAATTAAAATGGCAGATTACACCGTGTAGGAGCTATGAATTATGGGAGTGCAGCTGATTCAGCACTGACGACATGCAAACTGAAAAAAACCCGACATGCAAACTCAAAACTAGAAACTGAAATAAGATAAAAACACACAATAAATGCAGCTTGGATGAAAAATCACATTTAATCACAGCTGGAGAATACGTGGTTCAGTTTGTGCTGCTCACAGCTTTATAAACATGACCTCTCTGTGAGCAGAGAGTCGAGCCAATGTGAACTGTTGTCAGTGTTTCCTGGATTATTCTCACCAACAGTTTACTGAATCTAAATATTCTCCTGATCAGATTCATTTAAAGTCAGCCTTAAAAAATATAAGTTAAAGGGATCATTTGGATTTTTTGAGGTGGGGTTGTATGAGATGCTTATAAACTGTTTTAACAGGAAGTTGTTACAGCTTCAGTTCCTCGTCTATCCTCTCTCTAATCACAGCCAGACTCCATTAATAAAACCAGTGATTTAACATGAGTGAACACAGGAGCTGCTGGTCTACTGCTGCCTCCACCAGTTAGTGTCACTGTGTGACTGTGGTGAATCTGAATTAATGGAGTCTGGCTGTGATTAGGGAGATATACCTGCTTTATTTTCCTGTTGGAAATCACTGTCTGACATTAAGGTGAAGCTGTGAAAATACTTAAACTGATGTTGATTTTTCTAGGTGTCTAACATACACTGCGTGCTGACTGACCTCTGCAGTAGTTCACACACTGACCCTGGATCAGCACCTCATACAGCCCCACTTTAAAACATCTGAACTGTCCCTTTAAAAATGACTAAAACTCACATTTCAGTTAAGATCAGTTATTTTTTATTTGTTGCCTTAGTAGAAACAGAGTTTTAGTGTCTGATGTCAAATTAACATTCAGTGAAATGAGCTGCCGACGCAGTAAAGTCAAGCTTGGCATCAAATTTGTAAATTTCTTTTTCTTTCTTCAGTTTGAGTGTGTGACAGAGTCCTGTAGTTTGTGGTCAGTGGTCAGTCATGTTTCCTGTCTTATGTGACAGTTTGCACATCCTAACCTTCAGACAACCTAGAGCTGGGCAACAGGTCCTGCAAGTTACATCACCGTATTTTTAAGCGATACATGATATGTATCTGGATATGTTTAAATCTCCTCAAAGCACTCGGATAAACGCTCAGACTGGGAGACAGAATCAAATATAACACTTCCGACCAAATACCCTGACTGATGCAAAAAAGCTGTTTGGATGGCTTTTGTTTATTGATCATCAATAATGTGGCTGTAACGTCTCAGTGGTTGGAGACAAGTGTTAAATTTAAAGTCTGGTAAGCTGATAAATTTACATGTTTACTGTAACGCAGACTTTAAAATGAGGGAAAAATAGCTTTTATTCAACATCAGGATTTGATGACATCCAAAATCTGAGACGATCATAAGTCTCATGTCTGGATAAGGACGTAATATCTTGATACTGCCCCGCCCTGAGACAAACTGTTCACTGAGGAATCATGAAGCTGCAGATATTGTGAATAAACTCAAATCAACACGCAGAATCTGATAAACCAGCAGACACTCATCGTTTCATTAAAACCAAACTGAAAAAGAGGAAAAACAACTGAGAATAAAGTGACAACATACCGAAGAGAATAAAGAGGCAGTGGGGCGTAACTCTCTTTAGAGACAGCAGAGAAGGCAGCGGAGGGACAGGACAGGTAAAGGTGGGAGGGCAGGACAGGTGGAGGGTCCGAGGCGTTTCCATGGCAACAAATTAAAAAGGGAAAAAAAGACAGGTGAGGGGTCAATCAGAAGGTTAATTACCTTTGGAGAGGAGGAGAACACATGACTGGACAGGTGTGTGTGTGTGTGTGTGTGTGATGACTTAAAAACATTGCAGGTAAAAACATCAAGTGAAAACAAAACCTGTGACATCAGAGACTCAAACAGCCAATCAAGAAGCATGATGGAAAATGTTTCTGTGACATCCCTGCAGGACCTGACCTCTGACCTCTCTCTGTGACCTCTGACCTCTCTGATTGGTTGTGATGTTGGTGATGTCAGAGGGTCATAAAGACGGTGTGAGTCCAAACGTTACAGTCTGCAGGAAGTTGACTAAATGATGTTCACTACAGCACGCCATCGTCATCAGGGAGAGACGCTGACATGAGGAGCGGTACCTCAGCTGCAGGGGTGTTTGGGTGGGTGGAGCCTGTCAGGTGACGTCCACGTGGACGTCAGGACCAAAGGTCAGAGGTTTTAATGTTTGACTGATCGCAGTAAAAAGACTCAAACAGTTCATATTTCAATGAGCTGTTAACAAATGCTGTTTGCCGACAGGATGTTTGAAGTCATGTGACTATCACGACGAGTGAAATTCAGACAGAGGGCAGGAAGTGATGAATCCATGTACTGAGTGACGTGGACACAGAGGGAAGTGATGACATAACACCATCGTCGTTACAAATGACCTCATCCTCCAGACCTCCTAACGTTGCTAACGTTACTAACGTTACACAGCGAGACAATAAAAGCGTTCAAGGGTCTAGAGGACTAAAACTGTTTTGTGTGCAGTTGGGTCGAGTGAAACGACTGATGTCTGGTTTTTGGTCAGGAGAGAAGATGTGTAGAACTGTCTTTATATTTCAACTCTGTACATGGATGCACCGCTGTCAGGCTAACGTTACTCGCTAACGTTAGCTAAGTTAGGCTACTGTTTTCTACCTATGAAGTCGACTGTTCCCAGAGGTCTGTCTGATGAAACGCTGGCTTTTTAACGTTAAGGTTTGACAGCAGCTGGCTTCGCTCTTCCAGATTGAAGATGGAGGATTTTGATCTGCGTCTGTCTGTTTCTCTGTGGTGTTTAGTTTTTACCTTCTTCTCTTTACATCCTTCTGTTGTCAGGACTTAAAATAACCTTTGTTTTGTCCCTGTTCCATCCAGTGAACAGATATTAGCAGCACGAGTAGTAGACATCTGTTCAGTGTTGGTTGTCTTTGTCTCCAGTTGCCTCCACCTGGACTGCACACCGATCCACGTCACATTTTGAAAATCTTAAAACCCCTCTCTGGCACACGTTCTGCGTCTATGACATAGTGTTACAATTTAAAGCATGTTCATTATATCATTATCATATTTATTTACTCTGGTGTCTCTTGTTTATTTTCCTCCGGCCTTTGCTTCTGTTTTAAAGGAACAGTTCACCCCAAAACTCCAAAGTAAATATTTTCCTTTTTACTGGTGGTGTTCTTCAGTGTACACCGACACTACACTCACCAACTGGATCACTGTACAGAGGGACGTGTGCATCTGCTCATGGACGAGAGGCTCATGACAGCCTGAGGTGTAAACATTAACGGCGTCCTCTGCAGCTGAGCTGTAACGTTAGCTAGCTCAGTGATGCTAGGTGAGCTAACAGGAGATGTGCGCTTACCTCTGCGCAGGGATACAGTCGGGGGTGTAGTGTGATAGAGAGAAGATAGTTCCTCCATGAAACTGCTCACAACAAGGTCTGTGGATTATATTTAGTAAGCAGGCCATGATTTCTGGAAAGAGATGTTGATGCTGAGAAGACAGACGTCTCTACGTCTGATATCTCCAACGCACAGAAACTATCTACGGTGATAGTTTTGATTTTTTTTTATTTTCCTGTGTGATTGGCTGTTTGGATCCTCTGTCGTGTCCTCTGTGGACACACTCAACAGAATAATAATGAATAATAATCATAAGCAGTGCACAGAGGAAGTGGAGGAGCTGCTCACAGATGGAAACAAATCAAACTAACTGTGGACTATGTTCATCTTGGAAAACAAAGACAAGAAGGAGAGGACATGATGAGGAGGTGGACACAGTGTCCTCTCACCTCGGGGTTGAGGTTGCTGACCAGCAGGACAGAGACTCCAGCAGAGATGGGGGGGAAGCCCAGCCTGGTGGCCCCGGGGAGGGACAGAGAGGCCAGGGCTCCGGGCAGAGTGGGCACCGCCAGGCTTGGATAGTGGGAGGACACTGGGAGAGACAGGAGCAGTGAGACAGGACACGTGGACGACAGTTAATCAACACAGTCTGGATTATCGTCTGACACCTCTGCTCTCATCAGTGTCTCCGTCTGAGAACACAGAGATGTGACTGGCTGAGTGTTGACCATGTGACTCCAACTCATGACGTGTTACTTTGGTTCCAGACGGCACATTTTACTGCGGCTCCTCAACAGGAAGTAACTGGATTTAAACGTGTTTTCACCTGGTGAACACTGAAGGAACAGCTCACCCACAGAATAACCATCCGTACATCAGTTCGTCGTGTTACCTTGAATTTGTGAAGAAAACTTTCTTTCTCATGTGTCCATAGAAAACATATTGATTATTGATTGATTGGGGTCCACGTTTAGCAACATCCAAACAATATCAACCCAACTGTTAACACACTGTCACACAGCGTGCGCAGAATAATCCAAGTCTCACTGATCCAGTCGGACGATCAGGACACACACGACTTTGACCTTAAACATTAGTGTTGCAGTCTGACTGTGACTGACGGGCAGAAAAATCTCTGTCTTTACATTTTATTTTGATCAGTCTGTTTTTATAAAACTGCCCGAGACATCTCAGGCGTGGTTTTGACTTCCAACTTAAACATGAAGCCCGTGCTGTAGAAAATACAGAGAGATATATATCTATATGTCTATATATATTCATCGTATGTATGGTGGGTCCTCTGGTGACTCCAGCCCCTCGTCTGCATTCATCAAACTGTATGTTGTACCCAGTTTATTCCATCCATGTCACACAGTGTAGCTGCACTAAACTTGACTGATAAAACCTCACAGTCTGTGGGAGGATTTACTCAGCGGGGGACCTGAGGGGAGACAGCAGGGTGGGGACAATGTTTCCTCAGCCATCACAGAACGAGCAGCGCCGCTAGCTAATGTTAGCTCCCACCAGAGCTGGGTGGTGCACAGAGCAGTAAACTGAAGAGCAGCAGAATGAACTGTCAGACAGACAAATGTAACCGGTCAAAAATATTCTCAGTAGTTTCCCGATTATAGATTAACCATCAACATTTCTATCCTAAATGTCACAGTGACACGTGACAGACGCGTCCTCCTTCACTCGTTAAATCTAGTCTACAAATATTTTGCCTGTTAAATGATCCTCAGTCTCGTTATGCTTATTTTTCACAGCTAATGATAATTAAGATCAAACATATGAAGGTATCTGACTGAATGTGACCTGCTGGATGAACCTCATGTTGTGTTGGAGCTGCACACGTGACACACCAGCAGCTGTGTGACTGGACGTGGACAGGTGAGACTCACCTGCAGGTTGGAGGGTGAAGGCTGGTGGGAATGTGTGAGTGGCTCCGGTGTACGGACCTGCTGAGATGATACCTGGAGCTGCAGAGAACAAACAACACCTGAGTTACACTTTCAGCTTCCTCTGAGGTCACATGATCACAACTGTTGGGGGGGGGGCTGGCATACTGAAGGCTGTGGCCATGGCCGGGTGCTCCATGGCGGGCTGGCTGTCTCCGGTGGGCAGGTCCGGTCTGGTGAAGTCGCGGCTCTTCTCGTTGTTGTATTTGACGTTAAGGCTGGTAAGTTTGGAGAAGCTGATCCTTAGAGTGCAGCAGCCGTTATAGATGTTCTGTCCGTCCAGAGCCTGACAGACAGACACACAGACAGACACACAGACAGACACACAGACAGACACACAGACAGACACACAGACACACAGACAGAGAGACAGACAGAGAGAGAGACAGCAGGTCACCAGAGCTCTACAGTATTCAGTATCCATGGGAACCAGCAGGTGTGGGGCTTACCAGTTTGGCCGCCTGTGCAGACGCTCCGTCAGGATACTGCAGCAGAGCCTGGAACTGACTGTTCTTGGTGAAGACGATGATCCTCAGCACTGTGCCGAACTTTGAGAAGATCTGAGGAGCAGACAGGAAACAGGTCAGACTACTACAGGAAGCACATCTGAGAAATCCTCTCTGTCTCTCTGAGAGTCGTGAGGCGTTCACAGCTGTCTGACACAGCAACAGGTCGTTCAGAGTTCATGACGTCTGCAGTTCTCTGTGCCTCGTTGTTGGTGAAGTTGTGTTTACCTGGCAGAGGGCGTCCAGGGTGACAGGGTACACCAGGTTCTCCACCACCACCCTCAGCACAGTGCTTGGAGCCGCCACAGCCCCGTCAACATGAGACGTAGTGAGGGCCCGAAGAGCCGCCTGGGCCCTCTGACAGAGGAGACATGGAGGATCAGAACATGCTAACAGATGCTAACAGATGCTAAGAGCTAGCGACAGCACTGAGCGAGCCGTACCTCCTGGTTGGGGGAGTTGTCGGTCTTGAGCTCTTTGTGGTTGGAGAACTGGACGTAGACCGGATGGTTTCTGATGATGGGCATCACTGTGGAGTAATAACCCACCATGTTCTGAGCTGCGTCCTCCGTGTTCATCTCTAAGAAGGCCTGACGGGGGACAGGGGACACGTCAGTGCGTCAGTAACAGTACAAATACCACAGAGTAAGAATACTTCACCTGGTTTTTGGCTTTAAGCATCAGCAGGTTGGTGACCTCTCCGAAGGGCAGACCGAGGCTGATCACCTCGGCCTCAGTGATGTCGTTGGGAAGCTTGCGGATGTGGATGACCCTGGACGGCACCCCGGGACCTCTTATGTCACCTTTGAACTTCTTAGTGTCGTTGCCATTGGCTACAGAGGACAGGAAACAGTTCATCACACACAAACCTGAAGCAGTGACGCAGTGATCTGCGAGTCATCTGGTCCTGGTGTTCAGGAGGTTTACTCCATACACCACAGCTGCTCTGATCACAGGGCTCCTTAGTATCAGTGGAAGGTGTTTTATATTCACACACACAGTTCTGTTGACACAAATAACACTGAGACAGATGTGTGTCCACAGAAGAAACATGTGCTACTGTACATTATTAAAAAGCAAAGGAATATCTCTGACCTGTGGTGCTCATGATATACGGGCCGTTGGAGACGCTGGAGAAAAGCTCGTCAGATCCTCTCTGAAACACAACATCAGTTTTACCTCCGCTGTCACTGCACATCTTTATATGATCAATAATCAGACATTTGATCAAACCAGCGGTCAGGACACAAAAAAACATGTGCCATGATGTGTGGACGCTAATCAATCACTGTTTGATCTGTAACATGTCAGAACACAGAAAATAAAATCCATCTTTAATCAGATCTGATGTGTGCCGACTCACTGAAGTCCTGAAAGGTGACTTTCTTCATGTTGTGCACAGTTCACACACATTTTCATGGACAAAAGTTCAAAACTTTTCCATGACTTTTCAAGGACTCATCAGTTTTTCCTTTCCTCACTCGCCTGGTGTTTTTTTAACCATATCAAACTTTATTCACACAGAATATCAGCAGGCTGACAGACATGAAGGTGGAGACGAACATGGGGAGAAAACGAAGAAACGTACGTGATGGTCAACAAACCGTCGACGCATATTAGAGCGACGTTACATCGTCAGCACAAAAAACAAATTCACTGTTATGTTACATTATGTGGACGCTGATTACTGCAATTATTCCATTACACACAACAAAATTCCAGGACTTTTCCAGGTTTTCCATGACCGGTGGAACCCTGTTTGTGCACAAAAGTTAATGATCCTGTGTGAACAGGACTTTCAGGTCTTTGCAGATGCGTCCTCCCAAAAACAAAGACTGATTATCACCTGAACACAAACAGGTCTCAGCTCTGACTGAAACAAAACTTCAAACCATTAAGAGGTGATGACATCATTTCCTGTGCACAGACTCATCAGTGAGTGGACTTATTGTTTCCAGTCCGTACAGTTGGCTGACAGCAGGCTCAGTCTGCAGCAGGGGGCGGGGACAAAGAGCGGCGGTGAAGTGGGACAGCTTCCTTCAGGCTGTACAGTCCTCTGACAGTGAGAACATGCTGACTGATCAGACTCAGCTCTAACAGACGCTCAGTTAGCGTCACATTTACAAACCCCACAGACACCATCAGAGACTCATGAATTAAACTGTAAATAACTACACTGTAGACATGTGCAGGGACGATATCCTGCCTGCAGCATATCCTGAATATGTGTCATATGTCACTCATGTCTTGGCCTGTGCAGTCACCTGACTCGACCGTACAGGTGTGCAGTGACACTGAACTGGACTGAGTGTTTGTGCTGCTGCCACCAGAGGTCAGTGCAGATCCACAGAAACAGCACAGACAGACACATCAGGGTGGAACTGTCCTTTACGTCCAGGGACACGTCCAGGGACACGTCCAACACCAGCCCCCCCACCCCTCAGGCTGCCTGCCTGCCTGCCTGCCTGCCTGCTGGGGGCTGAAGGGACGGGTGGTGCTGGGGGTGAATTCCTGTGCTGTGGAGCTCAATGAAAACCAGATGTAGACAAACAGGCTGAGCTTCATTCAGCAGAGCTCTTCTTCTGCTGTGTCTCCCTGCAGCAGCAGCAGCATTAGAAACACTGATCAGCACGTACAGCAACAATAACAGTCACACACACACAGTATACTCCAGACTGCTGCAGCCGTGTGTTCTCAACACTCTGTACTCTGCTATGAAAACTGGTGGTAATTGTACTGTGTAAATTTGCTTTTCTAAAGTATTAAAAAAAAATGCAGCTGGATGGAGAAACTCACCTACATGTGGATCTCCTTTCCTCCTCAACTGTCTGTCAGACTTTAATATAAACTTCCATTTCAAAAAACAACTCTTAAAGGGTCACAATATGTGAAACCATTAAACTGTGATATTTAAGATTAAGACTGTTCTCACACCACAAATATCTCACTGCTGCAGCCCTACATGCAGAGTCTGAAATTCACTTCCTGACTCACCGGTCAGAGGGACTCATTCGAAGGTAATAAAAACACAATGACTGTTATTTGCAGCTGATTAAACACTAAAGAAACACAACGATTAGATTATATTCACTTCAAATCCAACACACTGGAGCTTTAATGTTTTTTGTACAAAAACAAATGTAATAAACTTCAGTACAAATCCTTGTGTGATGAGATATACCAGCACATCGTAAACACAGTGATCCAGGTCAGACTGCACGAGTCTGAAAGTCACCCAAGTGAGAAACTTCACTGTTGCTGTTCTCCCTTAAACATGCACACAAGATCTGAAGCTAACGGCGCATCACACACTCTGGGACGTTATAAAGATGACTGAGGGAGCCTGAACGCACCACGTCATGTGATGTCACAGGAAGCAGCCTGACAAGCAGCGACAGCTTGCTGTGATGTGAGTGATGATCTGCAGTCAGTAAAAACAAAAACAGAAGCTAAACAAGTCAGATGAGAACAGGATCATTTGTTAGCAGCTGGCCACCATTTTGTTTCTTGTGTTTGTTTATTGGTTCGGTGTGGAGCAGTGCATTCTGGTAGTTATGGGTTATCTGTCTCTGTTGTCTCTGGTCATGAAGCACCTGTTTTAAAAGTATTTTGTTCTTCTACTTTAGAGACATTTCTTTAATTGGGACAGAAAATGAACCAGAAACTATTTTAATCATCAATCAATCTTTCTTTCTTGTAATGTTTTGTAGTAAAAATACTTGTTGACGTTTGAAGATGAGAAATTGATCTACAGGATCTTTAAGTGCATTTATTTCTGAGCTTCTGGACAGACCACTGAACAGAGAAGGTTGTGAGCAGAGCACTCAGCAGCAGTAACGTATGTATGTGATGTATTCTGTGCTGCCTCAGTTTGTGTGAGAGGAACCTGAGCAGCAGCTCAGATCTTCTTTCTGCTCCTCACATGAATAATACAGCAGAAACCTGAGTGCTGCTCTCCGTGTGGATCTGATCTGCTGCCTGACAGCTGCTGACCGACACACCGACAGCCTGCCTCGGGCTGAGGAGGAGGACAAAAGACCCACAGACAGACGGACAGACAGAACTGAAGAGTTCAGTTAATATATGTCTGACACACTGCAGCAACAGCCTCAACTCAGTCCTCTGCTACGATATGAAGAAAATATTTAATTCTGTTTTATTTATAAAGCTCAACATCACAAATCACAACCAGCCTCAGAGGACTTTACAGATATGATGTCCCTCTGTCCTCAGACCATCACAGCTGAGGAGGAAAAACTCCTCAAAAAAACCTTTAACAGGGAAAAATGGATGAAAACATGACTGAATACTGCAGTTACTGATGATAGATAAAGAGGTATTAAAGTGTCCTCAGTCTCTGACTCTGACCTACACAGCACCTGGGCTTACTGGATATATTTATATTACCTTTGGTGTTCAGGAGCTGCAGACAAACTGAAATCTACAATCTAAAGCCGGATTTATACTTTTGCAGCCTGACGTGCTCCTCCCCAGAAATGTACCTCCACGTCACAGTGACGCAGACCTCCTGTCTGTCTCTGTAAGCTGAAACCATTTCCCTCAGTGGAAACTAAACTTTGATTGACTTTAATTTCACAGATAAGAAACAATAAACTGTGAAGACAATAAAGTCTCCACACACTGTGTGTGATTTATCCTGGCTGAAATATGAGCAGAGGAAACCTCTGCTAGCTGCTAGGCTCATTTATACAATGGAAAATGCCATAGGCTTGTGCTAATAATGTTAGCATGTTGTATTTGTGGGGAAAATGTGTCCAGATAAAGACAAGTGTTTGTCTGTGAATGCTGCCAGTTATAGTGAAGCTCATTGGTGTTCTTGTAATTTCAATTGTCTTTATTAATCCACCTTTAATGTGTGTTTTGAATCAAACTTCACACAAACTCCACCGCCCACTAGTGTTCTGGAGGTGTAACTGCAGAGTGACACAGACACACCACCACACAAGTATAAATGCTCACAACGTGCGTAGACTCTGCATAGAGCTGACTCACAGGTATAAATCTGTCTTAACACCGGAAAACTTTACTGTTAACTGCTCTGAACTCCAACAGCTGTTCACCTGTCTGCTCCGAGCTCATCCACCATCACTGTCTCTCTCTGTCACTACGCACAGTTATTCTCTGAAGGAGCTGAACTCTGACATCAGTCATCAGGCCAGTCGACCTGCAGCGAGACACCAAGGATCCACAGCTTCAAGGCCACAAGAGAAAAAACAGGATTTTGACTTCACTTCAACAGACGAACCCGTTTGTGATAAACAGCACTGAGCGCGTCAGACAGGAGGAACACTGTTAAAATAAAAACACCTAATGGTCTCAGTGTAACAGGAAGTCAGTCAAACTTCAGGGATCAGTCCAGTGATTGTGAATCAGTTTCAGCTGCTTTGGTTCAAATCAAAGAGTCAACAGGAACAATGGAGAGACAAACAGGAAATGGTTTTCCATGTGGTGTCCACAGACAGCTGCTCTCTCCTTATCCTTCCTGACTGATTCTTCTCTAGTTTGGTCTTCTGCTAGTGTCCTTGCCACTACTGGTAGCATGAGGCGGTCCCTGCAGCCCAGTCAGGTTGATACCAGATACCAGGAGAGCGGCCGTTACACCAGGAGAGCTGGACAGGGCCGTAGAAGGGCATCAACCCAGCAGCAGGACCGCTATCTGCTCCTTTGTGTGAGGAGGAACAGGAGGAGCACTGAGCCCTACAAAATGACCTCCAGCAGGCTACTGGTGTGCATGTTTCTGACCACACTGTCAGGAACAGACTCCATGAGGGTGGCATGAGGGCCCCACGTCCTCTAGAGGGACCTGTGCTCACAGCCCAGCACTGTGCAGCTCCATCATTCACCAGAGAACACCAGACCTGGCAGGTCCACCATCAGAGTAGGTTCACACTGAGCACATGTGACAGGCGTCAAAGAGTCTGGAGACGCCGTGGTGAACGTTATGCTGCCTATGACATCATCCAGCATGAGCAGTTTGGTGGTGGGTCAGTGATGGTCTGGGGAGGCAGATCCTTGGAGGATCACACAGACCTCCATGTCAGTACCCTGACTGCTGTTAGGTACCAGGATGATCCTCAGAGCGACTTTCAGACCTTACGCTGGTGCAGAGGGCCCTGGGTTCCTCCTGGTCTTGGACCTGGCCTCATGTGTCCAGAGCGTGTAGACAGTTCCTGGATGATGAAGGCAGTGATGTCATTGGCCCTCTCGGTCCCCTGACCTAAATCCAGCTGAGCACCTCTGGGACGTTCTGTATCGGTGCGTCCACCACAGACTGTCCAGGAGCTCACTGATGCCCTGATCCAGGTCTGGGAGGAGATCCCCCAGGACACCATCATCTGACTCATCAGGAGCTCAGACGTTAAACTAATCAGTTCCTGTTTCAACAGGAAACACATCAGACTGAGGAAGTACAGAAACCAGTTCACTCAGTCCTGAACCTGAACCAGCAGCTTGAGCTGACCTCGGACCAGCTGGTTGTCTCTGGTATTTAATCTGAACTGTCCCTTTAACAGGATCCGGCCTGAGTGTTGAGGTGGTTTCAGATGACTCGCCTGAGGCCAGAGGAGGAAACGGGAGAGCATCAAAGGTCCTCCTCCTCTTCCTCTTCTTCCTCCTCCATCTCAGCCTCTCTCAGCCTTCATGTGGTTTTGGCTCAGATTCTGGTTTTTGTCCTAAAACCAGCAGCTCACATTCCTCTGTTTGGTATGCGTCCGGCGGCGGTGGTCAGCGCTCTGCTGCCGGACGCATACCAAACAGAGGAATGTGAGCAAAGGCTGCTGGGAGATCAGACACAGAAATATCACCGCGACACGGCAAACTTTTATTTGCACTCTCTCAGATCCTTCTCTATCAGTCTGCAGTCAACACCTGAGCACATGAACACATGAACACCTGTCCAGCACCTCTGACCGCTCCATCAGCTGCCTCCATCTGTAACAATCCAACAGCAGCTCCATCATCAGGCTGACATCAGAGTCAGTCTGTCAGTAATAATCAGATCAGAGTCGGCGCACAGACCGAACGTCGTCACATTAACCTGACGCTGAGTTCACGTGTCAGCTGTCACGTCTGACTGAAACATGTCTGTTAAACTTTCAACACGTCAGTCTTAACTGAGATTAACGAACAGCAGCACCAAGTTTAACATGTCCCACCTTCTGACATCACGTCATCATGTCATCATCTCTGAAACACAGAAGACACACCATCATATAACGCCGCTCATAAAACTCGTCACGCTGCGAGCGGAGCAGGAAACACCCTGACCAACTGTCTCTACTTAAACTTGAATCTTCATTCACTCAAAGTGTGTGCATCATCTGCAACACACACACACACACACACACACACACACACACACAAATATCAAATATGTATAAATCAAATATCAGCATCTGTTTGAAAACTGCAGCATCACTAACTCACTGCCTTCATGCAAAATCTCCTTTCACAATAAAAGCCCAATCTGTCCTCCGTACATGAAAACTTTTATTGTGAAACTCTCGCAGAAAGTGCTGAGTCACCAAATCTGCTTCTGTGAAATTAAAGTACAGGTCTGTCTCTATATCTCAGGTACCTAAAGGCCACGCCCACCACAGGTGATCACAGTGATCAGTGACACCTGAGCAGACTGACTGGTTCACAGCTCACTGACTCTTACTCTGTTACAGGAAGTGACATTCCTACTTCATCCTGACGCCACGGTCTCTGTGCAGAACCTCATTAAACACTGATTTTAGTTTCTCCTCACACCGCAGGTTTTTATCTTAACGACCAACAGAAGCTGGAGACTCAATTCCTGCTCAGGTGTCCTCCCTCCAGAGACCAGCTGTCCGACACACACTGCAGCATCAAACAACTTAACACACCTCTGTGGTGGAGGAAGTAACTCTCTGCTCAGGAACCCTCCACCCGGGCCGCTCAGCGTCTTTACCCGGAGCTGACGGAGCAGCAGAGAGGTCGCTCTGAGCGCTCCACGGATGGAGACGCTTCTAACAGCACAGCGGAGCATGTTGTTCTCACACAGGGAGGAGACGGTGAGGTGCTTTAAGATTAATTCATTTATAAATGCAGTTAAGTTTTTCAAAATAAAAGGCTGCAGAACATTTACCTTAATTGCCAGTTCTGTTTTATCTGGTATTTCTCTGTAGTAAGGACACCAGTTAAAGGTCTGATGGTTTAGCACATGGGACCAGCAACAAAACATATTTTAGACACCAGTCCACCCTGTGGTTGTATGACTCCGCCCACCAGTCCAGTGTCTCTGACAGTCTCCACCCATGTCAGTGAAAACATGGACGCTTCACACACAGCAGTCTCAAGATTAGAGTCACCAATTCAGTATCTGACCAAATGTCTCCCCTTCTGTTCCTGAGATATGACGTTAAAACATGATGATGTCACAGTCAAACTGACCTTTGACCTTCATTATTTTATCCTGTTGGACATTTGTGTCAAGTTTGGTCAGAGTTAGTGTCTGAATTCTTCAGTTATGGACTAAAACATGTTTTGTGAGGTCACACTGACCTTTGACCTTCGACCACTAAAATCTGTTCATTCGTGACTCAAAGTGAACGTTTGTGCCAAATTTGAAAAAATATTTCTTAAGGTGTTCTTGAAACATCATATTCATGAGACGGACGTAAAGGTGGACAGAGAAGCAGAAACATAATGCCTCCAGCCACGGCCGTCGTTGGCGCCAAGACATCAGAAAAAGTTTACATGTACACTATTCTGACAGGACGCCCACTGGGAAACCATTAACAGCTTCAGTTCCCATCTATCCTCTCATCACAGCCAAACTCCACTGAGAAAACCAGTGATTTAACATGAGTGAACACAGGAGCTGCTGGTCTACTGCTGCCTCCATCAGTTACTGTAGTGTAGTGAATTAACCCTTTAAAACACCACAGTGACACAGTGACACTAACTGGTGGAGGCAGCAGTAGACCAGCAGCTCCTGTGTTCACTCATGTTAAATCACTGGTTTCATTAATGGAGTCTGGCTGTGATTAGAGAGATATAACTGCTTCAGTTCCCCGTCTGAAATCACTGACATTAAGGTGAAGCTGTGAAAATACTCTCAATATATCGAACGCTTAAACTGATGTTGATTTTTAGCCATCTTAAATAAATGTTGTTTCTGACTCCGCCCACAGCAGGACATCGTTTGTCGTCCCTGTCAGACTCCAAACTGCTGACTGACTGTGGACTGTCTCTTTATACACTGAAACAGCAGCCTACACTGGAAGCCGACGCTGTTGTGTTACATGTCACGTCTCTTTGATTCTGTGATGTCATCACGCTGTCTGTAATCACACACTGGAGCGCCATGTTGCCGCTGTTGTTTGGTACTGTGTAAAAATACAAAGGAGTCATGAAGAAGGGACTTGGTAGCGGCTCTGTGGCGCCACCTCTCTGTAGAAAGAGCTGTGGAGGTGGCTGAGCCGGCTGCTAACAGCTAACAGTGCTAACTCCATAGACAGCAGTGATGAGTTAGCCAGTGGGAAACACACATGCACCAACATGCACACGCAGCCGGACCATCTGACCACAACAAACCACAGAGAAGTTCTGATGACATCGCACACAGAGGAAGTGACCTCATTCTCTGTTTAGGACCACATTAAACTCAGCTTACAGCCTCGTGCCTGCGACCTGTTCAATTACACGCTTGAAGATCCACTCATTACTAAAAGTGTCTGTCATATAAAAACTAAAGTGATGCTCAAAGTTGTCACAGGTAAATTTAAGGTGTGCTGATGGATTCACGTCATCAACTCATGCATTGAGTAACATTACAAGTTAACGTTCCACCTTAAAAGTTGCCGGCAGTCGGCCCAGTGAATGAAGTGATTTTTTTCTCTTTCATTTTATAGTTGTAGTTTACTGATGTATGAACAGAGGTTACATCAAACCAGAGTGAGCGTCCTCTACTGACCAATCAGACTGCAGTGTTCACAGCTCCACCTTTTAGTACCAGATCTGTGTGCTAGGTACCCCAACAGAGGGGGGACCAAACATGGGGACGCTAAGGAACGCTGCTATTGGTACCATCCACAACTTTTCACTGTGGACACAGAAACTATGAACTGAACTGAACCGGACTGCTCTGTGGTGAACGGGCTGAACGGGCTGAACGGTGTGACCGTGGCGGTCTGGTCCTTTAAGACCGTAACACGTGTGTAGTTGTTGAATAATCTGATTATGGTCAGACTTGTTGAGGAATGTGACTAAATCACTGCTGCACTTTGTAATAACTCTGTAACACACTCGACAATAATTACAGAGACAAGCTGTGATTGTTCCCAGATGTCTCGTCCTGTCAGACTCTAACGATGTTCAGAGACGTTCACAGCAGAAAACAAACCAACAGGGAGGAAGAGGAGGAGGAGGAGGAAGAGGAGGAGGAGGAAGCAGAGGTGCCTACCTTAGTACCAACTGTTATATCTTGGTGGACACTGCTGTGAAGAGAAGACAGCGTGTTAGAAGCAGCAGGGAGAAAAACTCAAAACAACAAGCCCAAAAAAAGGTTAAAATGAGGTTAAAGCCTGAGGAGACGGAGTGAGGGGCAGAGAGAACCCAGCAGAGAGGACAGGTCAACAGCTGCAAATATCAATTCATCAGCTTCACGTATGTCACCGCCTTTCTTCCTGGATCCAAACCTGCACCCTGATGTGATGCATTCACTGTCATCGCGTAAAAAAAAAAAAAGCTAAGAGGGTGCTGAGCTGTGAGGGGATAAAATTCACTACTTAAAGCCTCACGTGTTTCCATGGAGATTAACTGAAATTCCTGACGATGTGACGGGTTATTTTTGGGATTGATTCCTGACAGTGTTGATGTTCAGGGTGTGAGCGGCTGTGAGAGGTGAGAATGAGCAGCTGTGTTCACATTAACCCGACAGCAGAGACAGCAAAGAGACGGAGCAGCGAGACAACACGTCCATCGTCCGTCCACACACACACACACACACACACACACACACACACACACACACACACACGATCACTATCTGTCAATGTTCCTAACAAATGACTCACTGTATGGAAATCTGAAAAACAGGAAATGAAACAGGTGAGGTGAATAAATAAATCAGATGAGTCTGAAACCTGCTGCACAGGTCAGAGGTACTGATACTTTAACCCTTTCAACTCTGCAGTACAAACGGTCTGCCAGTGCCTACATTGGTATTTTGGCTTATTGTGATGTCATTTCCTGGACTATCTTCAAATCTTCGTATCCTTCAAATTTGAGCAGCCTCAGCTAAATGGTTCTGTAAGTATATACATTAGTGGTGGGACGCGATTAAAAAAATTAATCTAATTAATTAGAGGCTTTGTAATTAATTAATTAATCACATCAGTAAGCACTGTTTTTCAATTCAGATAAATTCAGACAGCAAAAATGTTTATTTTTCACTTTTCATTTTTCAAGAGTTTGATAAGTTGTCAGACGTAGACCGACTTCTTTTGGCTCTGAACCTCGTCATCTGGTCTATTGTGGGCCAGAGTGTGGATAACAAATCAGAAATGTTGCTCGGGTTCGGCCCACTTGACATGCTGCTGTGTTGTGCTATGGTCTGTTCAAGTGCTGGAATTTGTTATTTACGTTATTTACTGAACGCAACACAGGCTCCGCTCCAACTGAGTGTGTGTGCTGCGTGTGTGACTGTGAGTAACAGCAGCCTTTTGATGGTCATTTTCACACTGTCCATGTGTGATCATGGTGAACAGACAAGCTGTAACCATGGTAACAATAACTATGTCAGGTGACAAACTGTCTCGGACTCAGGTTGGGTTCGGTCAGGAAAATGCGTCCAGACCGTTTGCCTGTACCAGGACTGTGGTAGCTAACGTTAGCTCTGGTGTCCGTGCTCGCAGCACCATGTTTTGCATTGAGCTGATACTGTAGGCTTGAAGTGTGTGCATCAGTATTAGCAGTGTGCCAGAAATTAGGGAACTGAGAAAGGTGAGATTATTTTTTTAACACATTATTTTTCCCGTAATTAATTAATCAAAATTAACGCGTTAAAGTCCCAGCCCTAATATAAATAAAAGTACTTTTACAAAATTAAAAAAAAAAAAAAAAAACATTTTGATCCAAAAGATTTTTAAACGAAGAAACATGAACAACATATTTCTCAACCCTCCAGAAGTTACTGGAACTGTTTAAATTGTTTTTGAGATCTGATCATGTTTATGAGGCATGACGGTGTCATCACGCATTACTCTGACAACTCCACTGCACATTTGCATGCTGTCTCACACTGGAACCGAAACTCAAATCCAAATTAGAACCGAGTACTTAACGCCAACAACTGGGTACCTGGAAAAAAAATGCATGAGATGCATGATGCTGGAGTTTTCGCAGATAGATACCAACTTATCAGACCGATACTGACATCGATATATCCCCTTTTTTTCCACCGAATGTCAGTGATCATCATCAAGTCTCTTCTGTTGTGAATTAACATCATATCATACATGTGTACTCTGATGGTGACGGCCCACCAGCAGGTGGAGACATGTGATATTCATTCACTGTGCTGAAGAAGAAAAAGCACGTTGTTCATTTTAAAGCCGATATCGGCCGATACAGATGACGTGCTGATGTTATTGTGCATCCCTTGCCAAGTGCAACACGTGGGAGGTTCATTAGCTGCGAGTCACGTTGCATGTCAAATCTGAGACATTTAAGGCAGCACGGCATCAACGTGAACACGTGCACCATGTTTGATGTCTTGCGGTCTCTAAGCCTGAGCGTGTCGGCCTAAACCAGTGCTGCCACAGCACCAGCGAGCCGTGAAACGCCATTCACTTTGGCGTTAAAGGGAACAATGAGTAGTGTCACAGAGTGGTGACAGCATCTGTGGTGAAAGGGCAACATCCACTCTCTGTTGTTGAATCTGCGTCATTGAGGTAGGAAAGCTTATTAAAAGAAGTTAGAGTCTGATGATGGCAGGGCCCTCGCACAGTTAACAGTTATTATCCTGAATTTTAATTTGCAGGGAGCTGAACAAGCCGAAGGAGAGGAGCAAGAGGTGCTTTGCTACTAACAAAGTCCCAGTCTCTCAGCATAATGCAGAATCATGCATATGCAGCATCACGGGAGACAAAATCCTCGTCACCAAGAAAGTGCAAAAGGGAATCAAGACGGCAACGTGACCGGCGAATTAAAAAAACGAGGGTCAACATCGGGGTAGGCGTTCCCAGGTGGAAAGAGCTGCTGAAGAAAGGTTTTAAAAGGGACGCTGAAGTTGCCAGATTTCTTCTCGACAGGTAAGCTTTACTGCCTAAATTAGCCTACAGCTAGCTTCACTTGTAGGTGCCGAACGTTGATGTCGCGGTCTTGACTGTCGCTCTCCTCCTCCTCCTCCTCCTCCACGCCTAGCTCCCACTCATCATCTCCCTCTCCCTACTGTTGCAGGCGTTGAATCAACAGATGAAGATCTTTAACAATACACGCACATCAAAATATAAATGAATAATGTAACTAGCAAGTTGCTAGATGCTATGTGGTACATAATATATTTAATATTCCTTAATGAAGACGCCCTCTAGGTACCTGTGCTGAGTCATATCTGTACAGTCCATGTTCACTAATGTACCTCTCAGCCGCAGCATCAGTTAATTACCTGTGAGTTATTGCTCTCTGAAATCTGTGTCAGCTGAATGTCTTTTATTTCTGGTAATGTGATCGACAATATTTATTCTTGATAGCAACTGTTACTGAACCAAAATAACCTCACAATCATTAAAAACTTAAAACAACCTCGAGCAGGCTGAAAGAGCTTCTATAGTTGTGCAGGCACAGATTCGTATGGTCCTGCTGACCAGCTGTGCTGCAGTTTATACTCATACAGATGTAGTCCCTCGTCACTCAGGACCCACTCTCAGTCACCAGGGTCAGACATGAACCTTTCTGTCCACTGTGACTGGTGGATCTCACACCTGCATTTAAGTCCTGTGTGTGATTTATCCTGGCTGAAATATGAGCAGAGGAAAAGATCGCTAGCTGCTGGGCTCATTTATACAATGTAAAATGCCATAGGCTTGTGCTAATAATGTTAGCATGTTGTATTTGTGGGGAAAACGTGTCCAGATAAAGACAAGTGTTTGTCTGTGAATGCTGCCAGTTATAGTGAAGCTGATTGGTGTTTGAAACTGTCTCTATGAAGCCATGTTTAATGTGTGTTTAATGTGTGTCTTGAATCAACTAAACTTTACAGCACTTCACAGAAACCTCCTCCGACCAGTGTTTTGGAGGTGTAACTGCAGAGTGACACAGACACACAGGTATAAATCCACCTTAACAGTGGTGACCAGGTGTCAGACTGTTCACAGAGGAAGACACAAAGATCTTCGACACATCGTAGAGAAAACACAAACACAGTGCGGCGACACAAAGCCGGGGTTCAACTGTTCACCATCATTAAATGAGTATTAGCATGTTGGACGTGTTTCTGTTCATCACGCTGACACACCGCCCTCGTCTCATACACAACTCTGTCTCTCTGTCGCTGTCGTGTCTGTTCTGGGACCTGCGGTCAGGTCTTCCAGCTCCGCCTTTTCATTAAGTCCAGTTCAGTCCAGAGATTCATGACGAGACAAAACTGTTTCAGAACGTCACAGAGAAAAGTGTCAGCGGTGTGAACTGGCCGGTCTGAGCTGGACTCAAGCCGGCTGATGGTGTCACCTGACACTCAGCTGGTCAAATGGCTGGCGGCAGGTTTTAAAGCACGTCACCTGTTTCAACAGCCAATCAGCTTGTAGTGAAGTCCGCTGGTCACTGTGTCTGTAATAATACTGTCATTAATACTGTTCATCCAGTATTCATTTAATATTTCAAATGTCTAAGATGAAAACAAATGTTATGTCTTCTAAGAACCAAAATAACATCCACAAACTCAAAGAGACTCTTTTTACAAAGACGTCTGTGACATTATTGACTCCACAGTCTCAGTAATAACTCCTTGACAGGAAACATTCCAGTCCTGCTCAAAATCTACTCTCCTCGTTAAAATGCTAAAAGATCAGACATGTATCTGCAGTCAGATCCATGCAGCAGAGTAAAGAACACTAACTGGTGTCATGTGGAGGGAGACACAGTAGAAACACGTCTGTGACGTCCGCCATCCGCCATTTTGATTTGTGTTATTTCCTGTTTTGTCTCCCACCTTCCAGTTTCTGCTACAGTAAACACGTGTAAACAGTCCGAGTCCTGACTGGTCCACACACACACTCTGAACACACGATTATATTAATGAGGAGGTCATGTGACCTGACAGCAGCACAGATACCAGGTTAAAAAGGTCCTGCGTGAGTAAAGTTAGCTGCAGAAGAACTCACAGTCAGAGCTCTGACGCTTCCTTCATCAGCACAGCCATGATTACTACCAACTTTTTCATATTGTGCTGTTCCTCTGAAACGACACGTTAAATCTGTGCTGAATGGAGAGAGAAGGTAATGTGAAACGTCTGCTCTGTTGATGGACAGAAAAAGGATCAGCAGCTTGGTTAATAATCAAATCTTCAGCACAAACTCAGTGTGAGCTGTGAGGAGACGTTAGCATGACACAGACTCTGTTAGCTCTGTTATTAGAGCCTTAAAATCAAGCTAAACCAAAGTCACACCACAGAGAGAAACTCTGGTGAAGTCAGTACACGTACACATGACACATTCATATACGTGTCACTTGTAGGAAGAACACAGGAGCACAGAGTTGGACAAATGTCTTCCACACTAAGATAACACTCCAATGTAAAACCGGCTGGTCGGGCTGAAGCTGACGGGACTGTACAGACTGTAAACCAGCTGGAAGGGGAGGACGACCCCTCAGGGCATGAATGAGCCCTGACAGAGCACAAATATTCACATCAGGAACTCAAACGTCTCACAGTCTGCAGCTCCTCGCTGCAGCCATTACATCTCAGACTGCAGGCGTACTGCACACTGACGATCATAATCTGTTGTTACTGACCTGTAATAATCAACAGACGACAAACACGTCTGTTTCTCCTCATGACACCATCGACAGAATCATTAAACAGCTGCAGGACAAACAGGTTGCTCTCATGTTTCCTCCCTTTGCCAACACCTCAATGGAGTTTAATCTGAGAGCAGTTCTGTCTTTAACTGACCTGCTACCAGTGTTCCCAGTTAGAAATGCACCCGTTTAAATCATATTATTTAAGATTTAAAACTCTATTTCAGCTCCATTCAGCTTAAACAAGAGCTTTAATCTAAAAGCAACAACTGAGCACCAGTTAGTTCCCTTTGTCAAAAGACAGACGTCACACCAAACTCCATATGAAATACCACAATTTTAAAATTGTCTTCCTAATTCTCAAAACCACAAGTCATAAATAACATGACTATCACACTTTAAATAAATCCACTGGGACAACTTTGCAATTCAGCTCACATGCAACACATGAAGCTACGTTATTTTTGATAAAACTTCATTTTTATGAGTGACTTGTTTGGTGCCAAAAACTCGAGTTTCACTGTAATCAGCTTCAGTAAAGGCCTCCAGTCTGAGTTATGCTGTTTCTCAAACATCTGAGCACCAGTTACTTGTGTCCGTTCTTTATAACTGAACTCAATATGAAATACCACTACTTAAAAGTTATTTTCTTTATCATAACAACACAAACCTAAAGACGATGACTATCACACTTTAACGAATCTACTAGCTCAACTCTTTGATTCGGCTCACATGCAACACATGAAGCTACTTTATTTTGGTTTATTTTTTATAAGTGACTTGCTTGGAGGCAAAAACTCGAATTCAGCTGTTAACAGCTTCAGTTTCAGGCCTCTGATTACTTCCGTTCGTTATTTAGCGAGTAAAATCGAACTCCATTTGAAATACCACCACTTTGAAGCTCTCTTCTTAATCCTCAAAAACACAAACATGAGACACATAACTAGCACACTTTGAACTGATCTACTGGGTCAACTCTTTCACTCGGCTCACATGCAACACATGAAGCTACGTTGTTTTTAATAAAAACTTAAGTGCAAGTATCTTGTTATTTGCTGAAAACTCGACTTTTACTGTAATCAGCTTAAACTAAGGCCTCCAGTCTGAGTTCTGCCGTCTTCCAAACATCTGAGCAACAGTTACTTCTGTTCGTTCTTAACACCTGAAGTCTATATGAAATATCTATTTTTTTAATGTTTTCATCCAAATCGTCGAAACCACAGATCCATCAGATATGACTTTCCATCTTAATCGAGTCACACGGGATCATACTTTAATTCGGCGCACATGCAACACATGAAGCAACATTAATTTTAACAAAATCTGAACTTTTAAGAAACAGGGACTGTCCGGCAAAACACCGCGGTGGGCGTGAGAACATGGCAGAGCTGTGCTGAAGTTCTGCACGTTGCTCAGTGATTCTTCCCAAAACTTGTCCATCAGTGGGACCTCAGAAACACGGACAGGTGTGAGATAAATGCGCTCTCACAGGTGAACGACGCCACGTTTAAATGTCAGGCTGTGTTACCGGAGTTAGGTGTGGAGTTGTGCCCGCAGAGAACGGCCCGTTCCCAGGCTAACAGCTAACAGGCTAGCTTCCTGCTACGACCACAAACACAACTTTAGCGACAGTTAAGCGAACAACGAGGCCAGCAGCAGCTCTCCGGAGAAACATTATCGGCCGACATGTTTCAGTTGCTGCTCTCAGGCGTCACTAAAACACACACACACTACATTTCATCAGAGAGAACACGTAAAACGATGGAATAACTCACCCGTCCATTGCACAACACGGAACTACGGAGCAACAGGTTCCATACCCCAACCACCGCTGTTATAAACTGACAAAATGGCGTCCGGCTGGAGGAGAGCCCTGATTGGACGGCTGGAGAACATTGTGGGCGTTCCAGGACGGAGTCGGGCGCTGATTGGCTGGTTGGACAGAGAGCGCAACAACAAAGACCTGAAATTCCAGCGATCAAAGATTGTCTATGAAGAAGATGTTTGTCACTGTGTGTGTGTGTGTGTGTGTGTGTGTGTGTGTGTGTGTGTGTGTGTGTGTGTGTGTGTTTGTCACTGTGTGTGTGTGTGTGTGTGTGTTTGTCACTGTGTGTGTGTGTGTGTGTGTGTGTGTGTGTGTGTTTGTCACTGTGTGTGTGTGTGTGTGTGTGTGTGTGTGTGTGTGTGTGTGTGTGTTTGTCACTGTGTGTGTGTGTGTGTGTGTGTGTGTGTGTGTGTGTGTGTGTGTGTGTGTGTTTGTGTGTGTGTGTTTGTCACTGTGTGTGTGTGTGTGTGTGTGTGTGTGTTTGTCACTGTGTGTGTGTGTGTGTGTGTGTGTGTGTGTGTGTGTGTGTGTGTGTGTGTGTGTTTGTCACTGTGTGTGTGTGTGTGTGTGTGTGTGTGTTTGTCACTGTGTGTGTGTGTGTGTGTGTGTGTGTGTGTGTGTGTGTGTGTGTGTTTGTCACTGTGTGTGTGTGTGTGTGTGTGTGTGTGTGTGTGTGTGTGTGTGTTTGTCACTGTGTGTGTGTGTGTGTGTGTGTGTGTGTGTGTTTGTCACTGTGTGTGTGTGTGTGTGTTTGTCACTGTGTGTGTGTGTGTGTGTGTGTGTGTTTGTCACTGTGTGTGTGTGTGTGTGTGTGTGTGTTTGTCACTGTGTGTGTGTGTGTGTGTGTGTTTGTCACTGTGTGTGTGTGTGTGTGTTTGTCACTGTGTGTGTGTGTGTGTGTGTGTGTGTGTGTGTGTGTGTGTGTGTGTGTTTGTCACTGTGTGTGTGTGTGTGTGTGTTTGTCACTGTGTGTGTGTGTGTTTGTCACTGTGTGTG
Organism: Cephalopholis sonnerati; assembly: GCA_019142605.1. Classification (NCBI taxonomy): domain Eukaryota; kingdom Metazoa; phylum Chordata; class Actinopteri; order Perciformes; family Serranidae; genus Cephalopholis; species Cephalopholis sonnerati. The sequence continues at coordinate 645,836 of JAGQAX010000006.1, read as the reverse complement.
TGTGTTTGTCACTGTGTGTGTGTGTGTGTGTGTGTTTGTCACTGTGTGTGTGTGTGTGTGTGTTTGTCACTGTGTGTGTGTGTGTGTGTTTGTCACTGTGTGTGTGTGTGTGTGTGCATGACTCCTTTAAATACAGTGTGAAACTACAGATATCCAATGAGGCACAAGACTTTAACAATTTTTTAATTCAATTAAAAATGTTCATATTTAATAATAATACAATAAAATGTATTATTTTTTTTTAATATATATAATTTCAAGTCAAAGACATATTTTTTATCCGTTATATTTTAATGTGTAATTATTTTTCAATTTAAAACCTTCTAAAAAATATTGTTTATATGTTGAGTTTCCTTCAAGTTGTTTCCTGAGTCAGAAAAATAAAAAACAACCAGAAAGACTGAGGTGAATTTATCTAGATTAAAAAAAATATTTGATCACTTTAGTTTATTGTTAAATTGTTTTCTTTTCCTGTTTTAGAGTCTGAACATTCTGGAATCAACACGTAACGCTTATTTTTTTAAACAATCTCAAATTTAAAACAGCAAACGATTACACAACAAAACACATCATAAATTATCTTTATGTATTTATTGATTGAACGCTTTGATTAGACAGGTGGTCTTATTAAGATCAAGATCTCTTTTTTACCTGACCTGTAAACAAAAAAATAGACAGACACACGTCATGGCTGTGACAACGTTCAGATGATTAAGAGACTGTCACTGTGGAGCTCGTTCCACCTGTGTGCAGCTCAGTGTTTGAAGCCAAGTCTTCCACGTTCAGTGTGAACATGAAGAGCAGCTGATGTTAAAGTCACAAGATTAAAAGACAAAATATGAAACATGTAAAAATACAGAGGACACCTGTGTGAGGGTCCAGTGATGAGGGCGGACTGTGTAAAGTCTGACAGTCGGAGCTGAGAGGCCTCTGACCAGAATAAATCCTGACCATCAAACCACATGTGGCCCTGTACACTCTGTGGCCCCCGTACACTCTGTGGCCCTCGTACACTCTGTGGCCCCCGTGCACTTTGTGGTCCTCGTACACTCTGTGGCCCTCGTACACTCTGTGGCCCCCGTACACTCAGTCAGGAACTTTAGGATGAATTCTGATGAGCGGTTTGGGCTCAGAGGAAACAGCGGCTGATCTGTTCCACGTGCAGGACGATGAGGTAGATTATTAGGACTCGTCTCTGCCCTGAAGCTGCAGCAGAGTGTCCCGCTGTGTCCTTTCATCTCTGGACTTCAGCACTCGGAGGAAAAAGGGACATTTGTTTCCTGTGAACTTCAAACCACATCAGTCAGCTCTCCGTCCACACTGTCCTCTGACTGCAGCTGCTTACAGGCTGTTAGCACGTCGTCTCGTCTCCATCAGACCTCTGCTGATGGACTCAGCCTGGGACTGTTCATGCACAGGGGACAGTGTGGAGGGGACAGTGTGGACAGTGTACAGGTTTGCAGTGTCCAGGGGACAGTGTGGACAGTGTGTGAGCAGCAGGCAGGTTTCTGTCCGTCCGTCTGGACTCAGTGTCCAGTAACAGGCTGATGAATAATTTGTCCACTCGCTGCTCTTCAGGAGTTGGAAGATGAGACGGCTGCTCTCACATCAATAATTCACACACACACACACACACACACACACACACACACACACACACACACACACAACCTGCTCTGATCATAAACACACGTCAACTCATCTGAAGAGTTAAAGTCCTGAGGTCGTATTCACAGAGTTTCTCCTCGTGATGAAAATCTAAGATAATTCTTGGAAGTGTGACGTTTTCTTAGAATTTCCCCTTAAAGTTAAGACTTAAAGTTAAGGTTTAAAGTTAAGACTTAAAGTTCAGGTTTAAAGTTAAGACTAGGTCCTGAAAAAGATCAGTTCTTTAAAGAGACCGCTCTCAGACCTTATAAGAGGTAAAAACTGTTGGGAGGAGGAGGAGGAGGAGGAGGAGGAGGAGGAGGAGTTTAAGGAGAAAATGGTGGAAACACAAAGAGGTCAGAGAAATATTCTCCAAACACTGGAGGACAGAGAGGAAATGAAAGGCTACAGATTAGATCAATAATATTAGTGATCAGTCTCATTATGGAGACACACACATTGATCACCTGACACTGTGACATCAGAAACAAAATGATGACATCACTGAGGTATGTGAGGTCAGAGCAGCAGTGATGAGTTGAGTCTGTCTCCAGCTTCATCGGCAGTGATCACACCAACACTGACACTGTCACAGTCTGCAGTTCACCTCATGTCCACTGGGTGTCCTCACACCTTACAGCCTCACAGAGGGGCGTGTCTCTGACAACCAATGACATCACACCTGACAACAGGATCGACCACACCTCCTCTCTGAGGTCACAGTTTCTGTGATCGCTCTGAGAACTGTCCTGAATCATCCTGAGCTCAGAGTGTTGTCGGGGTGTTGTCGAGGTGTTGTCAGAGTGTTGTGGGAGTGTTGTCAGAGTGTTGTCAGGGTGTTGTGGGAGTGTTGTCAGAGTGTTGTCAGGGTGTTGTGGGAGTGTTGTCAGAGTGTTGTCAGGGTGTTGCCAGAGTGTTGTCAGGGTGTTGTGGGAGTGTTGTCAGGGTGTTGTGGGAGTGTTGTCAGAGTGTTGTCAGGGTGTTGTCACGGTGTTCTCAGAGTGTTGTCAGAGTGTTCTCACTGTTGTCAGAGTGTTGTCAGAGTGTTGTCAGGGTGTTGTCAGAGTGTTGTCAGAGTGTTGTCGGGGTGTTGTCGGGGTGTTGTCGGAGTGTTGTCAGAGTGTTGTCAGAGTGTTGTCAGGGTGTTGTCAGAGTGTTGTCAGAGTGTTGTCAGGGTGTTGTCAGAGTGTTGTCAGGGTGTTGTCAGGGTGTTGTGGGAGTGTTGTCAGAGTGTTGTCAGGGTGTTGTCACGGTGTTCTCAGAGTGTTGTCAGAGTGTTCTCACTGTTGTCAGAGTGTTGTCAGAGTGTTGTCGGGGTGTTGTCGGGGTGTTGTCGGAGTGTTATCAGGGTGTTGTGGGAGTGTTGTCAGAGTGTTGTCAGGGTGTTGTCAGAGTGTTGTCAGAGTGTTGTCAGGGTGTTGTCAGAGTGTTGTCGGGGTGTTGTCGGGGTGTTGTCAGAGTGTTGTCAGAGTGTTGTCAGGGTGTTGTGGGAGTGTTGTCAGAGTGTTGTCAGGGTGTTGTCACGGTGTTCTCAGAGTGTTGTCAGAGGGTTCTCACTGTTGTCAGAGTGTTGTCAGGGTGTTGTCAGAGTGTTGTCAGAGTGTTGTCAGGGTGTTGTCAGAGTGTTGTCAGGGTGTTGTCAGAGTGTTGTCAGAGTGTTGTCGGGGTGTTGTCAGGGTGTTGTCGGGGTGTTGTCAGAGTGTTGTCAGAGTGTTGTCAGGGTGTTGTCAGGGTGTTGTCAGAGTGTTGTCAGAGTGTTGTCAGGGTGTTGTGGGAGTGTTGTCAGAGTGTTGTCAGGGTGTTGTGGGAGTGTTGTCGGGGTGTTGTCGGAGTGTTGTCAGGTGTTGTGGGAGTGTTGTCAGAGTGTTGTCAGGGTGTTGTCAGAGTGTTGTCGGGGTGTTGTCAGGGTGTTGTCAGAGTGTTGTGGGAGTGTTGTCAGAGTGTTGTCAGGGTGTTGTGGGAGTGTTGTCAGCGTGTTGTCAGGGTGTTGTCACGGTGTTCTCAGAGTGTTGTCAGAGTGTTCTCACTGTTGTCAGAGTGTTGTCGGGGTGTTGTCGGGGTGTTGTCGGAGTGTTGTCAGGGTGTTGTGGGAGTGTTGTCAGAGTGTTGTCAGGGTGTTGTCAGAGTGTTGTCAGAGTGTTGTCAGGGTGTTGTCAGAGTGTTGTCAGGGTGTTGTGGGAGTGTTGTCAGAGTGTTGTCAGGGTGTTGTCAGAGTGTTGTCAGGGTGTTGTGGGAGTGTTGTCAGGGTGTTGTCACGGTGTTCTCAGAGTGTTGTCAGGGTGTTGTCACGGTGTTCTCAGAGTGTTGTCAGAGTGTTCTCACTGTTGTCAGAGTGTTGTCAGAGTGTTGTCAGGGTGTTGTGGGAGTGTTGTCAGAGTGTTGTCAGGGTGTTGTCAGAGTGTTGTCAGGGTGTTGTGGGAGTGTTGTCAGGGTGTTGTCACGGTGTTCTCAGAGTGTTGTCAGGGTGTTGTCACGGTGTTCTCAGAGTGTTGTCAGAGTGTTCTCACTGTTGTCAGAGTGTTGTCAGAGTGTTCTCACTGTTGTCAGAGTGTTGTCAGAGTGTTGTCGGGGTGTTGTCGGGGTGTTGTCGGAGTGTTGTCAGGGTGTTGTGGGAGTGTTGTCAGAGTGTTGTCAGGGTGTTGTCAGAGTGTTGTCAGGGTGTTGTCGGGGTGTTGTCGGGGTGTTGTCAGGGTGTTGTGGGAGTGTTGTGGGAGTGTTGTCAGGGTGTTGTAGGAGTGTTGTCAGAGTGTTGTCAGAGTGTTGTCAGGGTGTTGTCAGAGTGTTGTCAGAGTGTTGTCAGGGTGTTGTGGGAGTGTTGTCAGAGTGTTGTCAGGGTGTTGTCACGGTGTTCTCAGAGTGTTGTCAGAGGGTTCTCACTGTTGTCAGAGTGTTGTCAGGGTGTTGTCAGGGTGTTTGTGCCTGTGACGTCGACATCAGAGGTTCAGTGTCATGTATGTGTAGCAGTGAGGAAGGTGTTGCTCATCCTCACTGCTGTAGGAAATATTTCCCTCCCTTCAGTCGTCTGCTGAAACACTCACTGGTCAGAATCAAAAGATGAACCTCTGACATCACGCAGACATTTTGTGACACAGATGTGATGGACGTCACGCTGCCTGGTGATGATGATGATGCTGCTGTTCTGACATCACAAAGTCTGATAAAACCTCAGAGAGTGGAGTTTTCACTGTGACAGTGAGTTTCTCTCTGAAGTTGAATTATTTTGCAAAGTTCTGAATTCACAGAAACAAACAGAGTGAAACTGCTCTGAGTCAGTGATGACATGACCTTTATGTCAGATCTCTGACATGTGACTGATGAAGGGTCCCGTCATCACACCGTACAGTTTACTGTAAGTTTAACTTTAAATTTTTGATAGTTTAATTTTATTGGTTGTTCAGTGTTTTCTCTGTCTGCTTTATGATTGTGTTTCATCTGGTCAGTGTTCTTCTTTGTGCCATTCATTGGTTCATTTGTGAATCACACGTTCATCTGTTGAACCTGTTTGTTGGTGATGTTGAAGACTGACTGTCATCACGCTCACAAACAGCTCACTGTCCCAAAGCTGTCCACCTCTGTACCCTGAGCTTAAACAAACGTGTTAACACGGCTGTCCAGGATCACTTCAGTCTGATCTGATTGTCATACAGGATTTTATTTTCTCTGGTTCACTGTAACTGTGTGTTAACGTCTGAGTCTACACAGTTTACACAAACTACAGCTCGTCCAAAACTCAGCAACCAGAGTCCAACACCCAAAGACAGAGCACATTGTCTTCATGGGCTCCCTGTAAGTTTCAGAGCTGATTTTAGATATTATTAATAACCTTTCAGACTCGCTCTGGACACCTGAAGACATCTCAGATCTTCTGACTCCATGTGTCGCCTGATGTGACCCGAGGTCCTTGGGCTCTGCTGACCGTCCCACAGTCCAGACTGAAAACTGAGCAACGACCTCCCCGAGGAGACCAGACTGGATCCTCTTTAAGTCCCTCTGAAAATACACTTTATATATGTGCATTCAACTCAGCCTTATTCATACAGCACCTTTTACAGACACATGGCGACTCTGGAACCACACAGACAGTTTAAAGGAGAACACAAACAAATACACATTAAGGTTTGTACATCTACACAGTGACAACAATAAGACAATAAAATATAGAAAATACAAAACAGAACAAACTAACAAAAAAGATGATTCAAAGTCCATAAAAAAGAAAGTAGACAAATAAAATAGAACAAACAGGGTTTTTGGCCTGACTGACTGTAGTCTATGAGTCACTTCTTAAAATGTATTTATCAACAGAGGTGTTCTCATAATTATGATTTTATTGTTTTATTTTGTTTTATTTTTTTCTTTGTCACGTGGAGCTTCTTCTGTCCCATGCTGAAGAACTTTAAACTGTTTCTAAATGTTTGTCCCTTTGTCCGTCACTTTTCATTTTTGTAGATGTTGCCTCCCTAACTGGCTAGCCAGGGAGGCGGCAAGTCCGTGGTCTTGCCTGTGGTAAGAATAAAAGGAGATACACGTTGTGCTGGTGTTAACTTCACGGCAGCAGGATTTATTCTTCCTGTTTACATGGAAATCCTATACTTCAGGTATCAACTCAACAGAATCGTGAAATCTATCGGCCTGAGCTTCAGTCCCACTGTTGTATTAGATGGCCATTTTTATAGCATTGTCAACACAATATTCATATATTCATCTGCTTTCCAACACTCAGTTGTTCAACACATAAACATTAAGTAAATACATTTTTAACCAATAACCAGAGACCTTTTTTTATCCTTGTTGTCTCAAACCAATCATGAATAATGTTATTTCCATAAACATATTTCCTCATATAACTTTACATTCACTTGAGCAATGACGCTGCATCTCGACTTCAGAATAGCATTTCCTGGTTTTGGCAATAACACACGAATACCCATTTGACTACAGATAAAACCAGAAAAACACATATTGCATGAGAACAGATTCAGTAATAAAGTGCAAGTCGTCTTCCTTCACACACTACTATACAGGTCCGCTTAGCATTAGCCAGTTAGCATACACGGCCGTCTCTCAATTCACATGAAACTATCTATAAAACTCGTTACTTTGGCTCGTATGTACACGACTAATCCTTGAGTCACATGGTTAACTCTCCACACATGTCATGCACACCTGATTACATGTATATTTACCGACCTGTGGTAAGAATAAAAGGAGATACACGTTGTGCTGGTGTTAACTTCACGGCAGCAGGATTTATTCTTCCTGTTTACGTGGAAATCCTATCCTACCACAAGCGCGATGCGCCACCTAGCGGCCTGAATGTGTCATAGCACTGTATTAGTGTGAATGCAAGTGAATGATAAAACTCATAAAAATAAATGAAAAAAAGACAATAAAAAAATGATAGTAGGGGTGTCTGGTCTTCTCATCTATTTTCTCCAACTATTTCTACTTTTTTCCCCATTCTTAAACTGTTTCTTTTCCCACTTCTTTATCAGCTTCCAGCCCTCTACACTCTCCCCCACTTGAAAAGAATGTCTCCTGACATTTGTCATCTTTCTGTGTCTTTATCTAGTGTGTCAAAGTACAGTAACTGTAGTAGTGCTGGTGTGGGTGAATGGGATAGGGGAAAGGGACCAAGGTTGGGGTCATTGCAAGTGGTTGGTTGGACGAGAGTGTGTTTGCATCTGCACTCCAAAACCGATATGACGGATGACCCAGAGTGTCATATGTGAACCGTTCTGTTGGTCTCCCTCGCCGCTGTGATCTCCTCGGTTCTCCTCTTTCTCCCATACTTCCATCATCCATCTCTTCCCCCGGATCAGGCCCTTCTATGACAAACTCTGGCTCCTCCTGTGCCTCCTCTCTGTCCTGAGCTCTCTCAGTTTCCTGTCTGACGGGAGGAGAGAATTCCGTGGCTGTTGCACGGAGCTTAGACTGTTTTTGTGCGTCCTGGTGCTGCTGGGGCCTTACAAGTCTATAGCATGGGATTCTGCTCCGGAGATCATGATGGTAAGTATACTCCTCCTCTTCATCAGAAGTATCTGTCACCAGGCGATCACTGTTTGTTTTTGTTTGTGTCTGTTTTTTTTGTCTTTTCTTTTCCTCCACAGGGAGTTCTTCCTCAAGAGGTAGGTCATTTACTGGCAACAGCAGGTTTCTATGAAGTACACGCAGAGATTTGCTACCTTTCTCAGGCTGCACTCTATAGACTGGCCCATCCCCCACTCTTTCCACCACGCGATGTACTACTTTCTCCCAGTAGGCACGCAGTTTCCCTGGACCCCCTCTCTCTGAGAGATTTTTCACTAATACCCTGTCGCCTGGCTGAAGCGCAACACCTCTCACTCCCCTATCGTACTGTTTCTTGCCTTTAGCTGAGGACTTCTGACTGTTACCAGCAGCGATTTGATAAGCTGTTCGCATCCGATCTGCCCACTGCTGTACAAAGGTTTGATGGTTGTGCGCCTCAGTCTCTGTACCGGACCCGAAAAGCAAATCAATCGGTAACCGTGGAGTCCTGCCATACAAAAGGAAGAATGGAGCGTAACCTGTCGCCTCATGCCTCGTGCAGTTGTAGGCGTGCACAATGTGTGGCAGGTGCTCCTTCCACTCACTTTTCTGTTCCTCTTGTAGGGTGCGTAGCATTTGGAGAAGTGTGCGGTTTAGTCGTTCGACTGGGTTGCACTGAGGATGATAAGGCGTAGTTCGAGAATGAGCAATTCCTGACAGCTGTTGTAGTCTTTGGAACAAGCTATTCTCGAACTCACGTCCTTGATCATGATGCAGTCTCTCTGGGTACCCGAAACGAGGAATAAAGTCCTGAAATATCTTTTCAGCCGCTGTCTTTCCAGATTTGTTTCTCGTCGGGTACGCCTGTGCAAAACGCGTGAAGTGGTCTATGAGGACCAGAATATACTCGTATCCTCCCTTACTTGGCTCCAGGTGTAGGTAGTCAATCGAGACTAGCTCGAAAGGTGCACTTGTGGTGATGGAGCCCATTGGAGCTTTCTGTGGGACATTGGGCCTCTTTTGTTTGATGCAGTCACATCTCTTTGTCACATAATCCTCGATGTCCTGCTGCATGTAGGGCCAGTAGAATCTTTCACGGGCGAGGTGTATCACCTTATCAGCACCTACATGTCCCATCTCGTTATGCAAGCTCCTCAACACCACAGGTTTGAGCTTTTCTGGGAGGACTAGTTGTCTGTGTTGTTCAGTTTTCCTGTAAAGTATTCCATTGTCCACTTCAAGTTTGTTCCACTCAAAAAGAAGCCTTCTTGCCTGTCTTCCCATGGTTCTTTTCTCTTTTTCATTAGGAGTCCATGCGTTGAGTTTCAGGGAGACAACCTCCTTGATAGCTGGATCTTCCTGCTGTGCGGCTCTGATGTTTTTAGATGTTACACTGGAAATGCTATCTGTCAGCACAACACTTCCATCTTCCTGGTTAAGTTGTAACACGGCCATCCAGGGCACATCATTGTCATGGACTGCTTTTGTCCCTTGCCACACTGCTGACACTACCTCTGGCGAAACTGACTCTGTGTGTTCACCCATTTGATGTTGAAGACCCACCGGGTATCTGGACAACGTATCGGCATCTGCATTCATTTTACCGGGCCTGTACTTTATATCAAAGTGAAAATCTGCTAACTCCCCAACCCACCTATGTCCCACTGCATTTAACCTTGCGGTGCTCAGAACATAAGTTAATGGGTTATTATCTGTATAGACCGTGAAGGTTGGAGCATAATACAGATAGTCGCGGAATTTGTCGCAGATGGCCCATTTGAGTGCCAGAAACTCGAGTTTGCCGGAGTGTAGGTGATAGTTTCTCTCAGCAGGTGTCAATGTTCTTGACCCGTACCCGATGACACGCAGTTTGTTGTTTTGTTGTTGGTATAACACTGCTCCCAATCCGTCATTTGACGCATCTGTGTGCAATATAAACGGAAGATCAAAGTTTGGGTAGCCGAGTATGGGAGGATTAGTTAGCATCTCAACAAACTTTGATACAACATTCTGGTGTTCAGTTGTCCAAATAATGGGTGTGCGAGAGGAGAGCTGTCCCTTATCTCCTTTTTTTGCTTGGGTTCTACCCCTGCTGGTCAGAGGTTTTGTGACATCACTCCCTTCAGCTGGGTTCTGAAGGAGTTCGAACAGGGGCCTTGCCAGCCGGGAGAAATCCTGGACAAAGGACCGATAGTAACTCAGAAATCCAAGCAGTGCCCGGAGCTCTCCGACTGTGCGAGGTTTCCTCTCCTTCAGAGCAATCACGGCTTCCAAATCTTTTGGGTCAATGTGGATCCCCTCCCCTGACACCACACGCCCAATGTAACGGATTTTCCTCTTAAAGAGTTCGCATTTTGTTGGACGGAGCTTTATGCCATGTTGTCTCATCCGGCAGAGCACTTGTTTGAGGTGGTTCACGTGTTCATCAAAAGTTTTAGAGTAGCAGAGGACATCGTCTAAATACGGCACACAACACTCATCTCTAATCCCCTCTAACACTCCCTCCATGCACCGTTGAAATGCAGCGGGTGCGTTTGTCAGCCCAAATGGGATGCGAACCCATTCATACAGTCCCCAAGGGGTGCTAAACGCTGTCAGATGCCTCGACTCTTCGCTCACAAAACCCTGATGATATGCGCTGCCTTGATCTAATATAGAAAACCACGTGTTCCCTCCCAAACTGTCCAACAGATCCTGTATCCGTGGCAAGGGGTGGCGGTCAGGTATGGTCTTACGGTTTAGTCCACGAAAGTCGACACATAGGCGGAGACTGTGATCTTTCTTGCGCGCGCAAACAACTGGAGAAGAGTTAGCTGAAACAGATTTCTTAACCCAGCCTCGGTCCAGAAGGTTTTGGACATACTCTTTTACCTCTGCATAAAGGGGTTTTGGAATAGAGTTGTAACTTTTCTGGACAGGATTGTTGTCTACTGTGTTGATTTTTAACTGTAAATCAGGGATACAGCCAATGTCCCCGTCCTCTTTTGCGAACACGTCAGACTCTTCAAAAAGCATTTGGCGAACCACCTCTTGCTCACCCTCAGTAAGATGGTCTAAATCTACTGGAGGGTGCCATTTGTTTTGGGGACAGGGTGCTCTGTGAGTTGTTTTGATCCCATTTTGATGGTCAAGGTCAGCACGCACTTGGGCAGAGCACAGGAGAGTGTCTTCAGTCTGATTGGTTGATATCTGGGGGTTTGGGAGAATACTCACCGGCTGGAGGCCTATGATTTCTTCAGTGAAGCCCAGAGTTGTTTTTGGAGGCAGGAATATGTCATGCTGTGTAGAATTCTGAATGGGGATTCTCACGATTTTTGATGCACCAGCAGGCACGTCAACCAGAGCGGGAAAGAGCTCCAATCCATCAGGTAAACTGCTCTCTACAGCTGGCTCAAATAGTGCAGCTCCTCCCTCTGGCAACGTTCTCAGGCGACACTTCACCTCACAGATCTGGCCCCTTTGAATGATGAGTCCTCTCTTTCCAACTTTCACCACAGGTTTTACAGGTTCTTCCTGCAATGACATTTCATTTAGGACAGAGACAAGAGTTTCAACAGTGTGCCTCTGGACACTCATTGCCTCCGACAGTAAATCCAGTAACCCCAGACAGTTTGGTTGTTGCTCATTTTCTGTGATTATTTCCTCGATCACGTTGAAACCTAGCAGTGGGCTAGTCGCACAGCTTCTGCTCACTAGCATTGGTACCAGGATTGCTACTCTCCCATGCGTTTGACTTATCACTTCCAAAAGGACCTCAATCCACCCATCAAACGGTACTGCTGTCCCATTCGCGGCTGTGATGTCAAGCTTTGAGTCTGAAAGCAGGCTGTTGAGGGGTTGTATTTTGACATTTGGTAACGTTTGCTCTACCCAAGATTTCCCCACCATACTAACTTGAGCCCCGCTATCTAGTAACATCTGGACACTAACCCCATTTACATGACAGCTGAGCATACATCTCCCACCGATCAGTTTAGCTACACGCTTCCCTCTTGCTGAATTGGGCGGTTTGTGGGACTGGGTAGTTGGTGATCTTTCATCTTTAGAGAGGGAATTTACAGTCACAGGGGACCCTTCACTTGCTACAGTCACTGGTGGTCCCTCCCCAGTGACCTCACTCGGTTTCCCGACGAGTTGTTTTTCAGAAGGCAGCCGATAGCTCTATGTCCCTCTTGTCCACATCGAAAACAATGGGTGCAGCCGTCCTTCCCTTGTGCTACACACTGCTGGCATTTGCCTTTGACTTCTTGCTTGGTTGGCTGCTTTGGGTGTGGTGAAGTGGCACATGTGTTTTCTGGTGTCATCTTCACTCCAGGTGTGAGGACTTTTTCTAGACTCTTGGTTAAAGATGAGACCTGTACTGTCAGCTCGTGTATGGCAGCGCGATTAGCTTGGACTTCTGCCTGCATCTGAACAGTATTCTGTCTGTCCTGCTGTGCTGCATTGACACTGATTGCTTTTTGTTTGTGTGTCTGACCTAAACGGTTCTGTCTCTCTGTGTCCTCACTAACTGACCGTGTGATCAGCTCTAAGTAGAAGTCATCAGTAATACTCATGTTTGAGATGTGTGGTTTGATATCTCGTCTGATGTATGAGTATTTCTCGTGCATTCCCTGGTAAAGTGAGTGTAGAAAGACTCCCTGAACCAGTTTGCTGTCATACTGAAACCCTGTACTCTGTTTAGAGGCAAAAAGTACACGCTGTTTTAACCCCATTAGCCTGTACATAAACTGTTGTGGGCTTTCTCTGTCATTTTGTTTTGCATTACTCAGTTCCTGGAATAACTCCGTACTACTTTTATCCCTAAGGTGTGCCCTGAGAAAACGCTTCAGCTCACTTACAGTCAGGCTATCTTTGGTAATGAGCATGTCTTTGAACGTACCAGGTTTAATGATCTTGAGCACTGTCCTGATTACCTCAGCTTCTGAAAAACCTTCAGCGAGCCCCTCATCAATTTGTTTACACAGGTTATTGAAACTCAAATCCGAGTCAGAATCAGAGATTTGCCCCCCATGAATTTTGTATTCTCGACGAGGCAGAAATGCTGCAACATCTGTTAGTTTCACCAAACCAGTTACTTGATCGGCAACCACTGTGGGTGCTTTCTTACTCACTGCTGCTACTACTACTACAGGCTCAGTCTCTGCTACTGGGTCAGTGTACTCTTCATCAGATGCGTGATCATCCCCTGCAGCTGTCTGTGGTGATTGCAGTTCATCGATGAGGTCACGAAGAACGAGCAGGCGAGCCATCCCTTGGTCCTCGATGCTCCTCAGTTGTTTACTTCTGATAAAGTCAACAATGAAGTCAAAGAGTTCCACGCTAGTTGCTTCCTCGCCTGGCCAATCTTGTTCCATCTCTTCTTTGCATGACGCTGCAATCTTGCAGAGCAGGTCTTTATTGGCATCACTGGTTAGCTGATGAAGCTGTTGCTGAATCTCCCATCGCAGATCTTGCAGAGCCGCCATCTCTGGATACCTGAAGTCTGTTGCTCAGTCCGCCCGCTCAGGAAACAGGATATCAGGATCACCAGGTTCTTGGATGATTAGCACCCGTCCAGCAAGAGCGCTAATCCCGGACGAGCCCCCAAATTTGTTGCCTCCCTAACTGGCTAGCCAGGGAGGCGGCAAGTCCGTGGTCTTGCCTGTGGTAAGAATAAAAGGAGATACACGTTGTGCTGGTGTTAACTTCACGGCAGCAGGATTTATTCTTCCTGTTTACATGGAAATCCTATACTTCAGGTATCAACTCAACAGAATCGTGAAATCTATCGGCCTGAGCTTCAGTCCCACTGTTGTATTAGATGGCCATTTTTATAGCATTGTCAACACAATATTCATATATTCATCTGCTTTCCAACACTCAGTTGTTCAACACATAAACATTAAGTAAATACATTTTTAACCAATAACCAGAGACCTTTTTTTATCCTTGTTGTCTCAAACCAATCATGAATAATGTTATTTCCATAAACATATTTCCTCATATAACTTTACATTCACTTGAGCAATGACGCTGCATCTCGACTTCAGAATAGCATTTCCTGGTTTTGGCAATAACACACGAATACCCATTTGACTACAGATAAAACCAGAAAAACACATATTGCATGAGAACAGATTCAGTAATAAAGTGCAAGTCGTCTTCCTTCACACACTACTATACAGGTCCGCTTAGCATTAGCCAGTTAGCATACACGGCCGTCTCTCAATTCACATGAAACTATCTATAAAACTCGTTACTTTGGCTCGTATGTACACGACTAATCCTTGAGTCACATGGTTAACTCTCCACACATGTCATGCACACCTGATTACATGTATATTTACCGACCTGTGGTAAGAATAAAAGGAGATACACGTTGTGCTGGTGTTAACTTCACGGCAGCAGGATTTATTCTTCCTGTTTACGTGGAAATCCTATCCTACCACAAGCGCGATGCGCCACCTAGCGGCCTGAATGTGTCATAGCACTGTATTAGTGTGAATGCAAGTGAATGATAAAACTCATAAAAATAAATGAAAAAAAGACAATAAAAAAATGATAGTAGGGGTGTCTGGTCTTCTCATCTATTTTCTCCAACTATTTCTACTTTTTTCCCCATTCTTAAACTGTTTCTTTTCCCACTTCTTTATCAGCTTCCAGCCCTCTACATAGAGATCTTTCTACCTTTGTTTTGAAAAGTGCTTTATAAATAAAGTTTATTATTATTATTGTTATATACTGTAAAATAATAATAATGATCATAACACTAATAATAAGATGGATAGATACTTTATTAATCCTAAACAATGCACAGCAGCACGTATGGACAGAGAATATATGTGTGTGTAAGAATACAAACACACAGCAGTGAAATAATAGTGCCAGGTCACAGGACGACTACAGAGAGCTGTTGTTACAGTAGATGTGATGGTGTTGCAGATTTAAGTGATTAAATTAAGGTGTAAGAGCAGTGCAGGAGGAATAAATACTTTGATATGGATAATATATGTACAGATACTGATGCACATACAGACTGTGTTTTCTTTTTTGTAGAAGGTTCTTAAAAAGGGCTGCTGGAAAATATAAAATGTACAGAAGGTTAAGTGTGAATATCTAAATAAATACACACGCAAATAGGATGTAAATATCTAAAGAAAATGCAAATGCCAATTGTGCAAGGTTAAGGTTCGACTACTACTACTAACATAATAAAGACAATGATAATAATAATAATGATAATAATAATAATAATGGTGATGATGATGATGATGATGATTTACAAGCTGAAAAATAGATTTTTAAAAAACTTCGGTATGTTCCTTTAAAGACCTTTATTGTCAGCCTGGCCTGAGGGGGCGGTGTCGAGCTTCAGTCCATTTTATCTGCCGCTGACGTCACAAGCAGACCCAGAAAAAGACGGGAGAGGAAGTGGCACGCCATTGGTCAGAACCGCTCCGGCGGAGCTTCCTTATTGGCTGGTGGAGCGGCCCCGCCAGTGCAGTGCAGAAACAGCGCCATAATCAAACAGCTTGTTGTTTTGTATCCAGTCAAACTTTCTCAGATTCGACAAACTAAAGTAAATTTAAAGTTTGTGACTTTATTTAACGTCCCGTTACCGTCCGACGGGCGCGAGCTCCGTGCCGTATGTGAGGCTAACGGAGCTAACGGAGGGAGCCGATCATCTGATGCTAACGAGGCTAACGTTAGCAGGCGTTAGCTGGACTCACCGCGGTGTTTCCGGCGTGTGGTGACCGTTAACAGTTCCAGTGTGGTGGGCGCAGCAGGGATGAGCTGCCCGGTGAAGCTCCAGGATCTACCGACCGGAGTGTTTGACACGGTGTTTACTCCCGAGACCGTCAGAGGAAGGTGAGGTCATGTCGGCACACGTCACGGTCCAGGTGAGCTACACTTGCTGTAGTGTCCCGGTCAGTGAGAGTCAGAGGGACAACAAGGACTCACATCATCCACCTGTGTAACGATACTAGGAGACAGATTCGTCCTCAGTGTCTCCCCCTGAGCTTTCTACCATTTTATTCCTGTTAAAGGGTTTTTGGGGAGTTTTTCCTGATCGGCTGTGAGGGTCCAAGGGGCAGAGGGCCAGGGGACAGAGGGTCCAGGGGACAGAGGACAGAGGGTCCAAAGGACAGAGGGGCAGGGGACAGAGGGATGTGGTCTGCTGCAAAGCCTCTGAGACAGACTGTGATCTGTGATATTGAGCTTTATAAATAAAATTGAATTGAAGTTTTTATTAACATGCTCTATCTTGATGCTTTGTCCTCACTCTGGCTTCTCATTAACCTTAAAAACTTCCAGATTAACTGTAAATTGATGATGTTAAAAACATTCGTAGTTGTTAGGCCCTGATCACACAGGAAGTGTTTCAGCAGCTGGAGGCGGCTTTTTGTAATTATTTTAAATGAGAATTAAACTTTTTGTTCGCTGTTTTTGTGTTGCTCAGCGCCTCATGTTTCTGCGCTGCAGGCGCCTGGTGTTTTTGCCGGAGCACTCTGAACTCCTCGAGGGGAAAAAACTTCAGCTCAGAGCAGAACAGCGCCCCACGTCATCTCTGCTTTTTTCCCATTGTCCAATAAGTGCAGAACTGTAAACGTCCATCATGGAGGAGAAGCTCCTGGACCAACTGGTGGTACTCCCCATCATGGAGGAGAAGCTCCTGGACCAACTGGTGGTACTCCCCATCATGGAGGAGAAGCTCCTGGACCAACTGGTGGTACTCCCCATCATGGAGGAGGAGCTCCTGGACCAACTGGTGGTACTCCCCATCATGGAGGAGGAGCTCCTGGACCAACTGGTGGTACTCCCCATCATGGAGGAGAAGCTCCTGGACCAACTGGTGGTACTCTCCATCATGGAGGAGAAGCTCCTGGACCAACTGGTGGTACTCCCCATCATGGAGGAGGAGCTCCTGGACCAACTGGTGGTACTCCCCATCATGGAGGAGGAGCTCCTGGACCAACTGGTGGTACTCCCTGTGATCCAGCCTATTTTTTAGGGTCTCATGTACCCACACAGATCTCTGTTTATCTGCTGACAGCCTCTCACCCTCAACCAGAGCTACAGACAGTACCCTCTGCTGAAACATGTCAGGAGCTACACACTGATTGACGGTACATTGATGACACAGGAAGGTTAGGGTGAGGAGGTGATGGGGTGGTTGTCTGGCAACAATGAAAAGGTGCAGCAAGCGTTGTTTGTGTTTTTTTACCAGCATTGAATTAAAAACCCTCAGGTTCTGCAGGCTGCTCTCTGGGTGATCGAGGCCTAAAGATGCACGTGACTGCTGGATTTGCTTCACTCATCAGCCAAAAAAAGCCAACGGTGATCTATTGAGGGCTGACAGACACTGGAATCCAGCAGCCACAGTGGTGGATGGACAAAAAAAAGTCCATTTCAAATCCTGGTTGGGGACAAAACAGGACATCTGAGGACGTCTTTTTGAGCTTTGGGAAACACTGGTTGAGAAAGAAAACAGATGAATTGACAGTGAAAATAAAAGTTAGTTTGCAGCCCTGCACGATGACAGAAATATGTTCAGAGAGAAGTAAAAACTAAAGAACTGTTTAAAATGAAAAATTCAAAACAAGAACCATTAAAGTCAAAGTTAGAGAAGAAGCAGTGAACACAGTGGTGACAGTGACGTGAGGTGTCAGGTAAAGTTCAGTGTGGAGCTGAAACAGTCTGTTGGTTGATACAAACAGCTGCTCTGTCTGATCATTTAATATTTGATGGTTGAAGTCATTTTTGACTCAAACATTCAGTTTCAGCCTCTAAATGAGTTTTTTCTGTGGTGTGATGTGCTGAGCTCTGCTGCTGTGAATCACACCACTGACACTGTTTTTACTTTGTCTTTAGTATTTTATTTGTGTCCATGTGCGGCTGCAGCGACTGAATTCATCTGATCTTAAAGTGAATATCTGAAGTTCGGAGAACAGTCTCATCCTGGTACTTTATTCCCATCACATGTGAACAATAAACAAAAATGGAAAATACAAAGTCACTCTGTTAGTGAGCTGTTTGAGGACTTCTTCTTCACTTTGGTTTAGAAGCTGAGAGTCAGGTATCTTCAGGATGTTTGTGATGTTGGTTTAAATAAACGAGTGACTCTGTGACGTCACCTGTTGGACGGTGTGATGATTCGTTAGTGTTTGTTTGACATGAGTTTGATCAGATCATGACTGAGCTGATGAGGAGAATATGAATGAAGGTAAAGAGAAGTAAAAGAACGTTCTCTCCTCTGTTGTTGTTCAGAGCCTCAATGAACACCGCCACTGCGCTCAGTTTCCCCAAATCCAGATCAGCTCTGTGGGATGGCAGCCCTGCAGGAGAGAAGCTCCGCCTCCAGCTCTGCGCTCACAGGTAAACACACACACACACACACACACACACACACACGACCTGTGATGTGATCATGTCTGGCTGCCTCTCTGATCTCGTCCAGCACCTCTGTGTCTTTTTTTTAAGGTGATCTTTTAGGACAGTTTTACCGTTATAGACTGAATCACAGCGTTTGTTTATAGTAACCTCGGGTAGAAAATGTCCCGCGTCACGCACAGAAAATAAACAGTGGCGAGGAGACTCTGCCACAAATGGTTCGTTTTTAGCCACCTAAATACAAATCAACATCTGTTTTCATGTACGCTACATTTCTAATACCTTCACCTCTTGACCTTTCTGTCAGACAGCCTCACAGTGGGGAACTGAAGCCGTCACATCAAACCAGACTCCACTGAGAGAAACCGTTACTTTACTTCCTGTTCTGCTGCTGCCTCCATCAGTTAGACCTTTTTCCCACTGCACAAAAAAAACTGCTAACATCTGGCTTTGTAATCTCAGAGCTATAAATAGAGGTAACCACTGTAAAGTTTTTCTGGTCTCCATGCTGCTTCCAGCTGTTTACTAACCTGTTTTCTGGCTTGTCCGTGACGTCAAATGTGACACACCAATGAATAAACCCGACACACAGAAACTGCAGACCTGTCTGCTGCAGAGTCGTGGACACAGCTCTGGTCTGTTGGCAGTGGGGAGGGAGTGTGTCGCCTACTTTTAGCGGGTTTACCGTGTTTAAGAAAAAAACACGTACACGCGCTAATTTTGGTGAAGAAGGGGTTTAAGTGTGTAAGGAGATGCTGTGAAAATACTCCATACTCATCAACGGTAATTTTTGTATTCGCTGAAAAACTATAGAAATGATGATGATCTGATTTTTGCTGTCTGTACCAAACAAGCGTGTTCCCTCACGACCCAGAGACCCCAAACTGACATCAAAACAAGTGCTGACAGTGAATCCAGGCATTCAGAGGTCAGTAACTTATGACACTGCACTGTCCTGACCACAGTTAATCCAGAGGCCGCTGTCAAACGTCGTCCTTCACAGGAAAAAAAAGTTTTAAATCCAAAGGCCAAAAAACTATGTCGTCCAAGGATGAGTCCCGCAGTGCTGTGTTGTTCTGTCTCATGTAGAATTATCCTCTGCTGACAGACATAAACTCAACTGCTAAGCTAGCTAACAGCTAGCAAGCTAAAGTCCACACTATTTAAAGGATGCTAAAGTAGCTAGCTAGATGCTAACAGGCTAACCCGTCCACACAGTTCTTCAGTTTCTTACAGTCAGTGAACAGAAGCTCCGCCCTCTGTACGCTCCATGTTCACAGTCACTTCCTGTTGAGTCCTTTCTCCTGCTCTCCAGGGTCACCCCCCCCCCCCGTAACAAGCTCATCACCTCCCATCCAACATGAACTCTGCTGAGTAAACTCTGTTTTACTCATTAAAACACCACAAAGTAAAACAGAAGGCTGTGAATTATTATTTTCATATTTCACAGGAAACGTTCTTCATAAATCAGACGATAAAATAACAGAGCGACACAAACACAAACAAGTGTTGTTAAACCAGGTGTGACATCAGCAGGTAACACACACAGTAAACTAAAGATAAACTGGGAACATGCGCACAGATACAGAGGTGTCTTCAGTCAGAGGATTCAGGGGAGACAGTTGCATAATTGTCCATAATATATGAATATATCAGTGTCAGTTGTTTT
This sequence comes from Cephalopholis sonnerati, assembly GCA_019142605.1. Classification (NCBI taxonomy): domain Eukaryota; kingdom Metazoa; phylum Chordata; class Actinopteri; order Perciformes; family Serranidae; genus Cephalopholis; species Cephalopholis sonnerati. The sequence goes on along the minus strand of JAGQAX010000006.1, from coordinate 626,137 downwards.
ATCTCGACATATTGGATACAAACAAAGATCCAATATTGTGCATCGTTTGTCTTGGTCTCACTCCCTCTGGACTTTAGCTCTTTGTTTACCAAACTCACTGACGTTGTGCTTCCTGTGCGCTGAGCTCAGCTGACGATCAGAGGGACTTTATTCACTGATGGACTCTGTCGTCGCCGACACTGATTCAACACTAGTGAGGGCTGACTGTCAGCCTGATGTGTCAGGGCCCTGGTGTCTGTGTGTTACAGCACAAACACCACAGCTCCTCTGATTCAATATCACACGGTGATAATATTTGGATGAACTGACCTGATACTGTGTGTGTGTGTGTGTGTGTGTGTGTGTGTGTGTGTGTGTGTGTGTGTGCGCGCGCGCGAGTGCGCAGGAAGCCTCGGCTGGTGCTGTCAGAGAAAGCTCTGCGCCTGGCTCAGCGTCATGCCCGTCACAGCAACAAGCCCCGCCTCCTGTGTTTCCTCCTGGGATCAGTGAGCGTCGATGCAGGTGAGAGTTCCCCCGTGTCTCAGCCTCAGCTCTGATTGGTCCAGTTCCACGCAGTAGGATGATTATGACCTCTTGTGTCCAGATGACGAGGGCGTCAACGTGACTCTGGACCGCTTCGATCCGGGTCGGGACCAGGGCGGAGCCTCAGGCAGGGTCCCCTCTGCTCTGCTGCCCGGAGACATCCTGGTCCCCTGTTTGTTCTCCACACGGACTGAGACCGCGTCTGACACCGTCGTCCAATCAGAGGCTGAGCTACATCACTGCTTCAAGGTGAGTTGGACACCTGCAGTGCAGAGGTCAGAGGTCAGCATCCTGTCTGTCTGTCTGTCTGTCTGATGAACACAGCTGGACATCATGTCCACTCAGAGACAGCTGCAGTGACAGTTTCAGCAGCTTGAGCTGACCTTACAGTGGTTTGTTAGTGAGTCATAGCTGAGCTGCAGATCAGGTGTGGGATCACTGGGGTCATCACAATATGATGTCTATTCTTTGAACAACAATATATTTGTTGATATTACAAAGTCTGCCAGGATACGATTTTGATTGGATGTGATTCAGGAGTCTGTGATTGATATGAGACAATTATCTGATCATTGAACACAGTCTGTCCCAGAGGACGCTGCTGCACCTTTATTTTTACTTTTGTTATTAAAGATAACAAATGACTCAAACAACGATAAGAATTAAAAACGCTACTTTAAACTGACTCCAGACATCTGTTCATGTGGACCCAAACCATCATCTGTTAAATAAAACCTCAGGTTTGTCTGTCTCAAAGTCCTGAAGACAAACTTCAGTCTTAAACTTCTGTCTTTTGATGATGTTCAGCAGCTCTGTTGTCTGAGGGGGAGTGTCTCTGTTGTCATGGCAACATCTCATTGATGTCACCAACAGCTGATTTTTTTCTCACATGTCCTGTTTAGTTTTATTGTCCTTTAACGACGTGATGTAGTTTCAGTCTCTGTCTCCACGTGTTCACATATCCTCTGAGTCTCGTCCTCTCGGGGATTCTTCTGACCTCTGACCTCTGGTCACTGTATCTGTGTGAAACAGTGACATCATCTCCTCAGTTCACACATGCCCAGTGTTGCTTTGTGTAATGAGCGCGCTCACAGCGGGCGGTGTACCAGACAGGTGCTGAATAATCAGGCATCAAATATGTATAAATTCAGACATAATTGGCTCCTGATGTTTGATTTGTTGGTACAGCCAAAGGAAATGAGGTCACTGCACACGCTCAGAACATTTAACGAGCTGCTCAGGTGAATAACGTCAGGTTAAAGGTCGTAAGGTTCAGACGGACAGATTGCTACTCTGGGTTAAATGAATTCAACACTGGGAACTGACTTCTTTGACTGCCTGTCTGCCTGCCTGCCTGCCTGCCTGCCTGTCTGTCTGTCTGTCTGTCTGTCTGTCTGTCTGTCTGTCTGTCTGTCTGCCTGTCTGTCTGCCTGCCTGCCTGCCTGTCTGTCTCAGGTGCTGCAGCAGTGTGTGAGCAACAGACAGACTCTGGATCTGTCCCAGCTGATGAAGGTCAGAGGTCACGTGATCATCTCTCAGCAGTCTGACGCTGCAATGTTCGTCCTCAGCTGGTCGGCCGTCTGTCCTTCTGTCAGCGTGGACGTTCAGCCGGTCCGGCCCGTTCCCATCATCCCCACCGCTCTGCTCAGGAGTCTGACCAGCATCAACCGGCCGCCGCCGCACGCCACCAGCAGACAGAGAGGGTGAGACCCACATCCTCTAAGACACAGACAGAGACAGAGACACAGACAGACAGAAAGAGACACAGACACAGACAGAGACACAGACACAGACAGACAGAAAGAGACACAGACACAGACAGACAGAAAGAGACACAGACACAGACAGACAGAAAGAGACACAGACAGACAGAAAGAGACACAGACACAGACAGAGACACAGACAGACAGAAAGAGACACAGACACAGACAGTGTCTGCAGCTCCTTAAAATGTCTCAAATTAAATGTTATAATTATCAGGTCATCAGTGTCTCTGTGAGGACAGACGCATCATTGAGTCTGTTACTGCGTCCGTGCTCAGTGATGATGATGATGGTGATGATGATGATGAAGGATTTTAGGGATTGTTTTGAGGAAAAAAAAAGTTTGTTTTCATTCTTCATTCATCACTTCCACCCAAAAAATTCCACCTGAAGGTTGTCGTGTGTCGTCGGGTCATCCTGCCACATGACAGGCCCAGCAGGGTGTCAGTGATCGCCACATCTGGGTGGTGTCATGGGCCTTTCTCTTTTGGTGGCGCCGTCTCAAGCCGTGTCGCTCCAGGGTGCGTTTCCATCATCAGTTAAGACGTGCCGTGTCACGCCGAGCAGGTCCAAAGGCCGGGCGCCCTCAAGCAGGTAGCAGTGATATCTCGCTGACCACAGCCAACCCCCGACCCTGCTTATGAAGCAAGCCGTGCGTGTTGCGTGTTGCGTCTGCAGGAGACCAGAGAGACAGCTGTTCTGTCACATGACGTGAATCGCTGTGTTTGTGTCTGCAGGTTTCTCACCATGGATCAGAGCAGGAAACTGCTGCTGCTGCTGGAGTCTGACCCTAAAGCCTCCACCCTGCCGCTGGTGGGACTGTAAGTGTCCTTCAGTGAAGTACTGGTCCTGTCTGTCCCTGAATCTGAACACCCTCCATCTCCTGTAGTGACACACTGACTGATGTTTAAGCTTCATGGTTAACTGTACTTCCTGTCATGTGACAGCTGGCTGAGTGGAGTCACACACGTCTACAACCCTCAGGTGTGGGCCTGGTGTCTGAGGTTCCTGTTTAGCTCCGCCCTCCAGGACAGGTGAGTTCACCTGTTGAGTTCATGTCAGTAGATGTTGAGTTGTTGTGGAGTCACTGAGTGTTCCTCTGCTGTTTCAGAGTTCTGTCAGAGAGCCGCTGTTTCCTCCTCGTCCTGTTTGGCTCCACCCACAGAGCTCCTCAGTTCTTCCAGTGTCGAGGACCAGGACCAGGACCAGGATCAGGACCAGGACCTGAGCTGGACTTCCAGCTGCTGACAGCCTCCCACAGTGTCACACTGTACCAGGTAACGACACACCTGAGCCCACAGCAGGTTCCTCTGAGAGGCTGCGGGGCTGATTGTTGATGACTGTGGACCTCCAGCAGGTGGCGTCGGTGGAGGGTCGGACTCTGCAGTGTGAGCTGGACTCGGAGGATCACGGCAGACAGTCGGACGTCTTCAGAGACGCTCTGACCTCCTTCAACAGGTACCACTGTTTAAAGGGACAGTACAACATTTACTGAGCTCTGCTGACATGATACCCCGACCCTTGGTCTGTTCAGACAGTCCTCTTAAATGTGGGCGGGGCTTTTGTATTTCCTCATCAGCGGTGACAGATGGAAGTCTGCACCTCGTTTATCGTCCACAGAATGAGGCTGCACGCCTGACTTCCTGGTTAAATAAAGGTTAAATTAAAAACAAAAGCTGTTTCCACGGTCACGCTGTTGGGTCGGGACGGCGCCACCAGCCGCAGTCGCTGAATGACCAGCTGTGTCAGTGACCTCCCACCAGACACAGCTGGTCCGCAGCGCAGAGCACAAGGCTAAGTGACCAGTGGAGAGCGGTGGGCAGGGCTTTAATAATCCACCCTAACACACACGTTGTGTCTTCATGTGTCTGAGGAGCTGAAACCATCACCTCGCTCTGACATCATCATTTATAACTGTCAGTTAGTTTTGGAGCCAAAATAAGCGTCAACATAACTCGCCACAACGTCTCAGACTTTAGTTTTCTGTTGTCACTGTCCAGTGTCTCAGAGGACTGACGGTCTCTGAGGACGTCACGGTGGACATCAGAGGACATGTTGGACTCTGCTGTTTGTTCTGAACTGGTCCTCTCTGTCCACAGAGCCGTCCCTCCAGCTGTCGGTCTGTCTGTCAGCGATCAGGACTCTGGAGTCGAGGACGAAGATCTGTCTCCACGACCGTCCCCGAGTCCCCATCCCCCCGCTCAGCAGGTCAGACGTGCATCCATCACATCACTGTGGTCGTCATGACAACAGAAACACTGATACACGACCCTGGAAACAGTTTGTTGTGTGATGGATGTGAACAGACTGTGAAGCTCCCTGATTGGCTGTCTGTTGGTGAAATGCACCCTGGGAGTCGTAGTTGACTTCTTCAGGGTTCTTTTTATCAAATAAACACGTTTTAACGTTTCGTTCTGGTGATTCGAGTCGAGCGTTTCATGTCCATCTGTGACATCATCACAGTGTTACCACAGACAGCCAATAAGCAGCAGGACAGTCGATCCGATTCATGTATTGATCGATGGATTGATTATTGTGTCTCAGGTTCGGAGGGTTCAGCCGTCTGTCCCTGAACTCTCTCTGCTGATTGACAGCAGCTTCACCTCCAATCACAGCGGCTGGCAGGACCCTGGCTCCGCCCACAGACCTCCTCCTGCTGCTGACAGGAAGTCTGCTCCTCCAACCGGAAACTTCTCCTCCTCCTCCTCCTCCTCAGCTCCCAGACCTGCTGCTCCTCTTCACCTCCACAGCACCCCCAACTCCAACCTGCAGCAGGCCTGCACCTGCTGCTCCACACACACCTACAACTGCACCTCCATCTTCTCCTCCTCCCCGGGGCTCCACCCCGCTGCTGCTCCTCCACCTGCTGCTTACTCACATCATCACCACAACACTCCTCCTGCTCCATCCAGTCTCCACCCTGCTCCTCCTGCTCACTCCCATCACAACACTCCTCCTCCGTCCTCCCATTGCCAAACTCCTCCTCCATCCTCCCATCGCCAAACTCCTCCTCCGTCCTCCCATCGCCAAACTCCTCCCCACTCCAGTGACCATCTAGCCACTTCCTCTGTTCCTCCTTCCTCCAGTGATGGTTCTCCTCTCTCCTCCCATCACCATACTCTACCTCCACCCTCCCCACCTCCTCCTCCCGCCACCCACCTCCCCCCTCCTCCCTGTCCCTGCAGCCACCCTCCTCCCGCCCTGTGGTGCAGTGACCTCCCCTCTCCTCACCCCTCCCGTCCAGCAGCAGACCCTGCGTCTCCCCCCTGGCTCTCCCGCCCCTCCTGTGTGAATCAGTTCTGTGATCAGGTGGGCGGAGTCATCCCGTCTGATGCCTACCAGCTCCTCCTTCATCAGGACCGACAGCTCCGCCTCCTGCAGGCGCAGGTGAGAACAACAGCTGGTTCATGTAAAGGAGCGATCTGCAGACTCATCATCTCCCTTAACTCTTTTTATTCCGCACATTCTTCTGTCAGGTTGTCATGGTTACAGCTGTTGTCACGGTTACAGGTGTTGTCATGGTTACAGCTGTTGTCACGGTTACAGGGGTTGTCACGGTTACAGGGGTTGTCACGGTTACAGCTGTTGTCACGGTTACAGGGGTTGTCACGGTTACAGGGGTTGTCACGGTTACAGCTGTTGTCACGGTTACAGGTGTTGTCATGGTTACAGCTGTTGTCACGGTTACAGGGGTTGTCACGGTTACAGCTGTTGCGTGAACGTGAGCTAACTGTTTTCTAAACGTCCTCAGGTCCAGATGTTGCTGGAGGCTCAGGGGAAACTTCAGTCCTCCGGTCGGCAGGTCGACACTCAGACACCCCCGAACACCGCCAGCATCGCCGTGGGGACGGGTGAGTCTCCTTCTTCTTCTTCTCCTTCTTCTCCCTAATGTTTACGGCTGTGTTGCCATGGAGACCGAGCCATGGGCATGTTCTCGAACAGTTTGGAAAAGTCATCAGTAAAAATGTTCATGTTTTTTTAATTCGAGAAGTTTTAAATCGTTCTGCTGATGCAGCCTCCTGAGCTTCTCATTTGTCCTGCTCCTCCTCCTCCTGCAGTACTGGCTCACCTGTGTTCAGCAGGTAAGATTTACATCTGATATTCTCTTGTTCTCAGGAGCCAGTCTGTTCTGGGGGGACCCCGTCCAGATCCCCCTCCCCCATCAGGAGGGACAGGCTCCTCCCCCCTCCTCCCCCACACCTCCACACTCGTCCTCTCTAAGCCCCTCCTCCTCCTGCAAACCCCCGTCACACGCTGACCTGTCTGTCATTGGGCCGGTGGGCGGAGCTGAGGATGGTGACATCACAGGTGAGGGGGCTGCCTGCCCCCCTTCTGGTCAGCACAGGTGAGACTCTGCTGACGTCAGGTAGCATCTCAAGGCCTGTTTCACTTCATCAGTCGGGTCGGGGTGAAGTGTAGCTTAGAGACATGTGATGTCACACTTGTGACTTGTGACTTGAGACTGTGAGTCGAACTCAGACCTGTGCTGTGTTTCAGTTTCAGCCGTGTGCAGAGTCCAGTCCTGGGAGAGAGTGTCAGCATGTACGACCAGCACAGCTTCCTCCACAGCCTTAAGGTAACACTCTCAACAAACAAACAACAAACACGAGTAACAAACGACAACAACAAAAATAAGAAAGACAAAAAACAACAACAAATAACAAACGACTCCTATAGAAACCAAAACAAAAATAAAAACAACAAATAACAACAAAATATAAAAGACAACAAAACTAACAAAAACAAGAAGAACAAAAATGAAAACAACAAAATAAAAAATAACAAGAACAACGAAGTACAAACGACAACAAAAATAATAAAGCAAACAACAAAAATTAGAACGACATAATAATAAACAAAACAATAACAATAATAAAAAAAGCATGATAATAAACTAACCAACAATAATAAACAAAAACAATAAGTGTATGTTCTTCTCCGTGTTTCCTCAGAATCAGCTGACCAGTCGTCTCCAGGAGTCAGACGGTAAACAGGAAGTGGAGCAGGAGGAGTCCAGGAGGAGGAGCCTGTCTGTGGTTTCTGACCACTCCCAGTCCTCCCAGTGCTCCCAGTCCTCCCAATGCTCCCAGGCCTCTCAGTCCAGGAGCAATCAGAGCTGTGGTGGAGACCCGGTGGTCAGCGCCACTGTGAAGCAGCTGCAGCAGCTCGGAGTCGACGTGAACCGCGATGACCTGACGGCGCCTGACAGACGGGTGCAGCAGACGGTGGAGAGCAGCAGGTACTGACCTCACCTGGACGCACCTGAGGGCGCGTTCATGGCTCTGTGTCGGTTCTTCTCAGATCTCAGGCTGATGGCGACACAGGTGACCCACAGCGTCGCCCTGCAGTTACACCTCCCACACAGCAGGTGTCAGTAGAGTGTGTGACACTGAGGGCGCCTCTGAGCTCTGACTGAATCAGCCGACACACACTTTGTTTCATTTAATTCATAAAACTCATTCATGTCAGTTTTTAATTCAAAATTAAATGATGACGTTTTTTAAAGAAACTCTGATTTATTTGAACCGTCACATCTCTGCACTCTGAATCTTCCTGTGGGCTCAGATCATGATGTCACATGACCCCTGTGCGTCTGTGTGTTTACAGCACTCTGGCGAGCATCAACCCGGCGGCCGTTCTGTCCCGACTGAGCGTGAGCGAGCCGACAGCGAGCTCTCTGTTCCCAGGAGGCAGCGTGGATCTCAGTCTGGAGGCCAACGCCATCGCCCTGCGCTACCTGAGCGACTCTCAGCTCAGCAGACTGTCTCTGGGAGGCCACGCCCCCTGCACAGGCCCCGCCTCCTCCAACGACTCCCTGCTGTCGCCCAGCAACATGTCTCTGGCCACCAGGAAGTACATGAGGAGGTACGGCCTGATAGAGGAGGAAGAGGAGGAGGTCGATGCACGGGAGGTGTCGGCTCGCCAGCCGCTGACCGAAGCGCTGAATGTGAAGCTCCTCCCACAGAGTCAGCTGATCCGTGACCTGCGGCCCAAAATGCAGCTGTTAGCCGGCGGCACCAGACCGACCGCCGCCGACAAGGAGAACTGTTCCAGCAGGCGGCCATCTTTAGTGAGGGCCGGCAGCCTTGAGACGGAAGGATCAGTGGGAAACATCCTGGACCTGAGTCGCCTGAGACAGCTGCCCAAACTCTTCTGACTCTGCCCACCCCAGAGGACCAGAGGGCCAGCGGCTGGTCTGAGCGGCGGCGCTCAGTGCGGTGAAGACTTTGACCTCAGACAGCCACTAAATGCTTCATACTGAAATTTAAACACGACACAGTTAAAGCTATGAAACGTTTTACTTTGGAAACAAAATATGAAATTTCCTGAATTGATTTAGATTTTTTTTTTTCCTCCCCAAAATTCAGACACAGAATTTTAAGTTTCAGGTTTCTCAGATTAAGATCAAAACACGTGTAACAGGAACACCTGGACAGGTGATGGCGCCGTGTGCAGTCAAACAACCTCTGACCAATCAGAGCGCAGACTGTCCGTGATGTCATCCAAGAAACCAGGTGGGACGATGGAGGTCTGATGAGTCGTCCTGTTTGTTGTTGTGATGCTTCAGTCTCTGGATCTGAATACGACCAATCAGATCACAGCAGCCTGATTTTTTTTTTAATTCTTAAACTAAAACAAACAAACAAACAAAAAAAGATTCAAATCGAGCTTCAAAAATATAAATCAGTAAATATAAAAATATAAATCAGTAAATATGAAAATATAAATCAGTAAATATGAAAATATAAATCAGTAAATATAAAAATATAAATCAGTAGATATGAAAATATAAATCAGTAAATATAAAAATATAAATCAGTAAATATGAAAATATAAATCAGTAAATATAAAAATATAAATCAGTAAATATAAAAATATAAATTTAAAGAGACAATAAATAAATCCAGTCTTTAAAGTTTTAAATGAATTCAACTGTGTTTAAATTTGAATATTAAATATTCAGTGGCTGTTTTAATTTAAAATCTTCTGTCTCTGATCAGCTTCTACAGGAGCTCTGTGCTGGTCTCATTTGTGTCCTGGTTCATGGTGGAACTGGTTTTACTGGAAATCCTCCCTCTTTAGTCAGCTGAGAGAACTGGTGTGAAACAGTCTGAACTCTGAACTCTGACCCGCTGCAGCATCTTAAAACTCTTATTATTTGAATGGAGTCTGGTCTGAGCTGTGCTGCCTGGTGTGGACTCAGGTCCTGGTTTTGATGGTCTTACTGGTTTTACTAGGAATCTACCGCCTTGTCTGTTTTCATTCTTTTTATCAGAAGTTTATGTGTTTGATCTTTTTAGTCGTCACTTCCTGTTTTAATGTGAAAAGTCTTTTGCACAGATTTTTTTTAATATTTATGATTTCACAAATAAAACTTGTCGTACTTTTGACACCTGAACATGTTTACGTGTGATGACACGTGATAACACGTGATGACATCAGAGCAGCTCTCGGCCCAACACACGCCTCATTTTTCTTTGCGCCCTCAAACCAGTTGTTCTAAATGTAGATGTGCAGCAGGCGTGATCAGAGGCCAGAGCCACGCCCTGTTTTTCAGGGTGCGACGGCTGCACCGTGACATAAACTGAGGTCAACTTTTGGAGCGCAGCAGCGTGTCATGTGATGAGGACCAACCAATCACAGCTGACAGATATCTCTCCCTCTGTTAATCTCAGTCTGATCAATATGGAGAAGTTATTTTAATGTGGGACGACTCAGAGCTTTGACTCCGCCCCACAGACAATATTCTTCAGCACTCGGGATTTCAGGTAAAGACTCTGTGATACGCTGATGTTATGGTTGCCTAGCAACCTCAGGCGCAACCTGTCTCCACCCTCCTGAAAGTTGGGAGACGAGTCACGCGGAGCGTCTGACCTCTGGTTCTCCAGGCTGATGGAGATGCTGCCTGTCAGAGGAAAGGGTTAATGTTTCCTGAAATGTTCAACATTAAAGGGACAGTTCACGTGTTCATGTGTTCATATGTTGACATGTTGTGTTGTCTGAGGTACTGATCCACAGTCAGTGTGTTACCTACAGCAGATGTCAGTCAGCAGTTTGGAGTCTGATGACGATGTCCTGCTGTGGGCGGAGTCAGAAACTAAATGTATTTTAGACACCTAAAAAAAAAAACAGCATCAGTTTGAGTGTCGTCAGGGGCAACGTCTGACGAGGTGTCCCGTACTACTCTTTAACGTCCAACGTGGAGGCATGAGGCGTCTGATGAGCAGTGGAGCAGACACCTGGTCAGGTGTTCACACCGCGGTCACTGACCAAAGAAACACAGAGTAAGAGTATTTATTCTGGGGCCGCCCCCCTGACCGTCGACCAGAAAGCTCATTAGTCGGCAGGATTTCATTGGTCACTGAGACGCAAGAGAAAAAGAGAAGTGAATCTCTATGGAGCTGTGCCTTCTCAACATCAATCCAAATATATATGACTGGACCATGTGGGACTTTAATCTGAAAGGACAGACACAGGAAGTGTCCACAGGGCGGAGCGATACGGACACAAATTCATATCTCTGTATTTTCAGGCTGAACGGCGATACACGATCTCTATCTCGTCAGTCAGCAGTTTGGAGTCTGACGGGGACGATAAACGATGTCCTGCTGTGGGCGGAGTCACAAACTAAATGTATTTTAGAAATAAAAACATCAGTTTAAGTGTTCGATATATTGAGAGTATTTTCACAGCTTCACCTTAATGTCAGACAGACTGCTCCAACACGTGTGTTCTCTCCTCACAGCCAGCAGTGATTTAACATGAGTGAACACAGGAGCTGCTGGTCTACTGCTGCCTCCACCAGTTAGTGTGACTGTGTGACTGTGGTGTTTTAAAGGGTTAATTCAGGTTCACCAGAGTCACAGTCAGGACATCGTTTATCGTCCCTGTCAGACTCCAAACTGCTGACTGCTGTCTGCTGTAGGTGACACACTGACTGTGGATCAGCTGAACTTTAAAGCAGCAGGAAGTTAAATTCTTGGAGTCATTTTACAGATTCTCATGAATCATCGTCTGAATTAAAATAATGTGTCAGACTGAAGCTGTGTGTGTGTGTGTGTGTGTGTGTGTGTGTGTGTGTGTGTGTGTGTGTGTGTGTGTTATTGATCAGTGATTGGTGATGGCAGCTGGTCTGAGTCCAGATGTTTGTCGGAGCTCTGATGTGTTGACGAACACTGGATCAATGTCTCAAAGGTTGAGTTGATGTTTCAGCGCTCTGCAGGACACTGACCTGAGTTCAGCTCACACTGCTCACATTCATCTGACTGAACACACGTCTGTGTCTACCTGCTCAGGTAAGAGTCTCATCTCACCAGCCCTCAGTGTGTCTGTGCGTCTGATCCATCGTCTGTTCTCCTGCTTTTATGTTCAGATTTCAGATTCATCTCTTCCTGTGTTTTATTTTCAGTATTTTCAGTGTTGAGACGTGACGCCTCGACGGCGGGGCTGATATTCAGAGCTCAGTCTGCTGCTGCTCATTCAGTGTTTTAACACGGACATTTAACTCAAACTGAGTTTTATCTCAGTGTTCTTGTTTTCATCTGTAAAATGTGACGTTCATTTACGTTTTATCATCCCTCAACTCTGACTTTAAGTTTTCATGACTTCACTGACTGAACGTTAAAACTTTAAAGCTGAAACTGTCTGTGTGTGTGTGTGTGTGTGTGTGTGTGTGTGTGTGTGTGTGTGTGTGTGTGTGTGTGTGTGTGTGAGACTCTGTGTTTGTTTTGTAGGCATTAGTACGTTGAAATTATTGATGTTTGGAGGCAAACTGCAGAAACTTTTCTCTGAAAGGAGACGAACAGGAAACAGTAACCTCAGAGGTCACGTGGTCAGAAAGTCCTGGAGAAGTGAACAAATTACAAAAGTCAGTCCCTCCAGGATCTCACTGCAATAAACCTTGAATTTGCTGCCAATTTTGTCAAAAATCACATAAAAATTTCTGCATTTTTATGTGATTTTTTTTGGCCAGAAATTGCAGTTAATGACAAAAACTACAAGTCAGGAGAAAAAAAAGTGATTTTTTTAAACTAGTGTCTCCAAAAAATAAGTGATGTAATGACTTGCTATAATAATCGTAGTGAATATTACAAAAACAGCTGCAAATGTTTCAGTTCTCTTCTTTAGTTTTATTGAATTAGTTTCAAAACATGGACTCCAATAATGTTTTGAGTGAATATTGTAGCTCTCAAAGCAGACAATGTGACTGTAAAACAACATGTAAGCTACATCTGCTGTAAACAGAACATTTGAATCAGTTCAACACATATTGTATGCATTTAAACAAAGGGACAATTCTTATGTCAACACAGAGCCTTTCTCCATACTGCAGTGACATTAGCACCATTTTATGACGCGTCTGATGACGTTTCTAATGACGTCGCATGCATGACGACTTCCTGTCAGCTGGAAAATGAGGAAAAAACGCTGGACTTTTGAAAAATTGTACGCCCCACAAATATCTTGTTGAAGTTGCGTTAATCATTGTGATCGCTGGAGAGACTGAAAAAGTTTCTATTTCTTTTAGAAAGGTTTTGAATCCTCATTGGTTCAGTTTTTGTTTCAGTCACGTTCACACACGTCCTGAAACGTCATGAGTTCAGGGTCTCTGCGGATCCTTCAACAGTCTTAGAGGACAGAGGCGATTTCTCTCAGACTGCAAGGGAAGCTCAGCTTCCCCTAAAACATCAAAAATTAAATGGTCAAATATGTACGGCTGTGTTAACATTTCATTGACTACAGATGCGTTAAAACACGTTCATCTCGAAGACGAGTTTGTTCAGAATCAGCTACTTATCGATGTTGTTAACTTCTCATACATTCCTGTAGCGCAGTTTTCTCATACGGTCTATGGCATTTGCCTGCAGAAGCTGAGCGTCCATGCACTTCAATGGGACTGCAGGGAACAGTTTTTTTCATTGCCTCGAAACTCGACGGTCATTGGATAAATGCCACGATTTTGTCCCGCCCCCGGACGCTCAGCGTCTCTGGGGGTGAATGGAGCTGTGGGCGGGCCTCGGCCGGGCTGGACGCTGAGCTTCCGCATGATGATTGGAGGATCAGTCGAAAGGCTGAATCCCGTTTTGATTGACAGCTATTTGGAGATTTGACAGCTCAGCTCAGTCCCATCGCGGATTTTGCAGGTGGAGTCGAAAGACAAACTGAAACCCATTTGATGGTATTTGCTTGGTGAAATCACTTGTTCATTTCCTACACTGTAAATAAAACACACTCATAGTATTTCCTTGTTTCAGTTTAACATAATTTCAACATTTCCTTGTTGGAGTTTAATATCATTTCAGAGGGCAGAATTTACATATAAATAAATTGACAAATTTTATGATGTAAGCCGACAATGAGCTTCCCCTCTCTGAAAGACCAGCAGCCGCCACTGTTAGAGGACGACTTTGAGTTTTTAACATACATATTATGAAAAGCTTCAAATTCTGGCACCGCCTGTCTAACACCACCTCTGACATCAGTGCCTGTCTAACACCACCTGTGACATCAGCACCACACAGATCAGCTCTCATGGTTTCAGTCAAGGAACTCATCATTTCATCAAACAGCTCCAACACACAGTGCTGACAGTTAGTACAAACTCAGCATGATGGGAACTGGACTGGTCTGATCTGATCTGGACTGATCTGCAAAGTTGTATAATTGCCTAGAGTTGGTTGGTGTTCTCACGGCAGCATTTACAAGCGGACCAGATAAAATGCCTTGTGTCAGAAAGCTGCTCTTGATTGGTCAGAAAAATCCAGGAAGTAAAGCAAACGTTGAAGAAGAGTACACTGTCAAGATAAATGTGACACTTTCTAATGTCACAATGGAGGGACAACTACGCAGGTTGATTTTAGCGCTGCTCATCGTGGACTATATTGCTGTCATTGTCACAGACACACATCACAGACAGACAGACAGGCAGAAAGACAGACAGACAGAAAGACAGACAGACAGACAGACAGACAGAGTGGCTCCCACACTCACAATGAGTATTTCTGAACGCACCACTCACATCATCTTCCTCCATCGTCCAAATCAAGACAACACGACTTGTTAGCTAGCGCTAGCTAATGTCTGCTGTTTTGCCTCCAGCTAAGCCCCGCCCACCAAAACACATCATACTGTTCACTAAAAGTATGTATGAAACCGATATGTAAAGTGATAGAGGCGACGCTCTGTGACAGAAATATGATTGGACAGTCAGTCTAACCTCTGATTGGCTCTCCGCAGAATGAGGGCTGCTCATTGGCTGTTGGCTGTGGCGCTCCTGCCGCTCGTCTCCCCCACCGTTCATCCAGACATCTGCAGCGCCAAACCCAAAGACCTCGACCTGGAGCCACGCTGCATCTACCGCAGCCCCGACCCCGATGGCCCTGAGGACGCCGAGGGCCCAACCCCGGAGCCCGAGCAGGTCCCCGAGTCCACCAACCCCCGAGTGTGGGAGCTGTCCAAGGCCAACAGCCGCTTCGCCCTGTCGCTGCACAAACAGCTGGCCCTCAGCAAGACCCCTGACTCCAACATCTTCATGTCCCCCATCAGCATCTCCACCGCCTTCGCCATGACCAAACTGGGAGCCTGCAACGAGACGCTGCGGCAGATCATGGAGGTCATCTTCATCATCATCTTGATCATTATTAGTGGTGTTGTTTATAATCATCATTTGTTGATTGATTGATTGATTGATTATCAATATTATTATGAAGACTTCTGTAACTAGACACTGCAGAAGATCATGGAAGTCATCTTCATCATCATCATCATCATTATTATTATTATTATTATTATTATAAACAGAGCCGTATCAGGGGGCGGAGCTCAGACAGGAAGTTAGAAACAGTGACTGTGAAGCAGCCTCAGACTCACCTGACAGGTGTGTGTCCCCGTTTGTCCCCGTGTGTCCCCGTGTGTCCCCGTTTGTCCCCGTGTGTCCCCGTGTGTCCCCGTGTGTCCCCGTGTGTCCCTGTGTGTCTCTGTGTGTCTCTGTGTGTCCCCGTGTGTCCCTATGTGTCTCCCTGTGTGTCCATCTGCAGGTGTTTGAGTTCGACACCATCAAAGAGAAGACGTCAGACCAGGTCCACTTCTTCTTCGCCAAACTCAACTGTCGTCTGTACAGGAAGAAGGACGAGACCACCGAGCTGATCTCCGCCAACCGACTGTTCGGAGACAAGTCTCTGATCTTTAACGAGACGTACCAGAACATCAGCGAGACGGTGTACGGCGCTAAACTGCTGCCTCTAAACTTCAAGGTAACCTGCTCCATCACACGTCCGTGTCATCACCTGATCCAATCAGGGCTCAGGTGTCTAATAACCTCTGCGCTGTGCTGCAGGAGAACCCGGAGAAGGCCCGCATCACCATCAACAACTGGATCTCCAACAAGACGGAGAACCTGATCCAGGACACGCTGCCTGCAGGGGCGCTGGACTCCAACACCGTCCTGGTCCTTGTCAACACCATCTACTTCAAGGTACTTGAGCTGGTGCCCCATTCACTCCTGCACCTCATTCACACCTGCTCCTATTACACCTGTACCTCATTCACACCTGCTCCTGTCACACCTGTACCTCATTCACACCTGCTCCTGTCACACCTGTACCTCATTCACACCTGCTTCTGTCACCCCTGCACCTCATTCACACCTGCTCCTGTCACCCCTGCACCTCATTCACACCTGCTCCTGTCACACCTGTACCTCATTCACACCTGCTCCTGTCACACCTGTACCTCATTCACACCTGCTCCTGTCACCCCTGCACCTCATTCACACCTGCTCCTGTCACACCTGTACCTCATTCACACCTGCTCCTGTCACAACTGTACCTCATTCACACCTGCTCCTGTCACCCCTGCACCTCATTCACACCTGCTCCTGTCACACCTGCACGTGTTTGAATGTCGGCTGATGTCCTCTCGTCCTCTGGTCTCAGGGTCAGTGGAAGAACAAATTTGACAAAGACAACGTGTATGCGTCAGACTTCCATGTCAGCGACAGTCGCACCTGTTCGGTCAACATGATGTACCAAGAGACCAAGTTCAGGTACAAGAACTTCCCCAACGACCAGGTGCAGCTGCTGGAGATGCCGTACCGTGGAGACGACATCACCATGGTGATCATCCTGCCGAGTAGAGACACCACGCTCAGAAAGGTAAACCTGTCCGTCAGTCCTCTGATGTCCTGCTCATCTGGTTTTTATTTTACTTCACTCGTCTCGTCTTTTCGAAGCGTCTCCTAGTCGCTGCTCATCGTTTCATCCTCGTTTCTTCCTCTGTGAAGTTTCTGTTATCTCCACAAAGTTACCAGACGACGACTCTGACGCTGCCCCCTGCAGGCTGCAGAGTTCATTACAGCCACAACATCCTGATGATTCATGTGTTCACAGAGTCAGTGAGTGAGGAGATGAGTCAACTGTAGAGTAAAAGCGTCTGAAAACACTTTACAGATGAATTTATACAAGATATAAGAAGACAAATAAAAATGTAAAATATATATAATTGTTCCTGCTTTGCAGGAGAAACTTGTGACCACAGAAGAAAAAACAGAAGTTTATAACTTTATCTGGAGGGAAATTTCTGTGCAGCAGTTTGTGCAAATCCAAAATATATAAAATATCAAAATCACATGGGAACAAAAATCTGATCCGAATAAATAAATGGACTGTTGATGCTGATATCATAGGTTCATTAAAGACAATCACATGATTAAATCAGAGGAACCTATCATGTATTTCTGTTTCCAGCTGGTGGAGCGCCGTCTGACGGAAACATAAATCTGAATGTCGTCTGCATAACGGAGAAATTACATGTAACATGCGGAGGATGTTTCAGAGTGGGAGCATGACGACAGTGAACGGAGCAGTGGTCCTCACACAGAGCCCTGAGGTACTCCTCAGGAGACAACGTGACAGTCACAGGAAGTCGTAGATGAACGAGAGCGCAGACACAGGTCAAATCGTCTGCGCAGACTTCCTCTGGCTGAGTGGCTAACTTCCTGTTTAGCCCTCCGCTAAACTGAGAGGAGATAAAACGATTTAATCGTGTGGCTCTTTCAGAACTTTTTGAAATCTTATCAGACCAACAAATAAAATCCCGAGTCATCACAGGGGATGTGACATCACAGGGGGTTTACATGTATATTGTATATTATTGTGTGTACTTGTGTGTCATAGTGTGTGTATTGTGTGTGTCACAGTGTGTGTATTGTGTGTGTAGGTGGAGGAGAGTCTGACGTTGGACAAACTGACCGGCTGGTTTGATGAGATGAAGGAGACCACGGTGGCCGTCCACGTCCCTCGCTTCAGGGTGGAGGACAGTTTCAGTGTGAAGGAGAAGCTTCAGGCCATGGGACTGACCGACCTGTTCACCGCCGAGAAGGCCAGTCTGCCAGGTGAGGGGGCGGGGACACACACAACACACACCTGTGATCTCAAGAGATTTATCGATGTTACCATTTGTGGCCTGTTTACAATACAGGTGAGAGGAGAAGGTGTGGCCTATTTACAATACAGGTGAGAGGAGGAGGTGTGGCCTGTTTGCAGTACAGGTGAGAGGAGGAGGTGTGGCCTGTTTACAGTACAGGTGAGAGGAGGAGGTGTGGCCTGTTTACAATACAGGTGAGAGGAGGTGTGGCCTGTTTACAGTACAGGTGAGTAGAGGAGGTGTGGCCTGTTTACAGTACAGGTGAGAGGAGGAGGTGTGGCCTGTTTACAGTACAGGTGAGAGGAGGAGGTGTGGCCTGTTTACAATACAGGTGAGAGGAGGTGTGGCCTGTTTACAGTACAGGTGAGTAGAGGAGGTGTGGCCTGTTTACAGTACAGGTGAGAGGAGGAGGTGTGGCCTGTTAACAGTACAGGTGAGAGGAGGAGGGGTGGCCTGTTTACAATACAGGTGAGAGGAGGTGTGGCCTGTTTACAGTACAGGTGAGAGGAGGAGGTGTGGCCTATTTACAATAGGGGTGAATAGAGGAGGTGTGGCCTGTTTACAGTACAGGTGAGTAGAGGAGGTGTGGCCTGTTTACAATACAGGTGAGAGGAGGAGGTGTGGCCTGTTTACAGTACAGGTGAGAGGAGGTGTGGCCTGTTTACAGTACAGGTGAGAGGAGGAAGTGTGGCCTGTTTACAGTACAGGTGAGAGGAGGTGTGGCCTGTTTACAGTACAGGTGAGAGGAGGAGGTGTGGCCTGTTTGCAAAACAGGTGAGAGGAGAAGGTGTGGCCTATTTACAATACAGGTGAAAGGAGGAGGTGTGGCCTGTTTACAGTACAGGTGAGAGGAGGAGGTGTGGCCTGTTTACAGTACAGGTGAGAGGAGGAGGTGTGGCCTGTTCACTGTACAGGTGAGAGGAGGAGGTGTGGCCTGTTTGCAAAACAGGTGAGAGGAGAAGGTGTGGCCTGTTTACAATACAGGTGAGAGGAGGAGCTGTGGCCTATTTACAATAGGGGTGAATAGAGGAGGTGTGGCCTGTTTACAGTACAGGTGAGTAGAGGAGGTGTGGCCTGTTTACAATACAGATGGGAGGAGGAGGTGTGGCCTGTTTACAGTACAGATGGGAGGAGGAGGTGTGGTCTGTTTACAGTACAGGTGAGAGGAGGTGTGGCCTGTTTACAGTACAGGTGAGAGGAGGTGTGGCCTATTTACAATACAGGTGAGAGGAGGAGCTGTGGCCTATTTACAATAGGGGTGAATAGAGGAGGTGAGGTGTGGCCTGTTTACAATACAGGTGAGAGGAGGAGGTGTGGCCTGTTTACAATACAGATGGGAGGAGGAGGTGTGGCCTGTTTACAGTACAGGTGAGAGGAGGTGTGGCCTGTTTACAGTACAGGTGAGAGGAGGAGGTGTGGCCTGTTTGCAAAACAGGTGAGAGGAGAAGGTGTGGCCTGTTTGCAAAACAGGTGAGAGGAGAAGGTGTGGCCTATTTACAATACAGGTGAGAGGAGGAGCTGTGGCCTGTTTACAGTACAGGTGAGAGGAGGAGGTGTGGCCTGTTTACAGTACAGGTGAGAGGAGGAGGTGTGGCCTGTTTGCAAAACAGGTGAGAGGAGAAGGTGTGGCCTATTTACAATACAGGTGAGAGGAGGAGCTGTGGCCTGTTTACAGTACAGGTGAGAGGAGGAGGTGTGGCCTGTTTGCAAAACAGGTGAGAGGAGGAGGTGTGAGAGGAGGAGGTGTTGCCTGTTCACTGTACAGGTGAGAGGAGGAGGTGTGGCCTGTTTACAGTACAGGTGAGAGGAGGAGGTGTGGCCTGTTTGCAAAACAGGTGAGAGGAGAAGGTGTGGCCTATTTACAATACAGGTGAGAGGAGGAGGTGTGGCCTGTTTACAGTACAGGTGAGAGGAGGGGGTGTGGCCTGTTCACTGTACAGGTGAGAGGAGGAGGTGTGGCCTGTTTACTGATTCTGGTTCAGAGTGAAGTGACACAGTTATAGTCTGGGTCATTTATAAAGTCTGTCTGTGTGTCTCAGGTATGTTGGAGGACGACAGTGATGGTCTCCACATCTCAGACGCCTTCCATAAAGCCTTCCTGGAGGTCAGTGACATACTGCTGACATCACTCATACATACTGCTGACATCACTGATACAGAGTTACCTGAGGAGTTACAGGGAGCTGTGTTTTGTATTGATGTTGGAGCGACGTGAAGCTGCGTCAGGTTTAGTTTCTGGAGTATCAGCAGAAGGTTCAACAGACGTTTTAAAACGTTGTGAATAAAAACATGGTGGACAAACACCAGGAACATAAACACTTTATTTTAATCAGCCTGACAGTGAAACTGAAATGTTCTGAGTCTGGAACCAATCAAATATTCCACATTTTGTTTTTTAGTTTTTCTTCTTTGAAATTGTAGAATGTAAATGTGTACCTGGACATTTGGACACTAACCTCCTGAAGTTCTTAGAAAACACATCGAGGACTCGGATCCTGATCCAGACTCAGGTCAGACCAGGTCCTGAAGGACTCTGTGTTGTGGTTTGCAGGTGAATGAGGAGGGCAGCGAGGCAGCAGCAGCCACCGCCGTGGTGGCCATCGGACGCTCCATCAACCTAGACCGGGAGTATTTTGTGGCCAACAGACCGTTCCTGTTGCTCATCAGAGAGTCAACCATCAACGCCATGCTGTTCACCGCCCGGGTGGCCGACCCCTGTAACCAATAAAAACTGTCCGGCTGCTGCTTCAACAGCAACATCAGAAAATCACTAAAAAGTAAATCCACATTTTCTTCCCCTGTAACCACACAACGATCAGTTCGACATGAAAACATGAGCTAATTTTTTCTGTTTGTATCTTCACAGTTTAAAGTTGAACACTTGTGTTACTGGATGTGAATGATGTCGTCCTGTGACCATGCAAACAACTTTATATTCAGGTTATTAATGAGCTGAAATACATTTAATGACCATAACATAATAAATTTTTCTGAAAAAAAAAAACCAAGTATTATTTACTGATGTTAATTTACAACTTTGAGCCGACTGTTTCAGCCTTTCATTACTTTGAGCTGTTTCAGACATTTAGGCTATGCGTTACTTTTAGCTAACTATTTTGACCGTCTTTTATTGTTAGCTAACTATTTCAATCATATTTCCATTACTTTTAGCTAACAGTTTTAACTGTTACTTTCAGCTACATTAAGGGTTTATTCGTTAATTTTAGCGAACCATTTCCACTGTTTATCCATTAGCGTTAGCTGACTGGTTCAACCAGCTAACCCTGACATTAAACTATTCAAACCATTTATCTGCGACTGTAGGTAAACTTGTATGCCTGAGTACACGTCACCATGTGAGCGGTGTTTGTGCTGCATTATGGGTAACGGTGTGCGTAAAGAAAGAGGCGAGTCGGTGCCGGTCGACACTTAAAGTGCTTTATTTCCTCTGGAGGAGATGCGACCTGTGAGTGATCTAGTGGTCATGGTGAAAGAAGCTTCTTCACATTTTTCTAAACTAATAATCAACCTTTGGCCTCATCCCTCCGCCCCCCACCCACCAACATGTTTTAGCAACAGAGACATGCAACATAAAAGATCTTCACATAAAACCTTTCAGGTTCCTCGACTACAGAACTTGTTAAGTACCTCCTCTTTTAAAAAAAATGTACAGTATTAAAAGTTAATTTACTAAACTTTTTTTCTTTGACTCGTTTTCTGCGTTGATATATTAGGATATACTTTGAGGAATCAACAGTAAAGAGTAATCTCATTAAGTGAATATATCTAAATGATCTGATTTATAATTAGGCATGTTGTGGTCAAGGTTACTGGATATTCATATAATAAACATTTGATTCACACAGTAAAAAGTACAAAATAAAAAGCCAGAAGCTGAAGGAACATGAAACCAACCAAAGCAAACTGAGTTGATCAGAGAAGAGGCGGAGCCTCGACCGACTCAGAAAACCTTGAAGACCAGAGGCTGATGATGATGATGATGATGATGATGATGATGATGATGAGGTTGAGCTGTTTTCACAGTTTGAAGATGAAACTGAAATGAACCGAAGAAACGTCAAAGAGGAAAAGTCGGAGTCTGAGCAGTGAGTTCACTTAAATCTCTGCAGTTTGTCTGAACTGTGTTTTAAACGTGTTTTAAATTTGATTGTAAATGTTAGATCATATAAAACACGTGGGGCGAAACGATGAAGAACATTTACTGATTTTATCTGAAGCTACAAATCAAGGAAACATCAGACGTCAGATTGTTTTTATGAAGCAGAATTTTAGTAAGTGCAGACTTCAGGTGTTGAGTCGTCGTCATTTAGCGTCTCGTGTCTGAAGGTTTTTACAGATTCTCTGGAGGCAAACGATTTTTTATTTTGACTGAACCAAATGGTTCAGTTCCTGTGTTCAGACTCACCGCAGGTTTAAACCCTGACGCTTCAAGTGGAGTCGGGCCTGAACGCGACTCTGATCCGACTTTTCCTCCTTTCTCGTTTCTCCAGCAGAACCAGACCAGATCAGACCGGACTGGACCGGCTGATCTGGAAGCAGCGTAGTTTTGACTTTAACTGGCTTGAAATGAGTTGTTCATTGAAAATAAAAAGTCACTACAGTCAGTGCAGAGAGAAGAAACAGAGTACTGAATACATGACCCAGTCTGGACCAGGTCAGACTGGACCAGTTCAGACTGGTTTAGGAGGTTTTAGTTTCATTAACGTGACAGGTAGCGCCCAGATGTTGGTGACCAAACTAACTAACCTACAGTTTCTTGTACAATCTGACCAGCAGCCAAAAAGGTGGAGCCTTTGAGACCAGATTTGAATGAATGGGTCAATTCATGTTTTCATTTCTTTGCGGCACTGAGAGTTAGTTCAGTCTGTTTCTGTCAGGGCTGGGCAACATGTCCACATTTCACCTCTTCAGCTTTGCAAAGTCATGTTTTAGGATTTCTGTTTGTTTTAATCTCGATGCAGAATTTCACTGTGACCTTATCGACGCCACACGATGGTGACGCCAGATTACTGCGAGGATTTATTCAAATACATGTCCAGAAACACGTTTCACAGTTTTCACCTTTTCCAAGTTTAGTGCTTGAAACTTCAGCTCTGATCCACGAGGCAACTCAACAGTTTGACACACTGATGAATCCAGAAAACATTCTTAATCTGAGCACGTGTTTGGGGCCGAGTGTGTGGTGTTGCCGTACGTTAGATCAGCCTCCTTTTTTTTTTAAGGGATGCACGATATTGGATTTTTTTTACCAATAGCTGATATCAATATATCCACTTCTTCCCACCTACTGTCAGTGATCATCATCAGGTCTCCTCTGTGGTGAATTAACATCATATCATACATGTGTACTCTGATGGTGACGGAGACATGAAACACTGGTCACCATCCGTGATATTCATTCACTGTGCTGAATAAGAAAAAGCATGTTGGCTGATTTTCATCATTCATTTTAAAGCCGATATCGGCCGATACTGATGACGTGACGATGTTGTGATGTATCTCTACTCTCTGTCTCTGAATGTTTTTGGCTGATGATCAAATAAAGGAAGAAATGTCAAGTTTTCGACTCTTCGGGAGGCCATTTGTTAGTTTATAAAAGAAACTAGTTATTTAATGATAATAATAAAACAAGCTCCTGAACCAGGAACCAGTTGGAACCAGTTGGAACCAGATGAGCCTGGTTCTTACATGTTCCCCTTTTCCACCAGTCTGAGCTCATGTATGCAGGTTTTTTTGGTTTTTCTGTTTAACACAGGAAAACCTACTTAATATTGCACGTAGCGATCGTTCTCATTGCCAGAAGACTAGAGCGTGCAGACGAGCATATTCTTCTCCTTTTTCTTTTATCTGGTGTGTCACATCTGACATCACGGACAGACCTGAAAACAGGTGAGTAAACAGTAGAAAGCAGCATGAAGGCCTCTGTAAATGTTACAGTGATTACTTGTTTTTATACCTCTTGCTTATTCAGTCTCTCTTTCAGACTAACGAGATTCAAGCGAAGCTTGGCCAGAGACAGACGGACAGAGTCACTGCATCTCAGTGGTAAAGGGGCTAAAATGAGTCCGTTCACCTGGGTGTTATATTTCCATCACTGCAGATCAGAGGCGGAGCCAATAAATATCCCTGACTACTGCTGAGTCATCTGACCCAGGTGTAAACAGTGGTCACGAGGCCACTGAGCAGTCGTTCCCAACTGGTGCAGCCACAGGGTCCAGATTTGTCCCTTGTCATTAGTTCAACATCCACACAGTTTAATACATTCAGCGTCATACTTGCATCTGGCCGTGTTGTTGCGTTAGTTTGCCGTCTCTGTACATTAGTCACTGACTCTACAGCAGGAAATGGCACTTCAAAATAAAAGCTCTGTGCCAGAAATTTACTGGACTTCAAAATAAAGTGTTTTTCGAGTTGCGTGGGATCCATTCAGAATGGACACGCAGCCCACTATTGAACCGCGACCCACCAGTTGGGAACCACTGCTACAGAGTGACTAATTAATTAGTGTGTCAACCCCGTAACTGCCAGGGTTACTGACAGAACTAACATTAGCTTAATAAGCTACACGACTCATTTATAGGAGGAGTAAAAGTTAAAGTTGACGTCTGAGCTGTGTAACGATGACGTCAGCTGGGAAGATTTGACATTGTTTCACAAAAACATTACACTGATAACAGCAGTTAGCTTAGCATAATCAGATATTCCCCCAGCACTCTAAACTGCATGACTAACATTATTCAGATTTTTCCACATACGCAGACAAAACAAAGTCCTGCCTGCATTTACTTTGGCTGTTCAGAAACTTAAACGACACAATGATGTTTCTAACCTGTGACTTTAGTCTTGTGCAGACATTTGCACACACCATCTAAAAACCACCAGTTTGAGATGAGCGAGTATTTACTGAGTGTTTAAGAGGACCTTTTTATACACTGTAGTCGATGCGACCCAGAAGCTTTTAAATTATTCCAGTTTGTGTGGTTTATAATATGATGACATGATGACACCTGTCAGCAGGCGCCAGAGTTCATGAACTGATTCCTGATTTGATCCGATCAACAGCTACATGATCAAAGTTTATATTTATTTAGACTGAACTTTGGGACAGTGATGAGCATTCATAAAGCTACGTGTTAAATATCAGAGTCGCTCCAAACACACTGGAAACTTCAGCTGACCTCCACTGGTCTGTAACAGCTGCAGTGACGTACAGGTGTGCTGGAGGGCGCTGTGACATCACTGTTACAGGTGTAACAGAATAACAGAGGGCAGCAGACGCCGCTTTACAGCCGTTAGTCAATGTGCAAACTTTTCAGTTGTCTTGTACGGAGCTGAAATACTGCAGTTATTGTTTTAACGTTTTATGAGATGTACAGATGTAAACAAAGTTCAGACAGCAAACTAAACAAACATCTGTAGATTTCTGAGTTTTAGGATTTCTTAAAAAAAAATTCATCATTTCAGGATTTTGTTTTTAAACATTATAAAATTCATAAACCAGACGACCTGAAGTGAAATCTCTCCATACAGGAGTTTAACAAATATCTGCCAACCAATCAGAAAGCAGTATTTTCTGTTGCCGTGGTACGTTAGTCAGAGGTCTTGTGGTTGTCATGACAACTGAGTTTTATACCATATTGCCCAGCCCTGTTTTGTGTGTTCTGTCGTCCTCTGCAGTGACTGGCAGGAGCTCTTTCTGCTGTTGAGTTTATTTACAGGTGAGTTTTATTTCTGCGGCGTGCAGCTCGCACTGAGGTTTAGCTGTTAGCATTCTGCTACGTAGGGAAAGGTAAACGTCCGATTCACTGAATAAAAGAAAGAGTCTGTATACCTGATAGTTCCTGGTTTAGCCTGAAGAGTGAGTGCGGCGGTGGCGGGATCTGGGAGGAACACTCGAGTCCAGCCAGCCCGAGGGGGGACCGTCGAGTCCAGCCGAGGACCGTCGAGTCCAGCCAGCCGGAGTGAGGACAGAGCCGCTGGCTTCACTTGCATAAAAAATTTACTGTCCACTGAGAATCTGTTTCACAGCTCCGTAGAAAAACAGTAACAGCCGATCCATGTGCTACCTGCCTACCTACCATACATCTGAATTTAACTCCTAGCTTACTTACATTATTCATATGCAAAAAAAAACATCTTAGTAGTTTAAATATGTCTGATAATATGTGATTTTATATTGTTCTGTTCTATAAAAAGTTGTTTTGATCCCGTGTCTTTCTCTGATAAGTGCTGAAGTTGTCTTGGAGGGCCAACGCGGCCACCTCGTCTTTCCTTTGGTTGCCAGGTGGTCCGGCCTGCTCCCGCCCTCCGGCAGGTGAACTTGGAGGGTTCTGTTGTAGTCCAGCTCGGCGGCCTGGCTCCTACATCCATCTGGTCTGACAGGGTCCTCCACCTGTCGCTACCCGATCATTGACCGAATCAGAACCTTCTGTGGTAATGACGCATTAGCTCTACTGCACATGTGCGACTGGACTCAGCTCCGAGGGGGAAACACAATATTTAATCAATATCATAACAATAATATTCTGATTGGAAAAGCTAACTTCCTGTTTGCTAGTGAGCTAACATTAGCTAAAGAGCTTGAGCCCACATAGCATAAAGCTAGGCTACTACTTTCCCCTGGTTCCAGTCTTTGTGCTAAGCTAGGCTAACACATCCTGGACCTACAGAGCACACAGAGAGATGAGACCGATGTCGTTCGGTAACACTGTCCACCCTTGAAAGCACTTAAGTTTTCCTGTAAGTTTTCATAATGTCAAACATAAGCACACTAACGTTAGCTACCTAGCTCACATAGATTAGCTTTTAAAAATGGAGGTCTGTGTGTGTAATTAAGGGTACGTTCGAAAATCCAATCTGACGCGCTCCACATAAGAGCGCTGTTGTACAAAGACACGGAGCGTTACAGTTCTACGTGAATTAACCAACCATTAAGTTACTCGTCAATTCACTCCGCTCGGCGCTCTGCTGCTCCGACTGTGTTCTGGAGAACCGTACGCTACATTCCAACGGCGAGTTTTTCTGAACGCACCCATAATTGCTGTGAAATAGAATACAATGTGTACATGGTGAGTAAGCGATAAAATCACTTAGCTTGCAAGCTAACGTTGGCATAACAGCTAACATACAGCTTTATACAGATTGTTGACTTTCTGTGTATTTCTCTTGGGAATATTAATGTTTGACAACATCAGCTTAAAAAACACAATGAATGAGCCAAAAAAAATCAGTTAGCTTGCAAGCTAAAGGTAATCTGTGCGTTAGCCTCGTCAAAATCAATTAGCTTACAAACATTAGCGGTTTTAGCAAAGGAAGTTTGAGTGTCATGAATATAAAAGCTCTAAACCACTGGAATACAAATTCTAGACGCAAAGTTAAAAAAAAAAAGATATGTAACCAAATATCAAATATATCTTATGTATATAAGTAACCAATATCTGTTAGCTTGTGAGCTAATGTTAGCATAAGCGGTCTCCATTTTGATGGTGGCATAGCTAAGATACTCGTCAGCTTGCTGTAGTCTTCTGTTTATTCTCCCTGACTGAATTCAAAGTTATTTCATCAGTTATGTTTATTAGTTTTGAGTCGTCGACGTGCAGCAGGTTTAATGCGACATTAACAGACGTTACTGATCGACACGTCTCCTCGAACGTGAAGCTCCTGTCGTCCGTCACACACATTGTCAGAGCAAAAAAGTGTCCAAGAAAAACAAAGAAAAGATAAACACATGCTTGTTTATAAAAATATCTGAGAAGACAGACGGGGCGCCCTGTGTGAGTGGGTCAGAGCGCCCCCCGGTGGTGCTGTGCTGTGCAGTGCAGCAGCTGTATTGCGTAGTGATGAGAGGTAACTGAGCTGTGTAGCTTATCTGAGGCTGGACGCTGTCCAGGTTTCCTGCTGTGAGTCCGTTCAGTCAACAGGCTGCCAGATGGTCCTTTCTAACCCGCCAGATCCTTAAAAACTCACGTCATTAATATCATCAAACCATAATCTCAAGAATTTATTTTACTGCCAAATTAATGAATCCAGCGTGATCAGAGTTCTTCACCTTTTACTCAGACTGTTTTTACTGCATGATGTCGACACCTATTTGTTCCCAGAGCTTTCAGATGCATCCCATGATCTTCTTCTGGTGAGGTAATGGTGGGGCTGTGGGGGGCCGTCCTTGAGCATGAACGAGGGTTGTAATGTCCCCCCACGTACGACCACCTGTTATCACGTGACCAAAGTCCTGATGACACCTGAGCAGGTTTGATTCGCTGGGGAGGGTCATGTGATACAGCTGAAAGCTCTGGGAACAGTTAAGTAAGCGAACCTTTTAGAATCTCTGGGGCAGATGATCATTTCTACATCGAACCTTCACTCATTCAGAAAACGTCACAGGTTTGGTGTTAACGCTTCGTATTAATCCCTCTGATGTCTGTATTTATTATTTATCTCTAGAGTTTACAGACCATAACCACCACATTATTTCACTGATTATTTTGTAGACTTTTCCAGAAGTTTCAGTCACTAAACTGAAACGCAGGTTTGGCACGATTCAGCTTTAAACTGCTGCTGAGAGGAACTCACGCTGACACGGGGAGAACATGCAGACTCCACACACAGTGGCTCCATTAACTTATTATATTACTTTGTTTTTATTATGTGACAATTAACTGTGAATAATTTTGACTTTTCTGCGTCTGAGAGCAAAGTTCAAGAATCACGAAGCAGCAAAAGTGATTAAATCTGAAACAATACATTTATTTAATCATCTTAAATTAACTATTTCGATCATTAACTTTAAATGATTTAGGAAAAATCTAATTGTAAACATGATCTAGTTTCAGCGTCTTTATCTTCTTGTTGGGTTTTAGCTAACAGACACCTGAAGACCAGACTGAAGATTTTATCCTATTTTCTAATATTTTATAGACTCAATAATTAACGTACTTGTCAATGAACCGACTCCTCAGTAATGAGGCTGATGTTTAGCTGCGGCCCTGCAGGTGTTGGCGTGACGTGACATGGTTTTTTTTTGCTCTCAGCTTCATGAGCACGTAAAGATATTAAAGTAGCTTTAACGTCACAAAGGACGAGGAACTCTGATCACAGCTGACCTTTAACAGTCTTAGTTTTTTCTCATTGAATCTTTTTGTGCAACTAAACGTTTTAATGCCGCCGTGGCACGTTAAAGAGCGCGCAGGTTATTATTAGTAACCAGCTGCTCCGGATTGTCTCAAGGCAAATACGAAGGATTCTACCTGTTAAACTGGCACTGAGAAGTTTGGCAAAGTTTCCACCAGACAGACTGTTGTGACGCTGCTTTGTGAACCTGTAGGACCTGTAAATATAAAAGTAGAAATCTGTAACATAAACTAGACGGAGGCAAACGAGGACCACGTCATCGTGTGGTGTATGAGGTTGTTGGAGTGTGTGGCATTTCTTCATTTTCTCTCGATCTGTTCGGTTTGGTTTGTGAAGGTAGATGCGGTTTAAAGCGGAAAAATCTCAGTTCAGACTCTGAGGCGTCTTTTCAGTCGCTGCGGGACGTTGTTGGCTTCAGGTGCAACAGGATCAGAGCGGCCCTCCACGTCTGTCACCCCCCACCCCAACCTCCACCCTTCCCTCCTCCTCCCTCAGGGTCAGTCGGGCCCTGTGGTGGAGACCGAGGCCTGAGGACCTTCACTGTACTGGCCTCCGCCGCCACTGCCCCCGCCCTCGGGCTCCTCCTGGCTGGGGGAGGCCTCGTCGCTCGGCCCTCCCCTTGACGTGACGGAGGCGGTGGTGGTCTCGGGGGAGGCGCTGTGGGCCTCCTGGGGGGCGCAGCCCGGGTGGTTCTTGCGGAAGTGCTGGTTGAGGATGGCCTGGAAGGGGAAGCTCTTGCCGCAGACGTGGCAGTGGAAGGGCTTGTTGCCGGTGTGCTTGCGGATGTGGTACTCCAGCTGGTCCTTGCGGGTGTACTTCTTCCCGCAGATGCGGCAGACGAACGGCGTGATGCCCATGTGCAGGCGCATGTGGCGGTCCAGGCTGCCTTTCTGGTTAAAGGACTTGCAGCAATAAATGCAGGTGAGGCGGGGGTTGTAGCGGAACCAGCGGTCGCCTACCTGCTCCCTCAGGTAATCCTCATAACCGCCCATATCAAACGCTGCGTGCTCCTCCCCCTAACAGACAGGAAGACACGTTAACACAGGAACAGATGACATCACAGTGGATACTCTCTGAACACTGCTGTCAGCTACTGATGAAGTTCTGGGGGTTATCTGACCTGTTCTAATGGTCGATAGGAGACTCAGAAGGTTCTAGTAGCCACAGATACCTCTCTAACACCAAATCAGCTCTGGTTCTTATGATGTGTTCGCACCAGGCACAAATAAAACAATTTGCAGGAGTGATTTACACATAAAGTCAACGTAAAGACGCGATTAGACATAAATTCCCACCAGGCGGTGCGAAGGACGTAATGTGAGTGACCCAGCAAACCTGAATGAAGTGAGTAACCTGATTTTGTGTCAGAGTTGAAAAATCTGAACTTCAGAGACCAGTTCACGCCACGATAGCCAGTCAGCACTGAGATCCTCCAGGGACGTCTGATGCCGAGGACGCTCCGGCAGAAGTTCATTCATGGATTCAGCAATTTCAAGTGCGTATGACGTGAATCAACACAAAATATTTTAGCGTTCAAACTTTGAGAGTAACTCAACGCAACTGTAGCCAGTATCTCACTATCACTATCCTCATTCAGATTTGAAGAAGCTACAAATTATATTCAGCCACAAAATAAGTCTGAAAAGCTGCAAATCAGAACGGAAGCACAGAGAGTTGTTGACTAGAGATGATACGCCGTCTCGTGGTGAGGTCACTTCCTGTCAACGTTACAGAAGGACAGAGAGTTGTTGACTAGAGATGATACGCCGTCTCGTGGCGAGGTCACTTCCTGTCAACGTTACAGAAGCACAGAGAGTTGTTGACTAGAGATGATACACCGTCTCACGGTGAGGTCACTTCCTGTCAACGTTACAGAAGCACAGAGAGTTGTTGACTAGAGATGATACACCGTCTCACGGTGAGGTCACTTCCTGTCAACCAGCAGCTTTGTACAACCTTACAGAACGGAGCGTTGACAGTCGGTGTTTGTTTCAACTTGTCTCATCATGAATCTTTGGTCTGAACTGGACTTCAGTTTCTGTTGTTGTCTTCTGTCCAACCCGTAGAACAAGACACGCCCACTGATGTCGTCACAGTTCAAACCTCAGGTCAAAGAAAACCTGATATTTTTTGGCTCCCGCTGAGAACCAACTCCTCGGGTTCTAAATATATTTAGTTTTTGTCAAAATGCTCTGAACGGTTCAAAATTAGGTGCCAGAACAGAACTGGTTACATGCTGGTGGAAAAGAGGTATCTGATGAGCTATGACATGAAGGACTGAAGTTTACTTTGTTTTCACCATCCGAGCGTTATTCAGATCAAAGACCCCCTTTACACCTTGCATCAACATGCGTTTTTTGCGATCGGATAACAATCCGATTGCTCGTGACCACCTGACAGTACAGGTGTAAATACACTGGAAACACATTGAGGACGTATTGTTATCCGATCAGCCAAACCACTTCTGAAGGTGGTCAGGGACGCATCGTGACCTCATCCAACACAAGTGTGAATGCAAATGCGTCTCCAATCCACATGCAACAACTCCGTGGATGAAAACAAGTCAGTGAGGTGCGGCAGCTGGACACAGGAAGAAGGAGGAAGAAGATAACAACAACAACACTCACCGGGTAGTGACTGCAGAGAAAAAGAAAACACCGTGGTGAAGATAGTTTGATGTTGGATATTCACAGATATTCACTTTTTCATTTTGGGTTCAACACTGATGTCATAGGCAGAAAACAATGAGCAACACAGGGTAGGGCTATTAACCCAATAGCTTTCACATAACTGGATCCAGACACCACACACATGTAAAATGGTTTGTTGAAGTTTGTTTAAAAAATTCTTATAAAATAAAAAGTGTGTTTTTGTGAGTGTGTGTGTGTGTGTGTGTGTGTGTGTGTGTGTGTGTGTGTGTGTGTGTGTTGCGCATTGTTTTCTGCCTATGACATGGAGGTGGAAATCAGTGTTGAACCCAAAATGAAAATGTGAATATCTGTGAATATCCAACATCAAACTATCTTCACCACGGTAAAGAAACGCCGAGGACGGAGCCACAGTGAGACGAAGTGTCTGCTCTCTATTTGGTCTGACAAAAGTGTCCATACAAGAACGCAACTTCATGGGTGGCTACCATCTTGTTGTTGTTATTGTGCTGCACATGATATGAGGTTGTAGTGTGCCACTAGGATGTAACGTCAGCGGGACAGAGCGTTATCTGATAGCAAACGGATCTGGATGGGACACCAGAGACGCATGTTAATACCAGGTATAAATGTATGTGGTCATACGCTATCCGATTGCAAAAAACGCATGCTAATGCAAGGTGTAAAGGGGGCCAGAGAGTCCACATGGTTTAATATATTCAGTGTCATACTTGTGTTTGGACGTGTCACTGAGCTTCAACATAACGTGTTTTTTACAAACTTAACATGTTTGTGTGAGACCTGCGGTCCATTCAGAACAGACCAGAGACCCACTTTTGGACAGCGACCCACCAGTTGGGAACCACTGAGAACCTACAGGAGGCTCTGGGGGTCAGTGAGGAGGTTAGAGACTAAGTGATGACAGACAGAGTGTAACTATAGAAACAGTTTCCTGTCACAGAGCGCTGGTCGTCAGTACCTGAGAGCTCGGCTGTCGCAGCTCGTCCGCCCTGCTGGGAGACTCGCTCTTCGCTCTCTGACGCTCCGCCAGGACGACCACGCTGCCAGTGGGACTGAACCTGCCAGATGAACACATCAACACTGTGG
This sequence comes from Cephalopholis sonnerati, assembly GCA_019142605.1. Taxonomy (NCBI): domain Eukaryota; kingdom Metazoa; phylum Chordata; class Actinopteri; order Perciformes; family Serranidae; genus Cephalopholis; species Cephalopholis sonnerati. The sequence continues at coordinate 593,523 of JAGQAX010000006.1, read as the reverse complement.
TCAGGTGTTTACAGCTCTGTCAGGACGGCGCTCTGCGGCGGGTTGTCACTGTGACTCACCTGTCCGTCTCGCTGAAGCTGGAGGACGGCTGTGCGCTGCGTGTCCCCAGCGTTCCCACCGGCCCTGTCACCAGTGTGCTGCGTCCCGATGTGTCGATCATCACAGTGGTCCCCTCCTCCACCGGCCCCCCCTCCTCCTGGTGCTCCCCCGCTCCGATCCACTCCTCCATCCTCTCTGTCTTGATCCTCACTCGGTCCATGCCGCCGCCTTCTTCAGCACTGCCAGTGCGCTCCGGCTCGCTGCTCGTCTCCACGTACCACTGGCCGGCCCGGTTGATGCGAAGGATGGGTTCTCTACCCGCTCTGCCGGAGGCGGCCCCGGGCCCCTCCAGCCCGCTGTGCTCCACTGTCGGTGGCGGACTGAGTGGCTCCTCAGCGGGGCTGACCGCCTCGCATGCCTCCACACCTCCCCGTGCGCTGAGCAGCCGCAGGCCGGTGTGATGACCGCCGGCTCGCACCACGGCCTCCAGGGTCCTGCTGCTCCTGGAGCCGCGCGCCGCCTCCTCTTCCCTGGGCTCCTCGTCCAGGTCGGCCAGGCTGATCTTCAGGTGGATGCCCTCCAGGATCTGCGTGCAGCGGTCGATGATGTGCTGCATCTGCAGGAAGCTGGCGGCCGTCAGGTAGCTGATGATGTCGGCGAGCTGCAGGCAGAGGCGGCCCGTGTAGCAGAAGGACAGCAGCTGCTCGAACACCGACGGGTTGCGGATCACCGTCAGCGACACGGTGCTCATCTGGCCCAGAGACATGTGGTCCCGAAAGTACGGCGAGCTGGCAGCGAGGACCACCTTGTGAGCCCGGAAGCTCTGACCCTGCACGTTGACCACGATGTCACAGAGGCGGCCCTGAACGCGCAGCTGGTTCAGGTGGGACAGAACCGAGTTGCTGAAGTCCGGGATGTCCAGCTGGATGCTGCCTGAGCGCTCCATGCTGCCGCCTGCAGGGACGCTGCAACGACAGGGACACAGGTCAAACAGGTGGAGTTACACGTTACACTTCCTGCGTTCTGAGAATGAGGACAAAACATGATGATCAATGTCTCACTGACGACAGAGAACCTGTCGTTACACTGTCTGAGAGGCAGGGGGAGTGACTGAGTGAAGTGTCACTCAGGTGTGCTCTTACTGTGTGTTTGTGAACGTGTGAAGACGTTTAGTCTCGACTGTGTCCAGCTCTGTTAAGTTTGTCCTGAGTGACGGAGGGTGGACAGATTTATATGGACACTATGTTAACGTTGACCTTTTATGGACATTTGGGACGGTGGACAGGTGAAGCCAGGTCATGTTAAAACTGTCTCTGTCTGACGACGTTCAGGGAGTTTGTTCTCGGGTTTTTTATGAGGTGGTTTGTGCTGATGTAAAACTTTACGTCTTAAAACTAGAAGCCCCGCCCCATTTGTGTCAAGTTTGGTCAGAATTAGTGTATGAATTCTTCAGTTATGGACAAAAACATGTTATGTGAGGTCACACTGACCTTTGACCTTCAACCACTAAATTCTAACCAGTTTATTTTTCAGTCTGAGTGGACGTTTGTGCCAAATTAAAAGAAAACTCCTTCAAGGTATCCTTGAGATACTAAAATCACAAGAATGAGACGGACGTAAGGTCACAGTGACCTTGACCTTTGACCACCAAAACCTAGTAGTATTAGAACATTAGAACATTATTATCTGTATCTGTGCTCAGAATGGGCGGGGCTTTAGATGGGAGTGGGTGGGGTTTAAATTTAAAGCGGGCATGGTCTGACCAGAAGTTGTTGTTTTAAGCCTGTTATTGATACGGTTTGATCAGAAGTGGCTTTATTTCTTATTTAGATCGTGTTAGATCACAGTTCATCAGATACTGACACGTTTAAAGTCCAGTTCAGACCAAAGACTGACGACGAGTTGAAACAAACAGCTTCTGTCAACCCTCCTTCTGTAACGTTGACAGGAAGTGACCTCACCACGAGACGGCGTATCATCTCTAGTCAACAACTCTCTGTGCTTCTGTAACGTTGACAGGAAGTGACCTCGCCGTGAGACAGCGCATCATCTCTAGTCAACAACTCTCTGTGCTTCTGTAACGTTGACAGGAAGTGACCTCACCATGAGACAGCGTATCATCTCTAGTCAACAACTCTCTGTCCTTCTGTAACGTTGACAGGAAGTGACCTCACCATGAGACGGTGTATCATCTCTAGTCAACAACTCTCTGTCCTTCCGTTCTGATTTGCAGCTTTTCAGACTTATTTTGTGGCTGAATATAATTTGTAGCTTCTTAAAATCTGAATGAGGATAGTGATAGTGAGATACTGGCTACAGTGATGAAACCAAACCAGCATCAGATGGACTGTATTCATAATCAACACGCCACAATAATATCAATAACCAGCGCCAATTCATCAGTCAGTGAGAATGTGTGTGTGTGGGCGGGGCATAAGCACATACAGCCAGCAGCAGCAGAGACCCACCGTCTGACACCGGCACACCGTGAGGACGGAAACAGAGGGCTGGGCGGGGACGGAGCACCTGCTGCAGCAAGCCAACACGCCGTCTGCGGTCATTTTGACTTGACCAGCAGACTTCACTACAAGCTGATTGGCTGTTGAAACAGGTGACGTGCTTTAAAACCAGCTGAGTGTCAGGTGACACCATCAGCTGGCTTGAGTCCAGCTCAGACCGGCCAGTTCACACCGCTGACACTTTTCTCTGTGACGTTCTGAAACAGTTTCATCTCGTCATGACTCTTTGGTCTGAACTGGGCGTGACTCGTACGATACTCAAACTCATAAAAACTACAGTCTCGTATTCAGCTCAGCTCAAAGTTTTCAGTGAGAACTTTAAATTCAGAATAATTTTCACTGTGCAGGAAGTTTTGGGGTTGATGTCGAAACTGGGGAGTGAAAAAGTCTGATCGATATATAATCAATATACTGGCCGATATCACACACATTTCTCTGTGATCAAAATCATAAGAATATTTTTCAACATCACATTCTGTTACTGTAAAAATGTAATGACATTACTTATGACTCCCTGCCAACAGTAATTAGTTACACTACTCAATACAGTACTTTTGTGTTTGATCAGTGTGTATCTCCCCAAACTTCAGGTGTGTGTGTGTGTGTGAGCGTCAGAGTGATCAGCTCTGAGTGTAGCTGAGGTGAGACAGGCTTTATTTAACGGGGGTCTTCAGTTTCCTGTGAGCGGCGTTTTCCCAGAGGTTTGTCTGACAGATGGAGACTCACTCGTGGAGCAACGTCTCAATCAACCAGCAGCTTCATCACTTCTCTGTGTCTGCAGCTGTCCACCAGTAAACTCCAGTTTGGCTTGTGTATCCAGTGCAGAGCTACAGACGACCTGCAGCAGCAGAGTTCCTGTCATCTTTCCTCCTGACAGAATAATGTAATGAGAGTATTTCCTGCCGCTAATCTTCCACACCAGCTCGCTGCTTACGAACATGAGTCTGCTGATGTGACGGCTGCATCATCAATATATTTACACATATATATTTATTTATAACAAAAGTAAGGCTGTGACCAGTTGTTTGGTTTTTGGAGTAACTGCAATATTATTACTGACATTTTATTAGTAATTAGTTACATTAGTCCTTACTGTAATTAGTAATCTTATTACTGTCACGCTGCCAGTATCGGCTGATTTCATTGGCTGACTGATGTGTCGCTCAGGTTCCAACAGGAACGTCTTCTTCAGCTTTGTTGTTCAGTTTAAAACATTTGTTAGAAAAGTAATCAAATGTAATTAGTTACATTACTCTCATGGAGTAGTTAAGTAGTTACATTACTAATTACATTTTACAAGGTAACTAGTAATCTGTTACTGTGGTGACGTCACAGGTGCAGTGTGGTGCTGCAGCAGGAGACACTGAGGCTACTTCCTGTGACACTCAGCAGCTGGAGAGTTAGATTTATTACACCTGCAGCAGGTCAATCAGATAACCAGGTGTGTGTGTGTGTGTGTGTGTGTGTGTGTGTGTGTGCGTGCGCGCGCTGTCCTAAAGGTGAGCCTGTGTCCTGTCGGTCTGTGACGTCACCTGTGGGGACAGACAGGTGTGTCGGGAGGATCCACACACACCTGTCTGTCACGTGACACATGGAAACACTGTGACCCGGATCACCTCAGACCCACATGGAGGCTTCAGGTTCCAACATCACAGAACCTGGACCAGACCCTGCGAGACCAGGACCACGGTCCACGGTCCCCACGTGTGTCTCAGGGGAGCAGGTGAAGCTCCAGGTGTGCAGCCTGACTCACCTGAGGGGGGGGCAGGGGGAGGTCGGCTCTGGTTTCAGGGTGCGGTGCAGTCGAGGCTTCAGTCCTGCAGCTAGCTGAGCATCGTTAGCAGGGCGGGAGACGACGGCTCAGCACGGCTCGGCTCGGCTCGGCTCAGCACGGCTCGGCCCGACCTGGCCCGGCCCGGCCCGGCAGGCTGCAGCTCCACCCGCCGCTCCTCCAGGCTCCGCAGCTCCGGGACTCCAGCGGCTCCAGCGGCGGTCGTGACGGGTTCAAGGCCGGGGAACAGCAGCTGCGCTCGGGCTCCGGTCCGTCAGCAGCCGCCCTGCCGCCATTCCGCTGGAAGTCAGACTCGGTTCAGACTCGGCTCAGTGTCGGCTCAGTGTCGGCGGACCGCCGCTGCTTCTCATCTTCCTTTTTTCACGGCAGAAGGGCCGAGGCTGCAGGAAGGAAGGAGGGAAGGAAGAAAACTCCGGGGCATGCCGGGAAATGTAGTTCATGACCGCGGAGAGAGCAGGCTCACCCTCTGCTGTAAAGACTTCACTTCCCGGCATGCATCTGCGAGGAGAGGGGTCATTACTGTACTTGGAGTTTGGCAAAGTGGAGTGTATACACACACACACACACACACACACACACACACACACACACACACACACACACACACACAGGTGTCCTATATTTATATTAAATATTTATATTAAAGTGTTTTTGATCGTTTTACATTCAAAGTTTTGTTTCATACAAACACATTTAGACTTTAGTCTGAAACTGTGGCAGGAAGACGAAGTTTCATTTTAGGGACTGTTCGTTATTGATGGGGTCTTTTATTGTGGCTCAGTGAGGGGCATTACATACATAAACACTGTGTTTATTTCACTGCAGATTTTTAAAGAAAACATGCCTTCCAAATGTTGGTGATTTCTGATAATTGATCATTTTTGACAATAGATAATGTCTTTTTTTAAGAAAACAAACATTCCACAGTTTGGCCATAATTTTTGGTAATATAACGGGTATGTTTTTAAAGAAAACATGCCTTCTAAATTTTGGAGATTTTCCCAAATTTTTGTGATAATTTCTGACAATTCATTTTGGCACTTTTTTTAAGAAAACATTCCAAACCTTTCAAATTTTAGCCATCGTTTCTATGGTAATTTTTGACGATCATTTTTGATGATTTTCCAAATTTTAGCAATAATTTTTGGTGTTAACTTTTGGCATTTTTTAAGAAAACATTCTTTCCAAACCTGCATGTTTTCTTAAAAAATCACCAAAATTACATCATTTATCAGCCAGAAACTGTAAAAACAAAAATTATTGTTGGGTTTTCAAATTTCTGACGGTCCTTGGACACATCGTCCAGTAAAACACAAAACCAAAGCTAATCTTAAAATAGTGATATTTCACCAAACTCACTTTTTTTTCTACATCTCATTAAAATTTGTCCAAAAATCAACTGTTTGCAAACGGAGACTTTTTTCAGCTTTTAACTTTCAAGGACAAGGACAAATATTTGGAGCTTCAGGGAGGGTCGCACTGCAGCCACCTCTCCTGCCTTCGTTGTAATAACCTGAAGTGACTTTTTTTTCCATTAATGGTACAAACATTACGACTCAAACACGCAGATTAATTTTGCTACTTGTCATTTTTTAATTAAAGCAGCAGTGTTTATGATAAAAGTCGAACATTTTCAAAATTCATACATTTTGTTCCTGCAGTCTAAAACAGCCCCAAAATATAAATAAAATTCTTAATTTTAGTGGAGTTCTTCTTTAATAATGACATTTATGTATAAATCCGTTTTAGTATCTGCAGGCAGACGTCATGACTCATGTTCCCGCTGACAGAGTTACAGCAGTTTGTTTGTCCTGATAAATGTGTTTGAGTGAAGGCACAGATGAGACAGATGTGTTTCCACATGACCGGCAGAAACCTGTTTCATTATTGATTAAAGACCTGCTGCTTAACAAAGATCTGTTCACGTCAGATTAACTGGATCTCATTATTATCGTCCCATGATCGTACCGTGTTTATCCCGTTACCACAGTCAGTCATTACTGGCGGGGTTCCTCAGGGTTCTAGTCTCGATCCTTTAGTTTTAATCTGGTTAAAGTTGTTTCACATGATGTTTTCATCAGTCTGTAAATATGACATGTGTCATCATGTGAAGCAGCTGAGGCCGTGTCATGTTAACACGCGTCCCTGTTATAAACTGAACCAGAATATGAAGCCGAGAACATGTGACAGTGTCGAGCTACAGGTTATAACCACAGAACATTCAGCTCATGTGTTTCAGTGAAAAGAGGCGATTTCAATAATCAATACTGGATCATTCAACTTGATAAAAAACACAAATCTGAAATGTTTTATTTTTATTCTAAAGTTCAGTGTGAGAACCTCCGAACAGGAAGTGTCTGATCATCTCAAACACGGGTCGTTCAGACATTCTGTCATCTGGTTTATTTTACAGTTGATCATTAATCAATACGTGAAACAATCAGACCTGATTATTATCTACAGACGCCCTGATGAGATATGTTTTTATACGTCCTGACCTCTGACCTCTGACCTCTGGCCCTCTTAATAACATTTTTATCCTCTATATTTGAGCCTCAGCGCCAGTGTTAGCCACGACCAGAGGCATCATGTTCTCAGTTGGTCCGTCCGTCCCATTCTCGTGGACGCAGTATCTCAAGAACCCCTGGAGGGAATTTCTTTAAATGTGGCACAAACATCCACTTGGACTCACGGATGGACTGAGTAGAATTTGGTGGTGACAGGTTAAAGGTCAAGGTCACTATGACCTTGTCTGTCTCATTCTTACACACGTGATATCTCTAGAACAGCTATAGGGATAATTTCCAAATTTGGCACAAACGTTCACCTGGACTCGACGATAAAGTGATGAGATATTGGTGGTCAAAGGTCACTGTGACCCTTCCCGTCAAATTCTAATGAAAAGGATAACTCAAGAATATCTTAAGGGAATTTCATCAAATTAGGCACGAACGTTCACTTTGAGTAACGGATGAACTGGTTAGAATTCTGTGGTCGAAGATCAAAGGTCAATGTGACCTCACAAAACAGACAGATCTGCAATCAGATCCTAAATCTGTTGACATCAGGTGTGGCTCTGGATCAGGTGTGACATCAGGTGTGACTGTAGATCAGGTGTGACATCAGGTGTGGCTCTGGATCAGGTGTGACATCAGGTGTAACTGTAGATCAGGTGTGACATCAGGTGTGGCTCTGGATCAGGTGTGACATCAGGTGTGACTCTGGATCAGGTGTGACATCAGGTGTGACTCTGGATCAGGTGTGACATCAGGTGTGACTGTAGATCAGGTGTGACATCAGGTGTGGCTCTGGATCAGGTGTGACATCAGGTGTGACTCTGGATCAGGTGTGACATCAGGTGTGACTCTGGATCAGGTGTGACTCAGGATGTAGCTGCAGGTCTCGTTGATTATCAGTCGGCTGTTTGTCACATTAACTCTGACCATCAGCCCGTCCTCACTAACAGATGTCCAGCTGTTGTCTCTAAACGCCGCCGGCTGATCGTCGTCCACTGAGACTTTACAGTCCACTGAGGAGACGGCTTGACTCGCGTCTGCAGACAGACATGAGACACAACAACACCAGAGTTCAGAGAACAAGCCGTCCATTTACACATGAGAGCAGGTATTTAAATCCCAGTAAATTACAATGACAACAGACATAAACAAGTTCACTGATGTCACACGTCTCCACCAATAAAAGCTGCCAGGTGTCTACCAGGAAGTGATTGTTGTTGTTAGAGTGATGTCACTGTGATTCATGTTCCCATGTTCATACTTTTTTCATGTTTTTTCAATTTCCAAGCTTCAGAAGAAAACGGGGTTCAGCTAAAGCTGCTGTCAGTGGAACTTCCTGTGAGGGTTTTCACATTAAAAGCCTCCTAGAAAAAGACAACACTGAGCTCTTTGAGCTGCTGGATGATGATGATGTTTTAGACTTTTTTAAAATATGGAGTCATCATAGCCAGGCTTCAACTTAGACCAGGTATCAACTTAGACCAGGTGTCAACTTAGACCAGGTATCAACTTAGACCAGGCGTCAACTTAGACCAGGTATCAACTTAGACCAGGCATCAACTTAGACCAGGCGTCAACTTAGACCAGGTATCAACTTAGACCAGGTGTCAACTTAGACCAGGTATCAACTTAGACCAGGCGTCAACTTAGACCAGGTATCAACTTAGACCAGGCATCAACTTAGACCAGGCGTCAACTTAGACCAGGTGTCAACTTAGACCAGGTATCAACTTAGACCAGGTATCAACTTAGACCAGGCGTCAACTTAGACCAGGTATCAACTTAGACCAGGCATCAACTTAGACCAGGCGTCAACTTAGACCAGGCGTCAACTTAGACCAGGTATCAACTTAGACCAGGTGTCAACTTAGACCAGGTATCAACTTAGACCAGGCGTCAACTTAGACCAGGTATCAACTTAGACCAGGCGTCAACTTAGACCAGGTATCAACTTAGACCAGGCATCAACTTAGACCAGGCGTCAACTTAGACCAGGTATCAACTTAGACCAGGTGTCAACTTAGACCAGGTATCAACTTAGACCAGGCATCAACTTAGACCAGGCGTCAACTTAGACCAGCTGTCAACTTAGACCAGGTATCAACTTAGACCAGCTCTCAACTTAGACCAGGTGTCAACTTAGACCAGGTATCAACTTAGACCAGGTGTCAACTTAGACCAGGTATCAACTTAAACCAGGTATCAACTTAGACCAGGTGTCAACTTAGACCAGGTATCAACTTAGACCAGGCGTCAACTTAGACCAGGTATCAACTTAGACCAGGCATCAACTTAGACCAGGTGTCAACTTAGACCAGGTGTCAACTTAGACCAGGTATCAACTTAGACCAGGTATCAACTTATCAACTGACACCTGGTCTAAGTTGACGCCTGGTCTAAGTTGACACCTGGTCTCAGTTGACACCTGGTCTAAGTTGACGCCTGGTCTAAGTTGATACCTGGTCTAAGTTGACGCCTGGTCTAAGTTGACACCTGGTCTCAGTTGACACCTGGTCTAAGTTGACGCCTGATCTAAGTTGATACCTGGTCTAAGTTGACACCTGGTCTAAGTTGATACCTGGTCTAAGTTGACACCTGGTCTAAGTTGATACCTGGTCTAAGTTGACACCTGGTCTAAGTTGATACCTGGTTTAAGTTGATACCTGGTCTAAGTTGACGCCTGGTCTAAGTTGATACCTGGTCTAAGTTGACACCTGGTCTAAGTTGATAGCTGGTGTAAGTTGACACCTGGTCTAAGTTGATACCTGGTCTAAGTTGACGCCTGGTCTAAGTTGATGCCTGGTCTAAGTTGACACCTGGTCTAAGTTGATACCTGGTCTAAGTTGACGCCTGGTCTAAGTTGACGCCTGGTCTAAGTTGATACCTGGTCTAAGTTGACGCCTGGTCTAAGTTGACGCCTGGTCTAAGTTGATACCTGGTCTAAGTTGATAGCTGGTGTAAGTTGACACCTGGTCTAAGTTGATACCTGGTCTAAGTTGACGCCTGGTCTAAGTTGACACCTGGTCTAAGTTGATGCCTGGTCTAAGTTGACGCCTGGTCTAAGTTGATGCCTGGTCTAAGTTGACGCCTGGTCTAAGTTGATGCCTGGTCTAAGTTGACGCCTGTCCTTACCATCCTCAAGGGAAGGGGGGACAGCTATCTTAGCTTAGCATAAAAACTGGTAGCAGAGATGAGGGAACTGCTAGCTTAAGACTGATAATGGGGAAGGGCGACTGCTAACGTAGCTTAGCATAAAGACTGGTACAATGTGAAGCAGCACACTCACCCCAGACGGTCACACCTCTGATGTCACTGAACGGTGAGGTGTACTGCTGCAGGCGGTAGTCACACTTGAGGTAAACCCGACTGCCCACCTGGTGTTTCCCCAGCAGCTCCTTGGAGCTCATGTAAAAGGTGTAGCTGAAATCCGTCGTCGCTAACACCTTGAAGGGTTTGTGGGAGTGTTTTCTCCACAGGCGACAGTCACCTCCAGTGTAGTCGATGGGGAGAGTACAGACGACCTTCACTGTCTCTCCGTCCTTGATCTCATCGTCGGCGATGATGAGGCTAGGTGTTTCTGCAGAGAGACGACACGTCAGGACACGTCCTCTTCGTGACAACATGAAGATTATTCTGTTTGTGAGCAGCAGCTCAGAAATAACTGAAGTCACAAAGGAAAATCTAAGGTTTCAGACCCAACCCTAACCCTTAACCCTAACCCTCACTTTACCATAATCTAACCCTTAATTTACCCAAATCTAACTTGTAATGTACCTTAGTCTAATCCTTAATTAACACAAATCTTACTCTTAATTGACTCTAATCTGCCCTTTAACTAACCCTAATCTAATCTAACTCTACCCTCACTCTTACTCGTCACTCAGTCGCAGCAGATTAACGAGTACATTAAACTGAGACAAAACGTTCGAGCACAGAGTTTGTCAGAATTTCTTCCGACAGCTTTTCTCAAACTTTGGTCTCCACTCACCGCTCCATAGTGACCTGGCAGCCGCCATCCACCCTGTCAGCCAATCAGAGACAAACAGGAAGTCAGCTGTTTATTAGTTAATTATTATTCATGTTTATTTCCTGTCTTAAAGTAAACAAGTCAAAGATACAAACACTGTTTAGAGTTCTGTTAAAGACGATGTTGTTGTCTGAGGTTCAGGTAAAGTTCATCTGATTTCCCCTTAAATAAATAAAAACCCTTAGTTCCTCTGTTAATCAGTTTATGATTAATTATCAATAACATGATCATCGATGCTGCGAAACAACATGTTCAGTCTTTGTTTAAACGTCTCCTGTAAACAGGGTTCACACTCTCATGGACAACATTTTAAAACTTTTCCAGGACTTTTCAAGGACCCATAATGGGTTTTTTTCCCTGATAGTTTTCAGACGTATCAGAGTCAAGCTTTGTTCAAACATGGAGGGAGGGGCGGAGCATGGTGATGATCAAAGCTGCCCTCATTTTACATCACATGGGAAATTATTCACCACAACAACAGTCCTTCACTTTTCCATAACTTGAAGTGACTTTCACTAACTCCTCGACTTTTCCAGGCCTGGAAAATGTGACTGTGAAATTCCATGACTTGTCCAGGTTTTTCCATGACCGTAGGAATTCTGTATAAATGTCTTATACACTGACAGGATATTATTTGTTTTTATTAATTTAGAAAACTTTTTTTTTTTGGAAAGTCTGAATATTAAAAACATTTTAATATGCTGCTGTTTTAATATCATTATTTACTAACCGATATATATATATATATATAAACACAGGACATAAACACTTTTTGTTTTCAGATTATTGTTCCAGTTTTTATTAAACACAAAATGTATTAAAAAATTCTTGAAGAAAATAAAAAATAAAAAGTGAACTCACAGCAGAGCGACAGAGTGGAGAGCAGGACCAGGTCCATCAGATCCTCCTCAAGTACAGATGGTTTCTAACAGACAGATGGATGGACGGACAGACAGAGGGACAGAGGGACAGACAGAGGGACAGAGGTCTGTTTACACATTAACTCTTTATTTACTGATGAGCTCTCTTTGTGCAGCTCTGTCCTCAAACTCAGCGGTCAACACCAACAAACAACAAAACCAGCTGGTTTCAGCACGCCATCGTCGTGTCTCCAGCGGAAACTGTGACCCCCAAAAAACAGGTGCTGTCGGCCAAAACAAGTTTTCTCTCTGAACCACATTCAGCTGGTGTTTGTGCCTAAACATGACCTCATGTGAACCACAGCGTTGCTTCAACATGTCTGCTACATAATAACGTGCACATGAAACGTATCTGTACAGACTTTATAACCTGTTAGAGGAAGACGTTCTGAACATTGTAAATTATTGACCTCAAACGGGAGTTTTCTCTGCTGCGCTTCAGTCTCTTCTGAAACTAAATCATTTAGACGCCTCGGTACTTAGCAACGACTGACCAGCGTCCAATCTGCCATTTTAGAGAAGCTTGCTTTTATTCAGTTCAGTGATTTTTATGATATCCCATAATATTTTTGAAAAATACCAGTCTGGCTTTTGAGCCAATCACAGCACAGAGGTGGCACAGGTCAGGGTTGTTCATAAAAACTGATCTCACTGCAGCCTGTGATACAGACGACCACTCAGACTCAGTCTGGTTCTCTTTCTAACTGGTTTAAATCTATCTTTCTGACAGAATTTTAATGTTCATCAAACAGCTGTAAAATGAAGTGTGGTGCCCCCCAAGGTTCAATTTTAGGTCCAACACCTTTTAATCTTTACATGCTGTGACTTTAAAACGTCATCAGGAGGCTCGGCGTCATTTCATTGTTTTCATTGTGTGGCGCACTCTGTGCTGTGTTCTGTTAATGTGAGAGGTGCTATGTTAATAAAGTTTGATTGAACTGAAACGTACACGCATTTCAATTCAGTTCAACAGAACTTTATTTATCCAGCAGGACATTCTTGTGCCAGAACATGCAACAGCTAACATTCAGAAACCAGAACAACCAGCAGGTCCTCGGTCACACTGGCACCAGTTTATTAAATATGTTTCATATTTATTGTGACTGAGCCGTCGGCTGAGTGAGCGATCGTCGGAGTCGCACTGACGGAAAATATAAAAAACCAGAGTGAAGGATCAGAGTGTTTTTATTGTGATGTCCTGGTGTGACCACAAGGTGGCAGCAGAGACTCAGACCACTGATCATCTCCCCCTCCTCTCATCCACCTTCTCCTGTATCTATCTATCTGTCTGTGTGATGTCATCAGGGCCTCCAGGGGCCCGTCCCTCTGCTGTGACCCGGCTCTGATGGATCCTGGATGAAGGAGGTGAGTGTGGAGCGTCTCCTCCTCCTCCAGAGACAGACGTGATGTGGATATAAACCAGATTCCAACAGGTCTTCACTTACTGAGCAGTTTTTGTTTTTATTTCAAACTTTCTTTGGTGCTTTAATGTTCAGTTTTGAACCTGAACCGATCTCGCCGTATTGAAAGGTGGCTCGCACAACAGGAAGTTCAGTGCAGCTGAAGGCAGCCCTGCTCAGATGTTCACTTCAGCTTCTTTCAGCGCTCACATTTCAACTTCTATCAACTGAACGTCGACTGATTTCACTTCATTCAGCAGAGAATCAATCAATCCATTTTATTTAATATCACACATCACATTTTGCCTCAGAGGCTTCACAGCAGACGACATCCCTCTGTCCTCTGTCCCTCTGTCCTCTGGACCGTCACAGCTGGTCAGGAAACACTCCCCAAAAAAACCTTTAACGGGGAACAAAAGCAGAAACAAACCTGTTTTCTATTGTTGGTTCACACGTGCCGAGCCACGCTGAGCCATGCTGAGCCACGCCGCATTGCCCTGGAGACGGACCTTCTCTGAAGTAGGTCCAGAAGTTTCAAAGCCCGCCCTAAAGTGGGCAGCAGTGACGTCAAATGATACTGAGCAAAAGCAGAGCAACGGCCTAAGAATCTGTCGTGATGACGGATCAGCAGCCGTCACACCGTGCGGTCATGAACAGCCCTGCAGAGGACGCTCCTTTAAAACATCACAGACCCACGACCAGCACATCATCAGAGAGGAGGGTTTTTTAATGGAAAAACAAACCCGAGCCAAGAAAAGCCGACCTGAATGGTCCTCCTCTGAGATTTCTCAATGCTGATTGGCTCACAGACTGAACCTTGAAGGACCAAGGTGGAGTTTGATTTTTTGTTTTCTTCATCAAACGTCCAAAATTGCCTTTAACTTAAACTAGACTCACTGCCCCCTGTGGTTATATGGCTCCGCCCACCAGTCCACCCTGTGGTTATATGGCTCCGCCCACCAGTCCAGTGTCTCTGACAGTCTCCACCCATGTCAGTGAAAACATGGACACTTCACACACAGCAGCTTCAAGATTAGAGTCACCAATTCAGTATCTGACCAAATGTCTCCCCTTCTGTTCCTGAGATATGACGTTAAAACATGATGATGTCACAGTCAAGCTGACCTTTGACCTTTGACCTTCATTATTTTATCCTGTTAGACATTTGTGTCAAGTTTGGTCAGAATTAGTGTATGAATTCTTCAGTTATGTGAGGTCACACTGACCTTTGACCTTTGAAATCCAGTCAGTTCATTGTTGAGTCCAGGTGGACGTTTGTGCCTAATTTAAAGACATTCCCTTCAGGTGTTCTTGAGATACTGTGTTTACAAGGACCTGAAAACATAATCCGTCCAGCCGCAGAGATCAGAGTGTGCAGGCAGAAAAACAAAGTGTTCACGTGACGTTAAAACATTGTCACAGAATAAAAATGTATGAAACTGAATTTTGACAAGAACGTCAGAACTTCATATTTCAGGGTGACTCGGTGTGTTCGTCGTCTGAGTGCAGAGAGACGATGGTTTGTGATGTTAGAATATTTCATCAGATAAAAACCTGCTTTTGTTCATTAAAGAAAGAAATTGCTGCGATCAGACTGACGTCAGTTCGTTCAGTCCTCTGTCTGTTCACACTATATATAACATATACTGACGTAGTTATGTTGTTACTCTGACGTGGCGCTGCAGTGTGGTTATGAAGCCCCTCGCTTTCAGATGAACTTGTAATTGGAGGAAACCCTGACTGTGTCTGTAGACTGTTTGTTGTATTCTACGCTCCACATCTGGAGACGTGCAGAATCTTCTGTGGACCAAACTACTCCTCGTCCTGCGTCCTTTCAAGCATTACAGGCCAACGTGGTGTTGTCTGTTGTTTCAAGTGTCCCAGGTCAACATCATGTGATCTAGAGGGCTGAATACAACGGCAAAGAGCAGAGTGAACCTGGAGCGCTTTGTGTTCACAGGTCAAAGGTTAAATGAACCGCACCGCTTGAAGCGAACCGAGTTTGGTCCACTTCAGAGGGGTCTGAGTTCTCTTGGACACCCTTTTCTTATTATTAATATTTAATTTTAATTTAAAGTGATTTTTGTTGTTGAATGACTGAATGTGGGAACTTTGTGTTTCTATTTGTCTTTATTAAACTCTAACAAACCAACATCAGGAGTTAAACAGTGCAGACAGACACACAGACACAGGAGTTAAAGGGTTAATCCATCAGCTCCTGATACAAAAGGAATGGTCACCATGGTAACAGAGTCGGACCTGTACGGAAGCCCGTTCCTGCCAAAAGTTGAAACGTGACGTTTCTCCTTGAGATGTTCTGAACAGCAGCTTTCAGCCACGTCACATGATCCTCCTCCGCAGGTGGAGTTCATCCACAGTTTTATATTTCCTTTCAAACTAAATGAAACAGAATTATTCACAGTTCAGGAAACAAACATACAGATTATAAATTTGTGTTTTTGTAGAGACGAGTCTCCAAAAAGAAAAATACATTTCCGATTCTTAACTTTTCACTTGTTGATTTCAAAGATTCAAACTGTTGTTGAACTTGCTGATGAAGATCATGTGATGTGATCAAAAGCTCCAGTAAATGGTGAGATTATTTTTCACAACTCTTGTTTTCAATGCCAGTTATAAACTCTGATGTTTTTATTTGAGGTAACTGTTCCTTTAAGTTTGAAATATAAAGTTTAAATTCTCAGAGTTTTCTTTCCTTTAGATATGTAGCGTGGGCAGGAAGGATCCTCCGTACGTCTGAGCCTCGACAAAACCTCGTGTCATTTATGTGACAGACAAAATGAAGTTTTTCAAATATAAATTAATGCGACTACACCAGCGTCTCTACTGACAACAACAACAACAACAACGACACAGACAGGAAGTAGAAAATACATTCTGACCGACAGTTTCTACGTTTACACGTTAACTTTTTACAAAATGTCACAGGAACAAAAACACGTCAGGTCAAAGTTCAGGAGCTTCTCAGAGGAAAAATACTGACAACATGTCATTTGTCTCCACACACACACAGATGACGCCTGATGACATCACAGGAAGTGTCAGAGGAGGTTTTTCAGCCACAGACAGACATTAATATAACGGTGTTTTCATGATGAGACAGAAACATTATAAATGTAAAGTCAATTATTATAATGAACACAAACTCTGCGCAGCGTCTCCGACACACCCTCAGGTTCAAAGGTCAAAGTGTTATGTCACTCTTTTATTCTCTGATGTCATTTCATATCTGTGGTGTGTGTCAGTAGTCACATGGTCGTAGTCGGGGCGTCACACCCGTTTATATCTCCACAGGGAGCAGGTCCTCGTCTACAGAGGTCACCATGTTGCACCGCCATGTTTCTACAGTAGCCCAGAGGGGACAAACCAAACACTGACTCTAGACAGAGACATTCATGTGTTCATAATCAGCTGGTGTGTTTGTGTCTGAGAGGAAGAGACCTCTGTGGATAATTCAGCTCCTCAAATATCAACACTGAAGGAATTCTGACCAGGAGAAGTTTCAGCTGGTTGGAATCTGTGATCTGACACTGGACCCTCCTGAATCTGACACAGTGGACCTTTAAGAGGTCGTACACGTGCTGCGTCTTTAACCGCTTGGAAAACGTGAGGTCAGGCGCCAGGTGCTGCTCTGTGACAACCCTCAAGAGCGCGGCGGCAGGTTGTGTCTGAGGTTGCTAAGCGACCATCACCAGCACCTCATCACAGCCTGTTTACCTGAAACCCTGAGGTCAGCTGATCTACTTCCTGTGTGTGTGTGCGACAGATGTGACGCCCTGACAAACAAACTTTTGAATCCAGGTCTCCTGAGGGCCCCTCTATCTTTGGGGCCCCTGGTAATCAGTCCCACTTCGCCCCCCCGACTACGACGCCCCTGGTTGTGTTATCATCACATCTCGTTTTAAATTCAGAGTTTGTTCTTGTCTCGACTGCTTCAGTGACATCATCTTTAATATCTGCGTCTACACACACACAGTTCACTGATTGTTGAACACCTGCACCTGCTCAGGTGGGAGCTCTGATTGATGAGCTCAGATGTTGTGTGTCATACAGAGGACGGTTACATGAAGGCGCAGAATGTTCACACCAGAAAATACAAACAACAACAACCATCAGTTTCTGGGACAAACATGAAAAGTTTGGGAGGAAAAATGAACTTCAGACACTCGAGTGGAGCAGAGACAGAACATCAGGTCACCTGATGAAGACCTGAGGGCGGACACCAGTCTAATGAGTGTGTGTGTCTGCTGCACACGTGTGTCTGAAGTTCATTTATTCTTCACATGTGCTGCTGAACCTTCTTCAGTTTCATCTGACGGTCCCTGAACACACCACACAATGACTCAGCGTGTTGTTCCAACAGGAAGTTTTTTCTTTTTATATTTACAAACTTAAACAAACTTTTCATGTCATCACCTGATTCTGATCAGTTGTTTTTCCTGGCGTTGCATCAACATGTCTCCGTACGAACAGGAGTCTCTGATTAAAAAAAACTTTTTCCTTTAAATGTTTTAATTTTAAAAATCTTAAAAAGTTCTGTATGAATCAAAGTGATTATTGTTATTGTTGTTATTGAACGTGTCTGTAAGATGAAACACAGCTGATAAAGTTCAGAGTTTCAGCTTTGATCAGAGAAACAACAGAAAACTCGTCTTCAGGGTTTTTAAATGTAAAAACTTGAACATTTCCTGGTTTGATTTTCACTTCCTGTTTCTCTGTTTGTTGTTTGTTTGTCATGAAGACGTGTTCCTGTGTCAGTCAGGCGGCTGCTGGATTTCATCGCTAATCCTGGATTCACCTCCGACAGGTTTACGTCCTCGATTTCAAACTGCAGCTCTCTGACGTGTGTCACCACAGAAACTTCCCGTCATCTTTAAACAGGGCGTGTGATGTCACGCGTGGGGTCATGTGAGGCAACGAGGTCATGAGAAGCACCTGAACTCTGATTTTATTTTGAAGGGACAGAATGAATTAATTTGTCGTCTTAAATATTTCCCCGCGACGTGTTTAACATCTACAGATTCTACGTGTTCTTAGACGGTCAGTAAAACGTCTGTCACTTTCTACGGAGCTCAGATCTGTCGATCACTCAGATTGATTATTGGAAACCGTCATCCCGCCTCAGTCATGTGACCTGGATCCTCACTGACAGCTGCAGGTGAGCTGATGACACGTTACAGGTGTGAGCTTCTTACAAAGTGCGGACCTCCTGTGTGGGCGGGGTCACTGGTCCCAGTTCAACCAGTCTGAAAGTCTCTGTAAGTGCTGAAGGATCAGATGTGTCCGTGAAGACGCCGCCCGGCGCCGTTCACACCTGTTTCCTGTACAAACACAAACTCTACGTCTGACACGCTATGACTTGTTTAGGACGACGAGGTGACGTTCCCTGAGGACGCCGCTGTCGTCTCCCTCGGCGAGTACTCCGCCTCCTCCTTGATGGGGTGGGAGGAGTTATCCGACTTGCTGCGGCTGAACTCCGCCCCCATTATTGGGCCTGTGAACTTGGCATTCGGCCGGACGCAGGCGGTGCAGCACAGCAGCGTCTTGAGGAAGGCGCGACGCATCTCGTTGCTGGTCAGCGTGTAGATGAGCGGGTTCATGGCGGAGTTGAGGACGGCGAGCGCCAGGAACCACTCGGCCTTGTAGAGGATCGGGCAGCTCAGTGTCTCGCAGGCGGCGTCCAGCAGCAGGAGGATGAAGAGCGGCGCCCAGCAGGCAATGAAGCAGCTCAGGACGATGATGACGGTCTTCAGCAACGCCATCGACTTCTCCGAGCTCTTGATGTTGGCGCCAGCGTTGCCGCGACCGTTGGACACCTTACGGAAGACGAGTTTGCGGCTGCGAGTGCGCACCAGCGCGTAGATGCGAGCGTAGAGCACCACGATGGCCATGAGGATGATGCTGAAGACGGTGGTGCAAAACAGGATGTAGGTCTTGTGGTAGAGCGGCAGCACGGTGGAGCACTGCGTCATGCTCTGGATGCAGTTCCAGCCCATCACCGGCAGGCCGCCAAGCACCGCCGCGATCATCCACACCGTGCTGATGAGCAGGAAGACGCGGCAGGTGTTGCCGTTGTTGTGCAGCTTCATCTTCAGCATGGTGAGGTGGCGCTCAATGGCGATGGCGAGCAGGCTGAAGACAGACGCCGCCAACGCCACGAACATGCTGCCCTCCCTGAAGAACCACTGCGTGGGCGTCAGCTTGTAGGTGTTGGCGCCCGACAGCAGGATGTTGGCGGTGTAGACAACGCCGGCCAGCAGGTCGGACAGCGCCAGGTTTCCGATGAAGTAGTACATGGGCTTGTGGAACTTCTTGGTCCTCCAGATGGTGGTGAGGACCAGGATGTTCTCCAGGATGATGAAGCAGCACACGATAATGAAGACTACCGAGTCGGCCTTCAGGCCCGAGTCCTGCTGCGTCTTGCGGAACTTGCCGGTGTAGTTGTAGTGTTTGGCGATCAGGTCGGAGTAGCTGGGCTCAGCCATGGCCTGCAGGTGCAGCTGGAGTCCAGCAGGGGGCGCTGCGTCCTCACACTTCAGTCCTTCATGTCAGGTGGTAACCCTGAAGAGGAGCAGAGACAGTCCTGCTGCTGGAGGGGGACATGGTCCTGCAGGGACACGGACAACCTCACGTCAAAACAGTCTCATAAATCTGGGACGCAACTCGTCACCAAAACACTGTCAGCAGGTTTGAATTCATCATCATCATCATCATCATCGTCATCGTCACAAGCCAGCTGTGAGTTGGTCCAATAAAACCTTTACTAACTGACCTGGGATCAGCTCCTTAGAGACACTCTGAGACAGTGAGGAGGTTAAAGTGTGTTCTCTAACCAGCTGATCCCAGGTCAGCTGTTTGTTTTGATTTAAATAATCAATGATCTGCAGTTTAGACAAAATGTTCTCTCAGAACACAGGCTGTTAATGACCCTCATCATCATCATCATCATCATCATCACAAACCAGCTGAAGGCTCGTCCAGTTACAGCTTTACTAACTGACCTGGGATCAGCTCCTTAGAGAACAAACATCCTCTGATGTTAAAGAGTCTCTAAACTTCACACTGACTGACGTTTCTGTGACGTCAGGTCACGGTAAATGTTCCTCCATGACGTCATGAGGACAGAGCAGCTGAAGGTTTATAAAACTGATCCTGGATCAGCTCATTAAAGATGCACAGATTCACACTCTTCATCTTTACTGAGGTCAGACTGGAGCTTCAAACTGAACTGATCCGTGATCAGCTCGACAGACAACAAACAAACAAACAAACAAACATCCTGATCAACATGTTTTCATTCAGAAACAGTGAATGAGTTCAGCTGCAGAGAAAAGATCAGATGAAACTACACTCACCAGTTATTGATCAGTTATTGATCAGTTATCACTTTAACTTCGTACAAACACATTCATTAATGAACGGATTCAGTTTGGAAACAAATCGATCACTGATCAGTTTCTGTTCACGGTTAAATCTTCTCCAGTTATTCGGTCATTCTGTTTTTTTTCGACAGGAAAGACAAATCAAAGATCATCTGACGTCACTGATCACTTCGGTATCAATAATATATCATGTTTATATGATCCGAATGTTCCCGTTAAATCTGTACCGGGACTCTGACGCTCCGTTAAAGCGGCTTTCCGTCGTCAGTCTGAAGCTTCAGCTCGGTGAGGCTCCGCAGAATAAAAAGAAACTCAACATTAACTTTATGAACTCAAATCATTGAAACAGCAGCAGCTGCGCGTGAAGACTGACCGGAAGTCTGAATCTAAAGTCAGTTTAAAGGTTAAAGAGAAAAGAAAATTACCTTCAGAGTCCGAAGAGAGGAGAAAGAGTCCGACACACCGCAGCTGAGACACAGCACAGAGACAACACACACACACACACACACACACACACACACACACACACACACACACACGGAGGAGGAGGAGGAGGAGGAGGAAGATGCTGCCCTCCTCCTGTTCTCCTCTTTGTGTGTCTGTTTCTCTGTGATCAGATCAATAAAGTTCATAAAGTTGAATAAATAAACAATAACAAAACTCAACTTATGAGTTTAATCAGAGTCACGTGTTCTGACTGAGCCTCCGATCATCTGTAAATATATTACTGATCTGTAAATATATTACTGATCTGTAAATATATTGCTGATCTGTAAATATATTATTGATCTGTAAATATATTACTGATCTGTAAATATATTGCTGATCTGTAAATATATTATTGATCTGTAAATATATTACTGATCTGTAAATATATTACTGATCTGTAAATATATTATTGATCTGTAAATATATTACTGATATGTAAATATATTATTGATCTGTAAATATATTACTGATCTGTAAATATATTATTGATCTGTAAATATATTACTGATCTGTAAATATATTATTGATCTGTAAATATATTGCTGATCTGTAAATATATTATTGATCTGTAAATATATTGCTGATCTGTAAATATATTACTGATCTGTAAATATATTATTGATCTGTAAATATATTATTGATCTGTAAATATATTACTGATCTGTAAATATATTACTGATCTGTAAATATATTATTGATCTGTAAATATATTACTGATCTGTAAATATATTGCTGATCTGTAAATATATTATTGATCTGTAAATATATTGCTGATCTGTAAATATATTACTGATCTGTAAATATATTGCTGATCTGTAAATATATTATTGATCTGTAAATATATTATTGATCTGTAAATATATTGCTGATCTGTAAATATATTATTGATCTGTAAATATATTGCTGATCTGTAAATATATTACTGATCTGTAAATATATTGCTGATCTGTAAATATATTACTGATCTGTAAATATATTGCTGATCTGTAAATATATTACTGATCTGTAAATATATTATTGATCTGTTAATATATTACTGATCTGTAAATATATTACTGATCTGTAATTCTTCCTACAGATGATCAATCAATGTTCAGACTGATCAGTTTTATTGACCTCAAACAACAATTTTAACATCTTCAAATTATTTTCTATCAAAAATAATTTACCTTAAAAACAAAATATAATAAAAACAGGAATATGTTCATTCAGACAGATTCACAAATAATCAGTAATAAACAAACAAACAAACAAACATGCAGCAAAACAAATCAAATGTAAAAAAAAAAAAAAAAAAAAAGGAAAACAAATAAACATCCTCAAATGAACATGCTATAAATATGAAATAAATAAGACTCATAATAATAAAAATGATGATTATTGTTAATTTTATTATTGTTATCAGGCTAAAAATGTAATTTTGGACATTTTAATTAGATTAAAAATTCAATTGATTAATAAATAATAATAATATAAAGGGCTAAATTTTTGGACATTTTTGTTTGTGTCTGTGAAACGACAGAAATGTGATTCTGTTGATTTAAAAACAAACAAATGATGTAATTTATTGACTGAGATATATAAATATATAAGACAGTAGTTTGATGTTGTGAAGATGTTGATAAACAAATATAACGTCCTTTGTTTCCTGTGGGAAACAAGCAGCTGAGCCCCACTGACCTCTGACCTCCATCATCTCTATGAGGTCAGCAGGGGGCGGAGCCACAGGGGCCCTGCTGAGGTCAGCCTGTGATGCAGGTGGACGTCTGACATCATCATCATCATCATTATTATTATTGTTATTAGTATTATTCTATCAGCTAAGAGCTGTTTGTTTGTTTGTTTGCATCTGGAGCACAAACTACAAAACTGTAACATTAAAGAAACACATTTATGTTGAACCAGGCGGTGTGGGACTAAACCTGAGCCCTGGCTGAACGACACAACTGGTGCTGTCAGATGCTGAGCCAAAGTGGAAAAGGGACAAACTGCAGGTGTCATTTCAAATTTTAAAGGACAGCTGGCGTCATTATCAGAAAACTGTGAAAGATGCTGACAGGAAGCATTTCTCTGACATTATTCTGTCTAACTGTCATAAGCCTCGTGTTTTGTTTAAGACCATTGACTCTGTTCTTAATGTCCCACAGACTGTCTGTATCAGTCCTCCCCTGCTGTGTGTCAACATTTTCTCCACCAGGGGGGTATTCCATCAAAGTCTCTAATGATAGCGGCGTTTAAGTGATTAAGTCTCGTTTGAATTAGCGTCAGCTTCCACCTCAGGCTGAAGCCGTTCCACTAACACATTTCAGCCGCGCCTCATCAGCGCTAACTTCAGCCAGGCTTATCAAATCTTTCATTAGGCGCGCGCACAGGGTGCATGAGAAGCCCAGAATATGCGATTGTCAAAAACGTGATCATGTCGAAAAAAGACAAGAAAACTAGGGCTGATTTCTTCAACAGCGCGGAGCAACAGCTCCTTGTGGAGCTTTACTAAGAGTATAGAAACACAGTTACCAGAAAAGGAAATACTGTTGCTACTGTCAAGGCAAGAGATATGGCGTGGCAGAAGATTGACGACCGCTTAAATACATAAGTTAACTTTTACATCAGTGTTTAATGTCTTATGTTTAGACTGTGTTGATCATATACAGTATGTCCTGTCAGTAGCGGAGAGGAATTACCGCTGTCATTAACGTGGGAGACCCGTGTTTGAGCCTCAATACCTGCACAGTATTATTTAATGGAAATTAAATTCTGCAAGGAAATTTTATTTGGTTTACAATTTGTTTTTAAATGTGTAGTGTACTTTGCACCAACTAATATGCCAAATAGTGTTATCTCTGCACAGGAGTGGTGTCAACAATGTTAAACACACGGCTGTGCAGGTGTTACTCCAATCATATGGACAAGTGTTAATGTGAGGCCTAGCTGATGTTCAAAGTTCTGTAGGCTACAAAGTTATGATGAATAATTGTCGGCTAAATGGCATTACATTTCACATACGTGTAATGTGTGACAAATGTCAGCTATAGGCTGTTGGTGAAAACATCAAAATAATCGCTGCAACAGAGATTCTATGATTTGATGTAGTGAATGATGCCATAATCTGGATTAGAACCTCAGACGCCCGCATGTCAGTCGAAAGACAACACCACTCTACTACCACCAATTTTGCTCAAATGGAAAAAGAATTTTAATATTTCAAGATATCATCACGATAACGACACTTTTTTTTCAATCCTTGGGAATTCGACGAAACTAACCAAGAATGTGCGGTGAATTCATTTTTGCTGAAGTCGTTAACTTCGTTTTCGGACAACACGGATAACCAAGCGAAAAGTGTGAGGAACTGTTTGTCTGAGACTCTGTTTACTACAGGTACATATTCTTTGTAACACCGATTCATTAAGCCTGATAGTTAACCTGCCACGGAGCAGGTTAGTTCAGGAGCATATGTTACCCCAGTAACTCAGCTGAGGTTCCTGTTAGCGAGAGTCATGGAACCAAACTCTCTCTAAAACTAGCGCGGCTTATCGGAATTAGCGGGGATTTGCGGTTAGCTGGTTTGATGGAATACCCCCCAGGTCTCCTCCAGCAGGGCTTTAATCTCACCCTCTGCCTATGACACTTCAGTCTCTGTGCCCTGCTCTGCTGTCTTTGACAGGTGTGAGCCTGTGACTGTGTCCTTGTTCCAGAAGACTGTTGGTCAGTTGAAGCCCTGAGGTTCTCCAAATGATCAGGTTCCTCCCCGACTATTTAAAGAGGTTCTCCCCACCACAGGGCCCTCTGTTCTGACACTTATCAATAGCAGTTTGTGGTCAGGTCCTGAAAGTTTCAAACATGCAGTAGTACAACCTTTGATTAAAAACCAGGACTAGATACTGCTGTTCTTGCAAATTACAGGCCTATCTCTAAATTGCCTTTTATCTCAAAAATCCTTGAGAAGATAGTTTGCAGCCAATTAATGACTTTTCTGGAAGAGCACAAAACTCTTGAGGTCTTCCAGTCTGGTTTTAAAACCTTGCACAGCAGTGAATCAGCTCTTTTAAGAGTTTCTAATGATATCTTTTTAGCCACTGACTCCGGTGACTGTGTTAATCTTGTGCTTTTAGATTTAACTGCTGCTTTGACACAGTGGACCGTGACGTTTGAAACAGTGGGTGGGTGTCGGGGGCGCAGCACTGGAGTGGTTCAGGTCATACTTGGCTGATCGAACCTTCTGTGTCAGCCTTGGTGACTCTGTGTCCTCCTCTGCTCGTCTCTCATGTGGGGTCCCACAGGGCTCAGTCTTAGGCCCCTGCCTCTTCTCTCTCTACTTGCTTCCACTTGGTTCCATACTTAGGAAGCATGGCGTTTCCTTCCACTGTTACGCTGATGACACTCAGATTTTTGTCCCTCTCTAAAAGCAACGTGCGTTTTCTGTGAAACCACCTCTCAGGTGGGACCCCCCCCCCCCCCCCCGTAGATCCGGGCTCCTTGGCCCAGATCATTAAGCCAACTGTCACAAACCTTGGTTTTAAAGTGGATGCTGATCTCAAGCTCGACTGTCAGATCACTTCAGTCGTCAAATCGAGCTTCTTCCAGTTGGCCAAAATTAAACCGATCCTTTCTAGGCAGCACTTTGAAACAGGGATCCACGCCTTTGTGACCACTAGGTCAGATTACTGTAATGCACTGTATGGGGGGGTCAGTGGGTCCTCCGCCGCCCGTCTTCAGAGGGTGCAAAATGCTGCGGCACGTCTTTTAACTGGCGCACGTAAACACGAGCACATTTCCCCCATTTTAGCCTCACGTCACTGGCTGCCCACACATTTTAGGATCAATTTTAAAATTCTTTTAAATAGTAATCTGGATCAGGATCATAATAGATCAGGATTAAGATTAGAATCAGGACCAGGAGCAGGATCAGGACCAGGAGCAGGACCAGGAGCAGGACCAGGAGCAGGACCAGGACCAGGACCAGGACCAGGAGCAGGACCAGGACCAGGACCAGGACCAGGAGCAGGATCAGGACCAGGACCAGCACACTCGCCTCACACCTCTGTGGACTGATGATGTTTTTATCTCCGTCAACAGGAGCACGCTGACACGCTCAGAGAGGTGCATTGTGGGATCAGCTCTGCGGGATGTCTGTGCTGTGACCTCACTTCCTGTGCAGGGCAGGCGGCTCCATTGTTTCAGACCCTCAGGTCAACTGGTCAAACTGGAACAGCTGGTTAACCGCCGCCGCCACCGCCACAGGTCGAGGTGACCACACTGACAGACTGCTCTGAGCAACATACTGGGAACACTGGGAATATATACTGGAATTATACTGGTGAGGCCTCACTGTAAATATGTGGTGATATATGAGGATCATACTGGGAACACTGGGAATATATACTGGACATAATGTGAATATATTTGGAGACCAAAGTGGTAAAATACATAAATTATTATGGTGCCATACTGGAAAAATATTGAGAATATACTCACTGGTTATACATGGGGATTTACTGGGAATACACTGGCACCAACATGGAGCACTGGGAATATACCAGGGATATACTGGGAATATATTGAAAATTGGTTTTGTGGTATAAATGTATATAGCCAGTTATTATAGTCTCAGTGTACTGGGAATTCAACCAGGAACATACTGGGAACAGAGTATATTAAGCTGGCATCAGAGTGGAATCTTACTGGGAATATTCTGGGACCAAAGTGGGACTGGAATTGTACTGGGGCTATACTGGGAATATAGTCATAATATGTTAACTGGAAATAAATGGGGAATCATGTTGGGACTTTGCCGGAAGTGTACTGGAATTATACTGGTGTCATAGTGAAATCAAAGTGGAATCATACTGGTAACACTGGAAATATGCTGGGAATGGGAACTACCTCCCTATGTATTCCCAGTTAATATATCCCCAGTATACTGTTAATGGGATTCTACCGGCACCATGGTGGCGTAAAAGCAGAATCATACTGGGAACACTGGGGTGTTCAGAGGAATTACTGGGAATGTTTTGGGACAAATACCATTGGAGCCGTACTGGAAGCATACTGACACTAAATGTTCATGAGGGTGGAATCTTACTGTAAATATTTATTTATTTATTTATTCTTTATTTCATTCATTTATAAAAGAAAAGAACAATTTAATATAAATACAAACGTTCTCCGATCTAGAATGAAAGGGAGCAGAAAGAAGAATAATCTTATTTAATCTGCTCCTTTATCCCAAGAAATCAATTTACAAAGAACGTAATTTATACTGGGAATACTGGGAAAATGCTGGGCCATACTGAGAATATATTGGGACCACAGTGGGAATAAACTGGACTCATACTCAGGCAATACTGGGAAACACTGGACAGGGAATATTAAGGGAAAATATTAAGACATAGCTGATTAGTAACACTGTACATTTCCCAACATGTTCCCAGTTAGTCATTTTAATACCTTCCCAGTTTGTCCCCAGTAAGGCTCTGAAATTATTCCAGTCAATATAAGATAATATTCCCAGTATATCCCTCACTGTTCCCAGTAAGATCTCACTCTGACTCCACTGTGGTTCCAGTATAAGTCCAGAATGCTCCGACTTCGGTCTGAAGCTCAGAAACTCTCTATCTGATGATATAGTTTCTCTGGATGGCATTGCTCTGGGCTCTAGCATCACCGTAAGAAACCTCGGCGTAATATTTGATCAAGATTTGTCTTTTAACACCCATTTAAAACAAACGTCTCGAACTGCATTTTTTCATCTGCGTAATATTGCGAAAATTAGGCCTATCCTGTCACTAAAAGATGCTGAAAAACTGGTCCACGCGTTTGTTACCTCGAGGCTGGATTACTGTAATTCCCTATTATCAGGTAGCTCTAATAAGTGCCTGAAAACTCTCCAGCTAATCCAGAACGCGGCGGCACGTGTACTGACAGGAACTAAGAAACGAGATCATATTTCTCCTGTTTTAGCTTCTCTGCACTGGCTCCCTGTAAAATCCAGAATTGAATTTAAAATCCTTCTCTTAACTTACAAAGCTCTAAATGATCAGGCTCCATCATATCTCAGAGAGCTCATAGTGCCCTATTATCCCACCAGAACACTGCGCTCTGAGAATGCAGGGTTACTGTGGTCCCTAAAGTCTCCAAAAGTAGAACAGGAGCCAGAGCCTTCAGCTATCAGGCTCCTCTTTTGTGGAATCAGCTTCCTGTTTCGGTCCGGGAGGCAGACACCGTCTCCACTTTTAAGACTAGACTTAAGACTTTCCTTTTTGATATAGCTTATAGTTAGGGCTGGCTCAGGCTTGTCTTGGACCAGCCCCTAGTTAGGCTGACATAGGCCTAGTCTGCTGGGGGACCTCCTATAATACACCGAGCCCCTTCTCTCCTTCTCTCTCTCTCTCTCCCTTGCTAGTATTCATGTCCTGTTAATGCATCTCTCTAACTCAGCTCTACTGCATGTCACTAACTCGGCTCTACTGCATGTCACTGACTGGGCTCTACTGCATGTCACTAACTCGGCTCTACTACAGGTCACTAACTCGGCTCTACTGCATGTCACTAACTCTGCTCTACTGCATGTCACTAACTGGGCTCTACTGCATCTCCCTAACTCGGCTCTACTACATGTCACTATCTCAGCTCTACTACAGGTCACTATCTCAGCTCTACTACAGGTCACTAACTTGGCTCTACTGCATGTCACTAACTCGGCTTGTTCTCCGGAGCCT
Organism: Cephalopholis sonnerati; assembly: GCA_019142605.1. Taxonomy (NCBI): domain Eukaryota; kingdom Metazoa; phylum Chordata; class Actinopteri; order Perciformes; family Serranidae; genus Cephalopholis; species Cephalopholis sonnerati. Next base: position 564,703 of record JAGQAX010000006.1, on the reverse strand, counting down.
TTGTGCTCCACTGTCTCTCAGGTTAACTGGTGTCACAGCTGTGCCTGGATGGTGTGTGGTGTTGTGCTGCTGCCGTGGTCCTGCCTGATGCCTCCCACTGCTGCTGTTACTATTAGTCATACCTGGACTATTATACACATATCATTATTGTCACATACATATATAATCATATTATTAATATAATATCTGTCTCTCCTTATGTCTCATTGTGTCATATGGATTACTGTTAATTCATTATGTTGATCTGTTCTGTACAACATCTATTGCTCGTCTGTCCGTCCTGGAAGAGGGATCCCTCCTTCAGTCGCTCTTCCTGAGGTTTCTACCATTTTTTTCTCCCCATTAAAAGGTTTTTTTGGGGAGTTTTTCCTTATCCGCTGTGAGGGTCCTAAGGACAGAGGACAGAGGACAGAGGGATGTTGTATGCTGTAAAGCCCTCTGAGGCAAATTGTGATTTGTGATATTGGGCTTTATAAATAAAAATTGATTGATTGAATATATTCACAGTATATGTCCTGTATGTTCCCAGTGTTCCCACTATCATCCCAGTATATCAGCAACAAATCACCAGTTTATCTACATCCTGTTTTTATTCCACTGTGTTGTTTAAATATTTTCCCATTATATCCCATATGTAACATTCCCAGTGAGTCCATAGTGTAATTCCAGTGTACTCCCACTTTGATCCCAGTATACTCCCATTATACCAGCTGTATTATTCCAGTGCTCCCACAATGACACAGTATCAACATATTCCCAGTTAGTTTCCACTCTGATTCCACTGTGGTGCCAGTATAACAGGGATCCATTCCCAGTGTGATCCCAGTAATAAACTTAGGGATTCTCTGAACTGGGAATGTTTCAGTAGACGTGTGTTACAGAGGGACTGCAGTGAAATCTTACTGGGAGCAGACTGGGTCCATACTGGTTGTCGGCCGTGTGACCAGTCCACAGTTGGTTTCCAGTTTGTTGCACAGAGTCTGAAAATGGAGCCGAGATGAGGAGACGCTGGATGAGAGAGGAGAGGGGGGGAGGGGGGAGGTGAAAGGGGTTGTGGGTAACAAAGGCCTCTTTCCTCTGAGCTGCTGACTGTATTCAGACTCTGCATAGCTGAGCGTCACCATGACGACGGCTGGAGGGAACCAGGGGGAACGGAGAAGGAGAACAACTCCGAAACTGAAGAACAGGATCGCCCACCGACACACAGACAGACTTTAAACCAGTTTAACTTCAGTTTAACTTCAGTTTAACTTCAGTTTAACTTTGGTTACAGAGTTCAAACTAACATGTAACATGAGTCTCTCAGGCTTCTGTCAGACCTGTGGTGTCTCCTTTGGTCTGAATCAGGGACTCATGTTGTTCCAAAGTTGTATAATTGCCTAGAGTTGGTTGGTGTTCTCACGGCAGCATTTACAAGCGGACCAGCTCAAATGCCTTGTGTGAGAAAGCTGCTCTTGATTGGTCAGAATTTCCATGTGGGAAAAATCCAGGAAGTAAAGCAAACGTTGAAGAAGAGTACACTGTCAAGATAAATGTGACACTTTCTAATGTCACAATGGAGGGACAACTACGCAGGTTGATTTTAGCGCTGCTCATCGTGGACTATATTGCTGTCATTGTTCATTTGAGTCAAAGCATACAGTTTGAAAACGAGGCGCGGCTCCAACTAGAAAACAATGTTTTGATGCATTGGATGTGCTGAATGTGCATATTAAGGCAGTACAGGAGGAGGCGCACATTAATAATCCTCCAGGACTGTAACATGCTCATGTTTAACCCAAACAATGTGTCATGTGACTGCAGTTGCTTCAGATCCAGGTCGGAACACGTTCTCACCACAAACCAACCGTACCAGAGTTCCTTTGGAACCGGACCACCTCTTCAAGAAGGTCTCAGTCTGGCTGTTCTGGTGTGTTCACACCTGCACAAACAACCTGAGTTAGACTGAACCGAACCAAACAGGACAGGTGTGAACGCAGCCTGAGACCTGAGCTCACATACATGATATGATTTGATCCTCTGATGTTGGTAGAACTTCATCGTTCCATCAGATGGAAAAATCAAACATGTCTGCTGCTTCATTTCAGACTCACTTACCCAGAATTCAGCTGCACAGATTTGAATGCTCATAAAGATTTCCACTGAGGCTGCGTTCACACCTTCACACCTGTGGTTCAGTTCATTCAGTCACCAGAGGGGAAAATTATTCAGTTTCATTTTAGTTTTGGTTCAGTTCCTGTTCACACTGACTTCTTACAGATGGACCAGGAGGAGTGAACAGGAAGAGGAGTGAACAGGAGGAGGAGTAAACAGGAAGTTGTAGTGACAGACAGGTAACTGGCTGATTGGACAGTTCTGGCATCATCAGGACTCAGGTGGGGAAATCAGACAGAAGTTTGTGCAGCAGCACTTTAATGTTTCTAACGTGTTGTTGGTTGGTTCGTTTTCTTTCACACCACAAACAAACCACACCAGAGTCCGTTTGGAGGCGGAGCCAGATCCACCTTTTAGAGCAGGTTGTCTGGTCCACACCAGGTTCAGCTGACAGCAGACCTGAGTTTGAACCAAACAGGTGTGAATGCAGCCTCACATTTGTTCTTCATCCTGGTCCTGGTCTTAGTTTTGGGTCAGGACTAGAATCTGAACAGACTAATGGGACAGCACTTCTCTTAGTCCTGGTCTTGGTCTTGTTTTTTGTCCTGATCCTGATCCTGGTCCTGGTCTTGGTTTTGTCACCATCATGGTATTGGTCCTGATATTTCAACTTTGACCCTGTTCTGAACCTGATCCAGGTCTTGGTCTTGGTCTCAGTTTTGGGCCAGAACTAGAATCTGTGCAGACTAAAGGGACAGGAATCCTGTCTTTGTCCTAGTCCTGGTCTCAGTCCTGGTTCATTTTTCTGCAGTGAAACTTGAAGTGAACATCTGCAGCCTGTAATTATGGTTTGGACTCTGTGAGTGTGTAACAGGAAAGCATTAGCCAGCTTCTTCCTCTCCCACTTCCTGTGATGTGTTCGTTGTTTCCTCAGCGGTGAGGAATGTGGCGGCCTGCCATCGTTTCCCTGAGGGGGAGGGGGGGGGGGAGGAGGGGGAGGAGAGGGACAAAGTGAACACGAAGAAGTGAAAACACTGTGTGTGTGTGTGTGTGTGTGTGTGTGTTGTGTCTGGAGCTTCTGTCTTCACAACAAACACCACAGAAGAAGATCTGACCTGAGTGCAGCTGCTCTGGACCTGGTCTGGATCATTTTCAGGTTCTATGAGAAACATCTCTGAGTGTCTGGGACCAGAACTGATCCAGGTTCTTTAAACCTCTCAGTCTGGTTCCTGCAGTAAGAGTACTGACACCACACTGGAAATACTCCATTACAAGTAAAAGTACTGCTTTCAAAACTTCACTTAACGCGAACTGCTAACAGCTGCTGTTCTTCTTCTTTGAGTTAGCCGCGAAATGCTAACAGTTGCTGTTCTTCTTTTGGTGCGTTCCATTTGTCCTGGGAAGTCGGGATTTCCGAGTTCCGAGTGGGAAATTTCAACTGGAACACCCCCTGAAGTCGGAATTCCAAGTCGGAAAGTAGGAGAATCCTCACCACCCCCAAGTTGACAATCAAAGATGGCTGCCCCGGGTGTAAACAGTAAAGTAGAGGCTCCTGTAATATTCCGTTTCTTAGCACTTCTGACTAGTGTTTGTCGCACTAATATTCGGACAAGGCAAGCGCTAGAATAGCTTTCGTAGACGTTGCCATCTTGTTTCCCGACTTCTTCTTCCTGTTTGTCAACTTTTTTCCGATTTTGTAAGTGGAACGCTGATAACTCGGCTGTGACGTCATTCCCAGCTCCGACTTCCAATTTCCGAGGTAAATGGAATGCAGCATTTTTCTTTGAGTTAGCTGCTAACTGCTAACAGCTGCTGTTCTTCTTCTTATTTCAATTCCATTTAATGTAAACTTCCAGTATGTCAGTGTCTGTCAGTGAGGATCATAGATCACAGATGACAGATGACAGATGACAGATTACAGATTACAGATCACAGATGACAGATGACAGATCACAGATTACAGATTACAGATTACAGATCACAGATGACAGATCACAGATTACAGATCACAGATCACAGATGACAGATCATAGATCACAGATTACAGATCACAGATCACAGATTACAGATGACAGATGACAGATTACAGATTACAGATCACAGATGACAGATCACAGATGACAGATTACAGATGACAGATGACAGATCACAGATGACAGATCACAGATTACAGATTACAGATGACAGATTACAGATGACAGATCACAGATGACAGATCACAGATGACAGATCACAGATGACAGATTACAGATGACAGATGACAGATCACAGATCACAGATCACAGATTACAGATTACAGATCACACATGACAGATCACAGATGACAGATCACAGATGACAGATTACAGATCACAGATGACAGATCACAGATTACAGATCACAGATGACAGATGACAGATCACAGATTACAGATTACAGATCACAGATGACAGATGACAGATTACAGATTACAGATCACAGATGACAGATCACAGATTACAGATCACAGATGACAGATGACAGATCATAGATCACAGATTACAGATCACAGATCACAGATTACAGATGACAGATCACAGATGACAGATGACAGATTACAGATTACAGGTCACAGATCACAGATGACAGATTACAGATGACAGATTA
>JAGQAX010000006.1:512484-554984 GCA_019142605.1 Cephalopholis sonnerati | reverse complement strand
GGAGATGTTTCTGTGGGAGCCACAAAGAAACCAGGGCCTCCTCATCCTCCTCATCCTCCTCACCACCATCCCCCCCACTGCTCTCTGATTTAGCCTGTCCTCCCTCCTCTCCTCCTCCTCCTCTCCTCCCTCTGCTCCTCCTCCTCCTCCTCTCCTCTCTCTGCTCCTCCTCTGTTGTGTAACTTGTTGCATAAAGATCCAGTTTTCAGGAGACGATCTGGTGAAAGTGGAGAAACAGCAGAGCGTCACAGGATCCAGGTGACCCAGTCAACCTGCAGCTGTTTAACATCACATGACATCATCACCATCATCACCATCATCATCATCGTCACTTTACTGTCCCACAGACTCCACAGCTTTTCTGAAACAAAGTCAGGAAGAAGTCGACGGCTATCTTCCGAAACACTTAAAAATAATAATTTTTCATCTGTTCCCTTGCAATGCTTTTGTGTTCCCTCACAGTACTTCTATGTTCCCCCGTTATTTCTGTTACCTTTCAATACTTCTGTGATCTGTTATAAAATAATGTTGTGTTCCCTTGTTGTAAGTTTTGTGATCCCTCACAGCACTTCTGTAGCACCTCAAAACACTTGTTTACTTTCTCCAAATAAAGTTCCCTCATGACGTAATGTCCCCTCTCACTGTGTTCTCTCACAGTATTTGCTATGACAGATGTTTCACTACGACACCTCCACAGTTCAAAAATATTTTCACAACAGTTTTCAGTCACAACCAGTTTATGAACCCGTCAGCCTCATGGCGATGAACCTTTGGGGGCGGGGCCAATATTTCAGGCTGATTTGAGTTCAGCAGATATTGGAGCTGAGACTTCCTCCTCTGTGTGTCGGTCATTTCAGCTGATCTCTGTAAAAACAAACTAACGTAAAGCTAACGTAACGCTAACGTGTCATCAGTCACAGCCGGTGGGCTCTCAGGTCGGTCAGCTCTCCTCAGAAACCAGAACAGCTCTGAGTCTGTTTATAAAGACGACAAACACGTCACCTCAGTGCACCTGGACAAACCTCTGCAGGTAGTTTCACCTGCTGACGTGACATTTATTTCCTGTTCCAGCTGACTGGTTCAGGTTGACGTCCTGCTGATGTCAGATCAGCTGTGAGGACACAAACCTTAAACACACGTCTCAGACTGTTCTCTTCCTGTCGTCCTGGCGTGTTTTCTGACCAGGTAAAGAACCTTTTTTTTATGAAACCACACATGATTTATAGGCAGACTGTGATGCGTGACTTCCTGCAGCGACGGAGCATCACGTATATTAAATCTTTACGTGTCAGAGGCTCAGTAATCACCACAGCCACAGTCAGAACCAGAGTCATAATTACAGCTGCAGCAAACCAACATCCACTTCCTGTCACACCGACCAGCTCTGTTCCTACAACACCTTCATCTGTGGACGTCTGACGTGAGGCTGAAGACACTAATTGTGACCTGTCACCGCTGACTTCCTGTGTCTCTCAGTCTGTCTCACCTCTGTTGTGACGATGATGACGCTGAGTCAGCTGAGTCAGCGTCTGAGTTTTAATAATCTGAATCTGCAGAGTAACTGACGTCGTCAGATCAATTCAGAGCAGTGACGAGATCAATATGTCCCTCTGAGCTGTGGAGGGGGCGGAGTTTAAAGGACCTACAGGTACCTCACAGTCCGTCTGTTTCTTCACTGACAGACACAAGTGGGAGGACCTGTGATGTCACTGAGGGTATCTGTCAGCTGATCAGAGGTCAGACAGTTTTAATCCTCCTCAGATTCTTTATCCGTTTAATCCTGTTTCTGTCTGACGAGTCATGTGACCTCACACGCCTGGGACACGTCTGGTCTCGACACACTGTCCACAGCGTGTGACGGTTTGCGGGCTGAACGACATGTTTCCTAAAAACAGAGCACAGACAGGTTTTGAGGTTTCATCTCGTCAGGTGTGTCGGGGGTGTTGGCCAATCAGCAGCAACATGTATACACACCAAAGTCTAGAAGATCTTTACTGATTATACCTATGTTCTGTGTTTATATTTCACACCTGTTCTGGTCACGTAAAGATGTGTTTCCCATGACGCCAGTGAAGCTTCTTTGAACTGAATTAAACTCTGCTGTGCTAAAAGACAGAGCGTCTGTGTAACTCAGCAGGCCGTCCAACACGCCACTCTTCTCCTGTGAACAGACGTTTTGTCGGCGCTGAACGTAGCCCTGAACTCACCTGAGAGGTCGAGGTTAAAATATAACTCTCACATCCTGTTGGAGCTTCCTGCTCAGAGTTTTCAAAATAAAACCTGATTAAATAATCAGACGTCTTGAGTCATCACAAGTCCCAAACACTAACGTTTCCATGGAGACAGTGAAGTGGAGCTACAGTCCCAGCTGGACGAGGACATTTAACTGGACTCCTGTCCTTGTCCCAGTCTACAAGCACGGGAGGCCTCAGTATGTGCGACTCCTCTCTGATAGGTGGAGATATGCCCCCTTTCAGCTTGTTAGTATTGGACCTTTTTCCTGTTGACCTATTACGTCACAGACCAAACAATGGACAAACAAGTTAGCTACGGTTAGCTAGCAGCTAACTGGTACCATGGTGGACAACTTTACAGCTCTGTACATTTGGTCCGTCCAAAAAGTCACGGCTCTGGATGTAGATTTGAACAACACCACTGGCCACTTTATTAGGTACACCTTGCTAGTACCAGGTTGGACCCCTTTTTAATTCTTGGTGTCACAGATTCAACAAGGTGCTGAAACATTCCTCAGAGATTTTGGTCCATATTGACATGATGACATCACACAGTTGATCCATGATGAGAATCTCCCGTTCCACCACATCCCAAAGGTGCTCTATTGGACTGAGATCTGGTGACTGTGGATGCCACTGGAGTACAGTGAACTCATCGTCATGTTTGAGATGATCTGAGCTTTGTGACATGGTGCGTTATCCTGCAGGAAGTAGCCATCAGAAGATGGGTACACTGTGGTCATAAAGGGATGGACACGGTCAGCAACAATACTCAGGTAGGCTGTGGTGTTTAAACCATGCTCAGTTGGTACCAAGAAAATCTCCCCCACACCATGACACCAGCAGCAGCAGCCTGAAGCGTTGATACAAGGCAGGATGGATCCATGCTTCCAAATTCTGAGCCTACCATCTGAATGTGGTTTTTCCAATCTTCTATTGTCCAGTTTTGGTGAGCCTGTGTGAATTGTAGCCTCAGTTTCCTGTTGTTAGCTGACAGGAGTGGCACCTGGTGTGGTCTTCTGCTGCTGTAGCCCATCTGCTTCAAGGTTGGACGTGTTGTTGCTTCAGAGATGGTCTTCTGCACACCTTGGTTGGAACCAGTGCTTATTTGACTTCCTGTTGCCTTTCTATCATCTTGAACCAGTCTGGCCATTCTCCTCTGACCTCTGACCTCTGGCATCAACACTGGATATTGTCTCTTTTTGGGACCATCCTCTGTAAACCCTAGAGATGGTTGTGCTGAAAATCCCAGTAAATACTCAGACCAGCCCGTCTGGCACCAACAACCATGCCACGTTCAAAGTCACTTCAATCACCTTTCTTCATCATTCTGATGCTCCGTTTGAACTTCAGCAGCTCGTCTTCACCATGTCTACATCACTACATGTTAATGAGCTGCTGACACCTGATTGGCTGATTAGATATTTGTGTTACTGAGCAGTTGGCACTTTTCACACCTCATACAGTGAGCAGGCCAGGTTCACTTTCACACTGAGGATTCTGGGTTTGACGCTGAGACGTTGGCGTTGTCTCTGAGCTGGACGTCATGTCCGTCCTCGTCAGATGGATCCAGATCAGCAGCTGAAGAGAAACAGTTAACAGAGAAGAGACGCAGTGCTGCTGATTCTCTGGATGACTGGAGCTGAACAAGCCCCGAAACACTGCAACAAAAGACCACAATCCTCCTCTGCACCCCCCCGCCCGGTCCTCACCCCCCCTCCAAAAACGGAGAGGAGCCCATTATGTAACCCACCAACCCTCCCAGTCATTAACTGGTTCCCAGTTGAAGGAGAGAAGGGGAATGGGGGGGGTAGGATGGGGGGGGTAGGACTGGGGGGGGGGGGTCACGTGGTCCAAAGAGGCTTGTTTACCACAACAAGGGGCGAACGAGGGAGAAATAGACTGTGAAGAGAGAGAGAGAGAGAGAGAAGCAGTTTTTCCCACCGACTCATTCACAACTGCTTTCACACGCCGCGCTGCCGACCGCCGTCACCATGGAAACAAGCAGAGAGAGGGAGAGACAGCTCCTCTGAAACAGTCTGACATCTGAGTTAACCCCTGTGGAGGGATGTGATGTGGCCAGAAGTATGTGGACAGTGCAGCAGTGTAACGTGTGACCGTCAACTCATCATAGTGCTGTAAAGAGCTGCTGTGACATCACACACCAGTTTGTAAGCTCCCACTTTAAAGCCTCCAGTTTGGCGTCATGGCCGTCGCCTTCATGGATCTTTGGAGCCAGGGCTGATCATATTTGGAGGAGAGGGCGGAGCTAACTCTCACTCTGTTCATTTACAGCCTGGTTAACTGTGATGATGCTGATTTTATTTACGAGCAGAAACAGTTTAAAAACCATTAAAACAAAACTGAACGTCTGACACCTGAGGAAGACTCAGTGTCGGGGTTTCAGCTCAGGTGTTCTTCCACCTTATGGCCCTCAGACGGTACCTGCAGTGAGACGTGGGAGAGGTGTGCAGTTGTTACGGGCTGACATGGTTTTGTGTCCCAGGTCAACATCATGTGATCCAGAGGGCTGAAAACAACGGTGAAGAGCAAAGTGAACCTGGAGCGCTTTGTGTTCACAGGTCACAGGTTCAGTGAACTGCACTGCAGACCATCTCTCATATAAAGCCAGGGACAACGGCAACATTTAACAAAAATAACGTTAGAAAATTCAGCTCCATTACAGCTCAAAGGTTCACAGACAAACACTTGTCTTTATCTGGACACACAAATACAACATGCTAACATTATTAGCACAAGCCTATGGCATTTTCCATTGTATAAATGAGCCTAGCAGCTAGCAGAGATTTCCTCTGCTCATATTTCAGCCAGGATAAATCACACACAGTGTGTGGAGGCTTTATTGTCTTCACAGTTTATTGTTTCTTATCTGTGAAATTAAAGTCAATCAAAGTTTAGTTTCCACTGAGGGAAATGGTTTCAGCTCACAGAGACAGACAGGAGGTCTGCGTCACTGTGACGTGGAGGTACATCTCTGGGGAGGTGACGTCAGGCTGCGGCGTACGCTTCATGTCGCTATCGATTCAACTCAGAAGTAAAAATTCTGCATAACATGGAGGTCTGTGAGGACTGACTCACTGTTGGAGCCAGCCTCTAGTGGACATTAGAGGAACTGCAGGTGTTTGGAAACAGCTGAGACTGACGATGATGTCATCATCAGATCTGATCACAGTAATTAAGTAAAGCATAATTTTTGTGTTCCAAACTAACATTCAGTAAAAAAGAAATGTCTGTCACCTGAATCTTCTCACAGGAATCTGATCCAGCGTCAGAGCTGGATAACTTTTGTTTGAACAGCCCAGAGCGTCTTCAACAAACTTCACACTGAATTCACTGATTCATATTTATTACTAACAAACTCAATTATTAATCACATTTCACTGTAATTATATTTTATATAATTTAATGTGACAAAAGAATTGATGAATTGATTGATTTGATCAAACTGTAGGTTAGCCAGGCCACTGTATTACCTATTCTAGGGAACTGAACCTGCCTCCATTCATACATTTCACATTTATTGCTTGTTATTCTTTTTAATCGCTGCTATATAAGGTTTAATGTAGTGACTTTGTACTTTGTGACACATGAAGACTGTCTCCTCAGTTCGGCTCCGAAATAAACACCCTGGACTTAGTTTCACACTGAACATAAAAGGCAATGAGAGTATGGAGAAATTCTAAGTTGGTATTTTATTGTTTTAAAAAAATATATTTCTTCTATATGTTCGCCGAATTAATCACAGATTTATTCTGTAGCAGAATATACAAATATTAATATATTTCATCACATAAAGCCCTACAGACATGCGAGGCTTTATTAAATACAAAGATTTGTCAACGCAGTCTGGCCTAACATCCGTCCACACAGGAACAGAACGTAACGCGGCTGTAGCTGTCGTGACACGTAAACAGTTTACGGCACACCGTATTCCAGTCAGTGCAGAGAGACTACACGTGAAACCAGTAAAACAGCGAGTTAACAGCCGGATGAGACTTTTTAACGACAGTTTTTTGACGGTTAGTGAAGCAGCAGTGACGCCGAGTCGCTGCGGAGAGTGAAGCCGGCAGGATGCTGTATCTGATCGGCCTGGGGCTGGGAGACGCCTCGGACATCACGGTGAAGGGTCTGCAGGCGGTGAAGAGCTGCTCCAGAGTTTACCTGGAGGCCTACACCTCCATCCTGACGGTGGGGAAGGAGGCTCTGGTGAGTCCGGGACACACACAGCTCCACGGCTCTGTGGACAACCAGGGTTTATGTCCAGGAGTGTCTAAAAACACCTGCTGCTGTCTGTCCCCACAGAGGACACTGTCAAACATCTGTCTGTCTGTCTCATGTTGTGTCCCTGTGATTTTATAAAGCGGTCATTAAGTTCAGACATTAAAAACATAAACAAGTGCAGCACAAGTTAAATACAGGAATAATAATAAAAAAGATAAAATAAACTATGAAATATAATACAGTTGCAGACTGCTGAGCAGCAGTGATAAAAACAGAATATACGTAAAACAGAGAAGGACATATTTTTATATATGGCATATATACAGTGAGTATATATGTGTACTACAGTGAGTTAAATATAGTGAATGATACTATCAAATAAAAGTCAGAATATATTGAATGACAGTCAGTATTTAACAATATTTATAGAACAAACCTTGCATACGTAGAATTAAACTTTAACAGATACATATAGAATGAAATTTAATATTTAGAATAACAGTCAGAATATATTGAATGAAACTTGATTATATTGATGGTATGTACACGAGACATAATATATAGAATATTACCAAAAACCAAAAATACAATTAATAAAAAATATGAGTTAAAAAAAGACATTAGATGTCAATGAAGTGGGGGAAAGGATGTGTGCAGAAACTGTGTCTGTCACTAGTCTGACAGTTTTAAAAAGTATGTTTTATTTAAATGTATTTTTTGACATTTGTTAATTAAAAAAAGAGAATGATGATTTGTTTCCATTGAACATTGAATTATTGATCTGATAATTAGCTGAAAGCCAGAAAAGGAAGAGGTCAGATCCCTCTCCTAAAATCAGTGGAAACAAATGTAATATCTTCCAGGACAGTACATGTAATAACGTCTCCTGGTTTCATCACTGAACCCAAACCAGTAAAGAATCTGTTGTGTCCCAGTATAAACTGGTTTCTAATGCTGGTTAATTCTCTTTTAGTTCCAGGAGACATGAAACCAAACAAAACAAAACAAAGTTATTTTAATTTCTAAATGTATTAAATTCACTGTAAGAGTTGTAACACAGCAGTGTCAGTGTGTCAGTGAGTATCAGACGGACTCTGTCAGTGATATCACATGACACACGTGTGTTTAAATCATCTCTAAAGTATTCAGACTGATGTTTAACATGATGATACTGGCAGAAAAGAAGCTCTGTGACAAACTAACGTTGATGATACTCACACGTTTTGTTCAGTGAGATAATCTTCACTAATGAACACCACTTTATGATATTTTGGAATTTTCTTTTCTGCTAAAGTAGCTAGCACACTGCTAAAGTAGCTAGCACATTGCTAAAGTAGCTAACACACTGCTAAAGTAGCTAATACACAGCTGAAGTAGCTAACACACTGCTAAAGTAGCTAACACACTGCTGAAGTAGCTAACACATTGCTGAAGTAGCTAACACACTGCTGAAGTAGCTAACACATTGCTGAAGTAGTTAACACACCGCTGAAGTAGCTAGCACATTGCTAAAGTAGCTAACACACAGCTGAAGTAGCTAACACACTGCTGAAGTAGCTAACACACTGCTGAAGTAGCTAGCACATTGCTAAAGTAGCTAGCACATTGCTAAAGTAGCTAGCACATTGCTAAAGTAGCTAACACACTGCTAAAGTAGCTAACACACTGCTGAAGTAGCTAACACACTGCTAAAGTAGCTAACACACTGCTAAAGTAGCTAATGTTAGCAGTGTATCAGCACCTTTAGTAACATGTTAACTCCTTTTAGCATATTGTCAACTACTTTAACAATATATGAGTTCCTTAGGCAACTTGTTAGCAGGTTATTAGCTCCTTTAGCAGTGTATTTTAACAGTCTGTTAACTTCATTAGCACTGTGTTAGCTCTTTAAGCAGTGTATTATTTTCTTTAGCACTGTGTTAACTCCTTTAGCAGCATGTTATTTTCTTCAGCAGTGTATTGTTAGCTCCTTTAGTAACATATTAGCACCTTTTAACAGTCTGTCAACTACTTTAACAATATATGAGTTCCTTTAGCAACTTGTTAGCAGTTTATTAGCTCCTTTAGCGGTGTATTTTAACGGTCTGTTAACTTGATTAAGAGACTGATTAACTTAAATTAGCACTGTGTTAGCTCTTTAAGCAGTGTGTTTTTTTTTTTTAGCAGTGTATTGTTAGCTTCTTTAGTAACATGTTAGCTCCTCTAGCAGTTTGTTAGCTCCTTCAACAGTCTATTAAGTACTTCAGCAATGTGTAAGTTATTTTAGCCATGTATTAATTTCTTTGCTAGTATGCTGGCTCCTTTAGCAGCGTGTTATTTTCTTTACCACTCAGTTATTTTCTGTGTGAGTGTATTGTTGGCTTCGTTATCAGTGTGTTAGCTCCTTCAGCAGTGTGTTAGCGCCTTTAGTAGTTTGTAAACTACTTTAGCCTCCGGTTAGCTTCTTTAGCAGTGTTTTATCTCCTTTAGTAGCAGTGCGTTAGCTTCTTTAGCCTTGTGTTAGCTCCTTCAGCAGTGTGTTAACTGTAATTTGTCGTCCTCAGGAGGAGTATTATGGGAAGGAGCTGATCATGGCAGACAGAGACCTGGTTGAACAGGGGGCCGATGAGATCCTGAAGGATGCTGATGTGACTGATGTGGCGTTCCTGGTGGTGGGCGACCCGTTCGGGTGAGTCATGTTGTCCACGTATCAGGAGTGTGTGAGCAGCAGCTCGTATTGATCCCTCAGTGCTGAGGTCTGCTGTGTCAGCACAGGCAGAGTTTGATGTGACCACAGAGCTTCTCTCGGAGCGGCTCGGCCTTCATTTCTCCACATTTCTCCCCAAAACCACCAGATTTAATAACAGAGTGGCGAGCGTCTGCAGCTCGCCGCCTAAAACTCTGTTGACATTTGTTCATGTGAATGTTGGTTTTACAGTTTACATGAAAAGAGAAGCTGCTTCTTTTTCTGTTCTGCTGAAGACTAAAAATGGTCTTTCTTTCATCACACACTGGGTTAACCCCGTCTGTGACCTCAGCATCTGGACCTCACTCTGTCATTCACTCACTCTGTCATTCACTCTGTGTCCCCAACACAGATATGAAATAATGTTCCTCTCTGCTCGTCTTCTTCCTCACTGGGCGCACATTAAACTATGATGTCTGTCTTCTCATCAGCTGCATATGAACACTGACTGCGTCACTAGCTAACATATTGTATGGCTGTTATGTTTCTATGCCTTTTAATTTATTATATGTTTATTTTATTTGTGTGCAATTTGTACTCCTCATGTGAGCCTGTTATTTATTCTGTACAGCACTTTGGTCCACTGTGGTTGTTTTAAAGTGCTTAACAAATAAAGTTGGATTGGATTAGCTAACGGCTAACTGCTGCTAACATTACGTTAGCTAAAAGCACACAGCTTAAACAATCTGAATTTAATAAGTTTACCTGAAAACGCTCCGTCAGCCTGAAATATATCAGACGGAGGTGAATCATCTCCTCAAGGTTAAATAAAATACATGTATAATACCAACCTGTGGTCCATGATTTAGGGCTGGCACAGCTGGTTGCTAGGTAACAGGAACGCCAAAGGGTTGGAGCAACCAGGAAGCAGAAAATCATCCACAGACCAGACCGTCCCATTTCAGAGACCGTCCGGTTTGGCTGATGCGCGCTTTAAAGGACGTGGCTGATGTAGACGGCGAAGGCCGCGTCCTTCAAAGGCTGCAGCCCCTGAACTGAGACGCAGCTACAGTCCTGCTGACACAGATTCTCACCAGAGCACTAGATGTGGATTAATCCGCCGCTGAAAATAGTCCCCAACAAAGTCATGTCTGTTTGATAGAAACCACTGACACAGTCACTGAAGTAAACATGAACTGTCAGTGCGAAGTCTCTGCAGCGCTGTGACGTCACTCTCAGAAATGAAAACAGACTTACACGTGTGTTAAACTTACGTGTGTTTCTTTGTTTGACGGTGCTGTTGTTGTTGTTGACCTGTTGACCTGTTGTTGACCTGTTGACCTGTTGTTGACCTGTCGTTGACCTGTTGTTGACCTGTTGTTGACCTGTTGACCTGTTGTTGACCTTTTGTTGACCTGTTGACCTGTTGTTGACCTGTTGTTGACCTGTTGACCTGTTGTTGACCTGTTGACCTGTTGACCTGTTGTTGACCTGTTGACCTGTTGTTGACCTGTTGTTGACCTGTTGTTGACCTTTTGTTGACCTGTTGTTGACCTGTTGACCTGTTGTTGACCTGTTGTTGACCTGTTGACCTGTTGACCTGTTGTTGACCTGTTGTTGACCTGTTGACCTGTTGTTGACCTGTTGTTGACCTTTTGTTGACCTGTTGTTGACCTGTTGACCTGTTGTTGACCTGTTGTTGACCTTTTGTTGACCTGTTGTTGACCTGTTGACCTGTTGTTGACCTGTTATCAGACATGTACGGCGTCAGTATCAGATATTCAGATGTCTCTGTGCACAGTCGCACGTCAGTCTTGAACGTTAATGATCTAACCTGCATGTCGTCCTGCAGAGCCACCACCCACAGTGACCTGGTCCTCAGAGCAGTGCATGCTGGGATACCTTACAAAGTCATCCACAACGCCTCCATCATGAACGCAGTGGGCTGCTGTGGGCTGCAGGTACCTCCACACACCTTTACACCCTGAACTGAGTCTTACAGGCAGAGCATTCAAACCCTGAACTGAACCAAGCTGCGTTCTGATTGGACGCAGAGCAGAGCATCAGGTAACTGGTTAAAGTCAAACTGATCAGGAAAGAAAAAACATCAGCGTGATTAAAAAAAACTTCTTTAAATGACAGAAACCATCTTTGGGTCAAATTTATTTGACATGTACTCTGAAAGTTTGTGATTGGCCCGCGTCCCATCTGTTAGTCTGACGCACCCAGACCTGTCTCCACAGCGTGATGTCAGCGCTGGAGAAAGGTCTGGAAGCACACGCCATCATTCTGGTACAGAAGAACAAATGCTCTGGGTTGATGAAGGCCGACACGTCCGGGCTAAAAAGTTGCACCTGAACACACCTCAAAGACTTCAGCTGACGGAGGAGGAAATAAATCTCCACAGCAGCAGACGGCGGTCGTCTGTGATCGTCATTCAAAACAGGAAGCAGGAAGAGCGTCCTGATGCTAGTTAGCCAGTTAGCACAGTAACAACACAATCAGAGCATATTTAGCGTGCGCCAGTGAACAAGAACACAAACCATCAGGAAACGTTTCTGTTGAAGAGAAAAATAATCTGACCTGATGGAACAAGTTGGTTTGGACTTTAGCTCCTCCTTTACTCACTGACGCTCCTCTGCTCCTCACCTGAGATCATGAGTGTTAACCACATGAACACGTCCTCTCTCAGAGTGACGCCGCAGTCCTCTAACGCTGCGTTCACATGGAGTCAGACAGCACAGGGAAAAGAAGCAGCCTGACAGAACGGCAGGACGGTAAAATGAAACGTGGTGATGTCAAGTTGTGTACGAATAATGAAATAAAATCTGTTAAATACAGTCATTTATTATTTAAAGTATTTGATGAAAGTCCAGTAAGTGATCAGACTGCTGTGTTTTGTTTTTGTGTGACGGAGCTCTGTCACACCCAGATGTGAACTCTGTTAATCAGCAGCGCTGTCTGACGTCACTGTCGCTGGTGTTCTCTCCTAATCTTAGCGTCCTGCTCTCCTCCACTAACGTCAAGTCCAGTTTGCTGTCTGCCTGATTCCACGTGAACGCAGCATCAATATTTCTGAAGAAACAAATTTAACAGCAAATTTTTAGCATTTTCATGCTGTTTATTGTCGATGTGTTCTTTGAGTTTTAGATTAAAGCTGATTCATTGATCAATAATCTGTGATGTAGTTTCTCAGCAGTTATTCCAGAAGGTTCAGTGTTCTGTACTTTGAGCTGAAGCTTCATCAGATAAAAAGGAAACACGTTCCTGATGTTTGAATCGTTTTTAGGTAAAGATCAGCTGATGTCTTTGTGTCAGCCTGGGAGTCAGGACTCAGGGCAGAAACGCCCTCAGGCTGCAGCCCCATCTGCTGCTGCAGCTCATTAATCTGATCCCAGTCATCAATAACTGACCTGTCACAGCAGCCAATCAGAGAGCAGGACCCAGCTGTCCACTCACACACACACACACACACACACATTAGCATGAATGCTAACAGAGAGGGCAGCACCTCCACTGGGAGGTCGTTAATATGCTAATGAGGGGCGGGATATGTAAATGAGCCCGTGTTCCCTCCACTGGGAGTCAATCCCATCAGCCCCTGCTGTCTGCAGGACCCGCCCCCTCACCACATGACTCCCATAACAATCATCATGGGGGGTTAATACGCTCCTGATGTTTCACTTTATGACAACAAACACACGTCATCATCTTCTTCTTCTTCTTCTTCTTCTGTGGTGTCAGACGTAAAGACAGTGTCATTCAGACAGCAGATGTTTTGATGATGACTGAAATGAGTGGATGAAATTGACTCCAGCTTGTTGGAGACACGATGGACACCTGTCCCACATTCTGACCCTCCTGCTGATGTCCTCTTGTCTTATTCTGAACTGTTGCTCAGACAAGTCTCTGTCGCTTTACGTTGAATCACGGGACAGCGTTCTGTTCTTCATGTACCAGAGGACATCTGTTAGTGAGGACGACTTCTTACAGCCTGAGAACATGAGACAGCAACAGGACACACAGACAGACAGACGGACGGACAGGCTGGACCACATCAGGCTGTGTGTCTGTAGATCACTCTGTAAAAATGTCAGAAAACAAACAGCTGTGAAATATGAATGACATTAATTAATGAGATGTTAATGAGGTAGTAATGACATGTTACTGAAATATAACTGAGATGATGATAAGATAATAATCATGAGACATCAATCTGGATTCAGGATTTAACTTTACGACTCTTTTAGACTTCGGTCAGAATTTCTCTGGAACATTTATTATATTTATGATTATGTCATTATTTCTTCAGTTTTGTCCTTTAACATGTGAAACATGATTCAAACTGTGTGCGTGTGTGTGCGTGTGCGTGTGTGTGTGTGTGTGTGTGTGTGTCAGCTGTATAACTTCGGGGAGACGGTGTCGTTGGTGTTTTGGACGGAGACGTGGAGACCAGAGAGCTTCTATGACAAAATCTGTAAAAACAGAAAAGCTGGACTGCACACGCTCTGTCTGCTGGGTGAGACACACACACACACACACACACACACAAGACATGTTTACTTCACAACAAGCAGGGCGTTCAGTAACCTTTTTTTAAGGTGGACTGGTGAGATCTGTTGTCTGAAGTTCACTGGATCAGATCTTAAATGCAGCAGCTGGATGATGCGTTCAGGGTTGAGCAGGTTTGAGCGCCACCAGGTGTCTGTTTATCCAGAGCAGACCACCATCAATCAACACGCAGACAGAGACAGACAGAGACAGACAGACACCCCTGGGACACCACCAACACTAACAGTCCTGAGGGAGCTGATGACCTGCTGGTGACTGTTTGTGTAATGAACTGAGTGTGTGAGTCTCAGCTGGTTCTTAATATTTATTAGAGGAAATAAAAGAATAAAAGACCCTAAATACACAAACAGACAGACAGACAGATACTCATCGATCAGCTGCCCCCTGTCTCACAAATTGACTCCATTTTAATTTCAGGAAACTGAAATCAGATTAAAGGCTCACATTATCTGCATCTATGTTATTTCACAGTAAACTGACACTGTTACTGTTTAAACTCATTTCACAGACTTCATAATGGGACGTGTAAGAAAACTCACAAACTTAGTGTGTAGGAGTATGGTATGGGATGTGATAAAAAAAAGTTTAAAAAACGTCACAGTACAGTATGTAACAAAAAGGTCTGATTATAGGATGTGATTAGAACAAATTATGATATAATATGTCAAAGAAATACTATATTACGTGGGAAAAGTTCACATTATACACATGCGAAAAAGTGTCATGGTAAAGGTTGGGATTTATAAAAGTCACAGTGTATTATTTGATTAATAGTTCATTGTATAATATGTCAGAAATAAAAGGTGTAGTAGGTAGAAAAAAAGTGATCCAACCTCTTGAATTTGTAATTCAGTAATCCTGTAGGATAGCATGTCGTCCAAAATCATGAAGGTCATAGTATAGCATGTCGTCCAAAATCATGAACAAAACGTCATAGTATAGCATGTCGTCCAAAATCATAAAAAAGTCATAGTGTAACATGTCGTCAAAAATAATGAAAAAGGTCATAGTATAGCATGTCGTCCGAAATAATGAAAAAAACGTCATAATATAGCATGTTGTCCAAAATAATGGAAAAAAGGTCATAGTATAACATGTTATCCAAAATCATGAAAAAGGTCATAGTATAGCATGTCCAAAATCATGAAAAAAACGTCATAATATAGCATGTTGTCCAAAATAATGGAAAAAAGGTCATAGTATAACATGTTATCCAAAATCATGAAGGAGGTCATAGTATAGCATGTCGTCCGAAATCATGAAAAAAACGTCATAGTACAGCATGTCGTCCAAAATCGTGAAAAAGGTCATAGTACAGCATGTCGTCAGAAATCGTGAAAAAGGTCATAGTATAGCATGTCGTCCAAAAACATGAAAAAAAGGTCATAGTATAGCATGTCGTCCAAAATCATGAAAAAAGGTCAAAGTATAGCATGTCGTCCGAAATCATGAAAAAAGGTCATAGTATAGCATGTCGTCCGAAGTCATTAAAAAACGTCATGGTACAGCATGTCGTCTGAAATCATGAAAAAAAAGTCATAGTATAGCATGTCGTCTGAAATCATGAAAAAAACGTCATAGTACAGCATGTTGTCCGAAATCATGAAAAAAAAGTCATAGTATAGCATGTCGTCCGAAATCATGAAAAAACGTCATAGTATAGCATGTCGTCCAAAATCATAAAAAAAGGTCATAGTATAGCATGTCTTCCAAAATTATGAAAAAAGCTTCATAGTATAGCATGTCGTCCAAAACCATGAAAAAAAGTCATAGTATAGCATGTCATCCGAAATCATGAAAAAAACGTCATAGTACAGCATGTCGTCTGAAATCATGAAAAAGGTCACAATATAGCATGTTGTCCAAAATAATGAAAAAAGGTCATAGTATAGCATGTCGTCCAAAATCATGAAAAAAACTTCATAGTATAGCATGTCGTCCAAAATAATGAAAAAGGTCACAATATAGCACGTTGTCCAAAATAATGAAAAAAGGTCATAGTATAGCATGTCGTCTCAAATAATGAAGACATGGTATGGGATGTGATAAAAAAAAGTTTAAAAAACGTCACAGTACAGTATGTAACAAAAAGGTCTGATTATAGGATGTGATTAGAACAAATTATGATATAATATGTCAAAGAAATACTATATTACGTGGGAAAAGTTCACATTATACACATGCGAAAAAGTGTCATGGTAAAGGTTGGGATTTATAAAAGTCACAGTGTATTATTTGATTAATAGTTCATTGTATAATATGTCAGAAATAAAAGGTGTAGTAGGTAGAAAAAAAGTGATCCAACCTCTTGAATTTGTAATTCAATAATCCTGTAGGATAGCATGTCGTCCAAAATCATGAAGGTCATAGTATAGCATGTCGTCCAAAATCATGAACAAAACGTCATAGTATAGCATGTCGTCCAAAATCATGAAAAAAAGTCATAGTGTAACATGTCAGCCAAAATCATGAAAAAGGTCATAGTATAGCATGTCGTCCAAAATCATGAAAAAAACGTCATAGTATAGCATGTCGTCCGAAATAATGAAAAAACGTCATAGTATAGCATGTCGTTCAAAATCATGAAAAAACGTCATAGTATAGCATGTCGTCAAAAATAATGAAAAAGGTCATAGTATAGCATGTTGTCCAAAATAATGAAAAAAGGTCATAGTATAGCATGTCGTCCGAAATAATGAAAAAAGGTCATAGTAAAGCATGTCGTCCAAAATCATAAAAAACGTCATAGTATAGCATGTCGTCGAAAATAATGAAAAAAGGTCATAGTATAGCATGTCGTCCGAAATCATGAAAAAAACGTCATAGTACAGCATGTCGTCCGAAATCATGAAAAAGGTCACAATATAGCATGTTGTCCAAAATAATGAAAAAAGGTCATAGTATAGCATGTCGTCCAAAACCATGAAAAAAAGTCATAGTATAACATGTCATCCAAAATCATGAAGGAGGTCATAGTATAGCATGTCGTCCGAAATCATGAAAAAGGTCACAATATAGCATGTCGTCCAAAATATTGAAAAAAGGTCATAGTATAGCATGTCGTCCAAAATCATGAAAAAAACTTCATAGTATAGCATGTCGTCCAAAATAATGAAAAAGGTCACAATATAGCATGTTGTCCAAAATAATGAAAAAAGGTCATAGTATAGCATGTCGTCCGAAATAATGAAAAAAGGTCATAGTAAAGCATGTCGTCTGAAATCATAAAAAAGGTCATAGTATAGCATGTCGTCCAAAATAATGAAAAAAGGTCATAGTAAAGCATGTCGTCCAAAATCATAAAAAAAGGTCATAGTATAGCATGTCGTCCGAAATCATGAAAAAAACGTCATAGTATAGCATGTCGTCCGAAATCATGAAAAAGGTCACAATATAGCATGTTGTCCAAAATAATGAAAAAACGTCATAGTATAGCATGTCGTCCAAAACCATGAAAAAAAGTCATAGTATAGCATGTCATCCGAAATCATGAAAAAAACGTCATAGTACAGCATGTCGTCCGAAATCATGAAAAAGGTCACAATATAGCATGTTGTCCAAAATAATGAAAAAAGGTCATAGTATAGCATGTCGTCCAAAATGATGAAAAAAACTTCATAGTATAGCATGTCGTCCAAAATAATGAAAAAGGTCACAATATAGCACGTTGTCCAAAATAATGAAAAAAGGTCATAGTATAGCATGTCATCCGAAATCATGAAAAAAACGTCATAGTACAGCATGTCGTCCGAAATCATGAAAAAGGTCACAATATAGCATGTTGTCCAAAATAATGAAAAAAGGTCATAGTATAGCATGTCGTCCAAAATGATGAAAAAAACGTCATAGTATAGCATGTCGTCCGAAATCATGAAAAAGGTCACAATATAGCATGTTGTCCAAAATAATGAAAAAACGTCATAGTATAGCATGTCGTCCAAAACCATGAAAAAAAGTCATAGTATAGCATGTCATCCGAAATCATGAAAAAAACGTCATAGTACAGCATGTCGTCCGAAATCATGAAAAAGGTCACAATATAGCATGTTGTCCAAAATAATGAAAAAAGGTCATAGTATAGCATGTCGTCCAAAATGATGAAAAAAACTTCATAGTATAGCATGTCGTCCAAAATAATGAAAAAGGTCACAATATAGCACGTTGTCCAAAATAATGAAAAAAGGTCATAGTATAGCATGTCGTCTCAAATAATGAAGACATGGTCACAGTATAGCATGTCATCCAAAATATTGAAAAAACGTCATAGTATAGCATGTCGTCCAAAATCATGAAAAAAAATTCATAGTATAGCATGTCGTCCAAAATAATGAAAAAGGTCACAATATAGCATGTTGTCCAAAATAATGGAAAAAAGGTCATAGTATAACATGTTATCCAAAATCATGAAGGAGGTCATAGTATAGCATGTCGTCCGAAATCATGAAAAAAAGTCATAGTACAGCATGTTGTCCAAAATCGTGAAAAAGGTCATAGTACAGCATGTCGTCCGAAATCGTGAAAAAGGTCATAGTATAGCATGTCGTCCAAAAACATGAAAAAAAGGTCATAGTATAGCATGTCGTCCAAAATCATGAAAAAAGGTCAAAGTATAGCATGTCGTCCGAAATCATGAAAAAAGGTCATAGTATAGCATGTCGTCTGAAATCATGAAAAAAAAGTCATAGTATAGCATGTCGTCTGAAATCATGAAAAAAACGTCATAGTACAGCATGTCGTCCGAAATCATGAAAAAAAAGTCATAGTATAGCATGTCGTCCGAAATCATGAAAAAACGTCATAGTATAGCATGTCGTCCAAAATCATAAAAAAAGGTCATAGTATAGCATGTCTTCCAAAATTATGAAAAAAACTTCATAGTATAGCATGTCGTCCAAAACCATGAAAAAAAGTCATAGTATAGCATTTCATCTGAAATCATGAAAAAAACGTCATAGTACAGCATGTCGTCCGAAATCATGAAAAAGGTCACAATATAGCATGTTGTCCAAAATAATGAAAAAAGGTCATAGTATAGCATGTCGTCCAAAATCATGAAAAAAACTTCATAGTATAGCATGTCGTCCAAAATAATGAAAAAGGTCACAATATAGCATGTTGTCCAAAATAATGGAAAAAAGGTCATAGTATAACATGTTATCCAAAATCATGAAGGAGGTCATAGTATAGCATGTCGTCCGAAATCATGAAAAAAACGTCATAGTACAGCATGTCGTCCAAAATCGTGAAAAAAAGGTCATAGTATAGCATGTCGTCCAAAAACATGAAAAAAAGGTCATAGTATAGCATGTCGTCCGAAATCATGAAAAAAGGTCATAGTATAGCATGTCGTCCGAAGTCATTAAAAAACGTCATGGTACAGCATGTCGTCTGAAATCATGAAAAAAAAGTCATAGTATAGCATGTCGTCTGAAATCATGAAAAAAACGTCATAGTACAGCATGTCATCCGAAATCATGAAAAAAAAGTCATAGTATAGCATGTCGTCCGAAATCGTGAAAAAACGTCATAGTACAGCATGTCGTCCAAAATCATAAAAAAAAGTCATAGTATAGCATGTCGTCCAAAATAATGAAAAAGTTCACAATATAGCATGTTGTCCAGAATAATGAAAAAAGGTCATAGTATAACATGTCATCCAAAATCATGAAAAAGGTCACAATATAGCATGTTGTCCAAAATAATGAAAAAAGGTCATAGTATAACATGTCATCCAAAATCATGAAGGAGGTCATAGTATAGCATGTCGTCCGAAATCATGAAAAAAACGTCATAGTACAGCATGTCGTCCGAAATCATGAAAAAAGGTCATAGTATAGCATGTCTTCCAAAATCATACAAAATATGTCATAGTATAGCATGTCGTCCGAAATCGTGAAAAAGGTCATAGTATAGCATGTCGTCCGACATCGTAAAAAAGGTCATAGTATAGCATGTCGTCCGAAATCGTGAAAAAGGTCATAGTAAAGCATGTCGTCTAAAACCATGAAAAAAAGTCATAGTATAGCATGTCGTCCGAAATCATGAAAAAACGTCATAGTATAGCATGTCGTCCGAAATCATGAAAAAAACGTCATAGTATAGCATGTCGTCCGAAATCATGAAAAAACGTCATAGTATAGCATGTCGTCCAAAATCATAAAAAAAAGGTCATAGTAACTCATGTCGTCCAAAATCATGAAAAAAGGTCATACTATAGCATGTCTTCCAAAATCATACAAAATATGTCATAGTATAGCATGTCGTCCGAAATCGTGAAAAAGGTCATAGTATAGCATGTCGTCTGACATCGTAAAAAAGGTCATAGTATAGCATGTCGTCTGAAATCGTGAAAAAGGTCATAGTATAGCATGTCGTCTGACATCGTAAAAAAGGTCATAGTATAGCATGTCGTCCGAAATCGTAAAAAAGGTCATAGTATAGCATGTCGTCCGAAATCGTGAAAAAGGTCATAGTAAAGCATGTCGTCTAAAATCATGAAAAAAACGTCAAAGTATAGTATGTCGTCCAAAATCATGAAAAAAGGTCATAGTATAGCATGTCGTCCGAAATCATGAAAAAACGTCATAGTATAGCATGTCGTCCAAAATCATGAAAAAAGGTCATGGTATAGCATGTCACAAATCATGAAAAAGATCATAGTAAAGCATGTCGTCCAAAATCATGACAAAGGTCATAATATAGCATGTCATCCAAAATCATGAAAAAAACGTCATAGTGTAGCATGTCATCCGAAATCATGACATAGATCATAGTATAGCATGTCGTCCAAAATTATGAAGAGAGGTCATGGTATAGCATGTCGTCCAAAATCATGAAAAAACGTCATAGTATAGCATGTCGTCCAAAATTATGAAGAGAGGTGATGGTATAGCATGTCGTCCGAAATCGTGACAAAGGTCATAGTAAAGCATGTCGTCCGAAATCTTGACAAAGGTCATAATAAAGTATGTCGTCCACAATCACGAAAAGAAGTCATAGTGTAGCATGTCATCCGAAATCATGACAAAGGTCATAGTATAGCATGTCGTCCGAAATCATGAAAAAAGGTCATAGTATAGCATGTCGTCCAAAATCATGAAAAAACGTCATAGTATAGCATGTCGTCCAAAATCATAAAAAAAAAGGTCATAGGAACTCATGTCGTCCAAAATCATGAAAAAAGGTCACAGTATAGCATGTCGTCCGACATCGTAAAAAAGGTCATAGTATAGCATGTCGTCCGAAATTGTGAAAAAGGTCATAGTAAAGCATGTCGTCTAAAATCATTAAAAAAAGTCATAGTATAGCATGTCGTCCGAAATCATGAAAAAAGGTCATAGTATAGCATGTCGTCCAAAATCATGAAAAAACGTCATAGTATAGCATGTCGTCCAAAATTATGAAGAGAGGTGATGGTATAGCATGTCGTCCGAAATCGTGACAAAGGTCATAGTAAAGTATGTCGTCCGAAATCGTGACAAAGGTCATAGTAAAGCATGTCGTCCACAATCATGAAAAAACGTCACAGTATAGCATGTCATCCAAAATCACGAAAAAAACGTCATAGTATAGCATGTCGTCCGAAATCATGAAAAAACGTCATAGTATAGCATGTCGTCGAAAATCATGAAAAAACGTCATAGTATAGCATGTTGTCCAAAATCATGAAAAAACTTCATAGTATAGCATGTCGTCCGAAATCGTGAAAAAGGTCATAGTATAACATGTCGTCCGAAATCGTGACAAAGGTCATAGTAAAGCATGTCGTCCGAAATCGTGACAAAGGTCATAGTAAAGCATGTCGTCCAAAATCATGAAAAAAACGTCATAGTATAGCATGTCGTCCAAAATCATAAAAAAAAGGTCATAGTATCGCATGTCGTCCAAAATCATGAAAAAAGGTCATAGTATAGCATGTCTTCCAAAATCATACAAAAAAGATCATAGTATAGCATGTGGTCTGAAATCATGACAAAGGTCATAGTATACCTTGTCGTCTGAAATCATGAAAAAAGGTCATAGTGTAGCATGTCGTCCGAAATCATAAAAAAAACGTCATAGTATAGCATGTCATCCAAAATCATGAAAAAAACTTGATAGTATAACATGTCGTCCAAAATTATGAAGAGAGGTCATGGAATAGCATGTCGTCCAAAATCATGACAACGGTCATAGTTAAGGATGTCGTCCAAAATCATGAAAAAAATGTCACAGGATAGTATGTCATCCAAAATCATGAAGAAGGTCATAGTATAGCATGTCGTCCGAAATCATGAAAAAAACTCATAGTAAAGCATGTCGCCCAAAATCATGAAAAAAATGTCACAGGATAGCATGTCATCCAAAATCATGAAGGTCATAGTATAGCATGTCGTCCGAAATCATGAAAAAACGTCTTAATATAGCATGTCGTCCAAAATCATAAAAAAAACGTCATAGTATAGCATGTCGTCCAAAATCATGAAAAAAGGTCATACTATAGCATGTCTTCCAAAATCATACAAAAAAGGTCATAGTATAGCATTTCGTCCGAAATCGTGAAAAAGGTCATAGTTAAGCATGTCGTCCGAAATCACGAAAAGAGGTCATAGTATAGCATGTCGTCCGAAATAATGAAAAAAGGTCATAGTATGGCATGTCGTCCGAAATCATGAAAAAAGGTCATAGTATGGCATGTCGTCCGAAATCATGAAAAAAGGTCATAGTATGGCATGTCGTCCGAAATCATGAAAAAAAGTCATAGTATAGCATGTCGTCCGAAATCATGAAAAAAGGTCATAGTATAGCATGTCGTCCGAAATAATGAAAAAAGGTCATAGTATGGCATGTCGTCCAAAATAATGAAAATGGTCACAGTATAGCATGTCGTCCAAAATAATGAAAAAAGGTCATAGTATAGCATGTCGTCCAAAATAATGAAAAAGGTCATAGTATAGCATGTCGTCTGAAATAATGAAGACATGGTCACAGTATAGCATGTCGTCCAAAATCCTAAAAAAAGGTCACAGTATAGCATGTCGTCCAAAATCAGGAAAAAAACATCATAGTATAGCATGTCGTCCAAAATCATAAAAAAAAGGTCATAGTAACGCATGTCGTCCAAAACCATGAAAAAACGTCATAGTATAGCATGTTGTCCGAAATCATACAAAAAATGTCATAGTATAGCATGTCGTCCGAAAACGTGAAAAAGGTCATAGTATAGCATGTCGTCCGAAATTGTGAAAAAGGTCATAGTATAGCATGTGGTCCGAAATCATGAAAAAAGGTCATAGTATAGCATGTCTAAAATCATGAAAAAAGGTCTTAGTATAGCATGTCGTCCGAAGTCATTAAAAAACGTCATAGTATAGCATGTCGTCCGAAGTCATTAAAAAAACGTCATAGTATAGCATGTCATCTGA
This sequence comes from Cephalopholis sonnerati, assembly GCA_019142605.1. Lineage (NCBI taxonomy): Eukaryota > Metazoa > Chordata > Actinopteri > Perciformes > Serranidae > Cephalopholis > Cephalopholis sonnerati. The sequence goes on along the minus strand of JAGQAX010000006.1, from coordinate 531,867 downwards.
AATCATGAAAAAAGGTCATGGTATAGCATGTCACAAATCATGAAAAAGATCATAGTAAAGCATGTCGTCCAAAATCATGACAAAGGTCATAGTATAGCATGTCATCCAAAATCATGAAAAAAACGTCATAGTGTAGCATGTCGTCCAAAATCACGAAAAGAAGTCATAGTGTAGCATGTCGTCCGTAATCGTGACAAAGGTCATAGTAAAGCATGTCGTCCGAAATCGTGACAAAGGTCATAATAAAGCATGTCGTCCACAATCATGAAAAAACGTCATAGTATAGCATGTCGTCAGAAATCATGAAAAAAACTCATAGTAAAGCATGTCGTCCAAAATCATGAAAAAAGGTAACAGTATAGCATGTCGTGCAAAATCATGAAAAAAATGTTATGCTATAGCATGTCATCCAAAATCATGAAAAAGGTCGTAGTATAGCATGTCTTCCAAAATCATGAAAAAAACGTCATAGTATAGCATGTTGTTCAAAATCATGAAAAAAGGTCATAGTATAGCATGTCGTCCGAAATCATGAAAAAGGTCATAGTATAGCATGTCGTCCGAAATCACGAAAAAAAGTCATAGTATAGCATGTCGTCCGAAATCATGAAAAACGGCATAGTATAGCATGTCGTCCAAAATCATGAAAAAAGGTCATAGTATAGCATGTCGTCCAAAATCATGAAAAAAACGTCACAGTATAGCATGTCGTCCAAAACCATGAAAAAAAGTCATGGTATAGCATGTCATCCAAAATCATGAAAAAAAGTCATAGTATCGCATGTCGTCCGAAATCATGAAAAAAGGTAACAGTATAGCATGTCGTCCAAAATCATGAAAAAAATGTTATGCTATAGCATGTCATCCAAAATCATGAAAAAGGTCGTAGTATAGCATGTCTTCCAAAATCATGAAAAAAACGTCATAGTATAGCATGTTGTTCAAAATCATGAAAAAAGGTCATAGTATAGCATGTCGTCCGAAATCATGAAAAAGGTCATAGTATAGCATGTCGTCCGAAATCATTAAAAAGGTCATAGTATAGCATGTCGTCCGAAATCATGAAAAAAGGTCATAGTATAGCATGTCGTCTGAAATCATGAAAAAGGTCATAGTATAGCATGTCGTCCAAAATCATGAAAAAAATGTTATGCTATAGCATGTCATCCAAAATCATGAAAAAAGCTCACAGTATAGCTTGTCGTCCAAAAACATGAAAAAAGTCATAGTATAGCATGTCTTCCGAAATCATGAAAAAGTCATAGTATAGCATGTCGTCCAAAATCATGAAAAAGGTCATAGTATAGCATGTCGTCCGAAATCATGAAAAAGTTCATAGTATAGCATGTCGTCTGAAATCATGAAAAAAGGTCATAGTATAGCATGTCGTCCGAAATCATGAAAAAAGGTCATAGTATAGCATGTCGTCTGAAATCATGAAAAAGGTCATAGTATAGCATGTCGTCCAAAATAATGAAAAAAGGTCATAGTATAGCAAGTCGTCCAAAACCATGAAAAAAATGTTATGCTATAGCATGTCATCCAAAATCATGAAAAAGGTCATGGTATAGTATGTCGTCCAAAATCATGAAAAAAATGTTATGCTATAGCATGTCATCCGAAATCATGAAAAAGGTCATAGTATAGCATGTCGTCCGAAATCATGAAAAAGGTCATAGTATAGCATGTCGTCCGAAATCATGAAAAAACGTCATAGTATAGCATGTCATCCAATATCATGAAAAAGGTCATGGTATAGCATGTCGTCCAAAACCATGAAAAAAATGTTATGCTATAGCATGTCATCCAAAATCATGAAAAAGGTCATGGTATAGTATGTCGTCCAAAATCATGAAAAAAATGTTATGCTATAGCATGTCATCCGAAATCATGAAAAAGGTCATAGTATAGCATGTCGTCCGAAATCATGAAAAAAGGTCATAGTATAGCATGTCGTCCGAAATCATGAAAAAGGTCATAGTATAGCATGTCTTCTGAAATCATGAAAAAAGGTCATAGTATAGCATGTCGTCCAAAATCATGAAAAAAGATCATAGTATAGGATTTCGTCTGAAATCATGAAAAAGGTCATAGTATAGCATGTCATCCAAAATAATGAAAAAAGGTCATAGTATAGCATGTCGTCCAAAACCATGAAAAAAATGTTATGCTATAGCATGTCATCCAAAATCATGAAAAAAGGTCACAGTATAGCTTGTCGTCCAAAATCATGAAAAAAGTCATAGTATAGCATGTCTTCCGAAATCATGAAAAAGTCATAGTATAGCATGTCGTCCGAAATCATGAAAAAGGTCATAGTATAGCATGTCGTCTGAAATCATGAAAAAAGGTCATAGTATAGCATTTCGTCCAAAATCATGAAAAAAGGTCATAGTATAGCATGTCGTCTGAAATCATGAAAAAGGTCATAGTATAGCATGTCGTCCAAAATAATTAAAAAAGGTCATAGTATAGCATGTCGTCCAAAATCATGAAAAAAATGTTATGCTATAGCATGTCATCCAAAATCATGAAAAAGGGCATGGTATAGCATGTCGTCCAAAACCATGAAAAAAATGTTATGCTATAGCATGTCATCCAAAATCATGAAAAAAGGTCACAGTATAGCTTGTCGTCCAAAATCATGAAAAAAGTCATAATATAGCATGTCTTCTGAAATCATGAAAAAGTCATAGTATAGCATGTCGTCCGAAATCATGAAAAAGGTCATAGTATAGCATGTCGTCCGAAATCATGAAAAAGGTCATAGTATAGCATGTCGTCCGAAATCATTAAAAAGGTCATAGTATAGCATGTCGTCCGAAATCATGAAAAAAGGTCATAGTATAGCATGTCATCCGAAATCATGAAAAAGGTCATAGTATAGCATGTCGTCTGAAATCATGAAAAAAGGTCATAGTATAGCATGTCGTCCAAAATCATGAAAAAAGGTCATAGTATAGCATGTCGTCTGAAATCATGAAAAAGGTCATAGTATAGCATGTCGTCCAAAATCATGAAAAAAATGTTATGCTATAGCATGTCATCCAAAATCATGAAAAAAGGTCACAGTATAGCTTGTCGTCCAAAAACATGAAAAAAGTCATAGTATAGCATGTCTTCCGAAATCATGAAAAAGTCATAGTATAGCATGTCGTCCAAAATCATGAAAAAGGTCATAGTATAGCATGTCGTCCTAAATCATGAAAAAGGTCATAGTGTAGCATGTCGTCTGAAATCATGAAAAAAGGTCATAGTATAGCATGTCGTCCGAAATCATGAAAAAAGGTCATAGTATAGCATGTCGTCTGAAATCATGAAAAAGGTCATAGTATAGCATGTCGTCCAAAATAATGAAAAAAGGTCATAGTATAGCAAGTCGTCCAAAACCATGAAAAAAATGTTATGCTATAGCATGTCATCCAAAATCATGAAAAAGGTCATGGTATAGCATGTCGTCCAAAACCATGAAAAAAATGTTATGCTATAGCATGTCATCCAAAATCATGAAAAAAAGTCATAGTATAGCATGTCGTCCGAAATCATGAAAAAAATGTTATGCTATAGCATGTCATCCAAAATCATGAAAAAGGTCATGGTATAGCATGTCGTCCGAAATCATGAAAAAAATGTTATGCTATAGCATGTCATCCAAAATCATGAAAAAGGTCATGGTATAGCATGTCGTCCAAAACCATGAAAAAAATGTTATGCTATAGCATGTCATCCAAAATCATGAAAAAGGTCATGGTATAGCATGTCGTCCGAAACCATGAAAAAAATGTTATGCTATAGCATGTCGTCCAAAATCATGAAAAAAAGTCATAGTATAGCATGTCGTCCGAAATCATGAAAAAAGGTCACAGTATAGCTTGTCGTCCAAAATAATGAAAAAAGTCATAGTATAGCATGTCGTCCGAAATCATGAAAAAAGGTCACAGTATAGCTTGTCGTCCAAAATCATGAAAAAAGTCATAGTATAGCATGTCTTCCGAAATCATGAAAAAGTCATAGTATAGCATGTTGTCCAAAATAATGAAAAAAGGTCATAGTATAGCATGTTGTCCGAAATCATGAAAAAAATGTTATGCAATAGCATGTCATCCAAAATCATGAAAAAAAGTCATAGTATAGCATGTCGTCCGAAATCATGAAAAAAGGTCACAGTATAGCTTGTCGTCCAAAATAATGAAAAAAGTCATAGTATAGCATGTCGTCCGAAATCATGAAAAAAGGTCACAGTATAGCTTGTCGTCCAAAATCATGAAAAAAGTCATAGTATAGCATGTCTTCCGAAATCATGAAAAAGTCATAGTATAGCATGTTGTCCAAAATAATGAAAAAAGGTCATAGTATAGCATGTCGTCCAAAATCATGAAAAAGGTCATAGTATAGTATGTCGTCCAATATCATGAAAAAAAATTAATAGTATAGCATGTCGTCTAAAATCATGGACGAAACGTCATAGTATAGCATGTTGTCTGAAATCATGAAAAAACGTCATAGTACAGCATGTCGTCCGAAATCATGAAAAAAGGTCACAGTATAGCTTGTCGTCCAAAATAATGAAAAAAGTCATAGTATAACATGTCGTCCGAAATCATGAAAAAAACATCATAGTATAGCATGTCGTCCGAAATCATGAAAAAAATGTTATGCTATAGCATGTCATCCAAAATCATGAAAAAAGGTCATAGTATAGCATGTCGTCCAAAATAATGAAAAAAAGTCATAGTATAGCATGTCGTCCGAAATCATGAAAAAGGTCATAGTATAGCATGTCGTACAAAATAATGAAATAAGTCATAGTATAGTATGTCGACCGAAATCATGAAAAATGTCATAGTATAGCATGTTGTCCAAAATCATGAAAAAAGGACATAGTATAGCATGTCGTCCGAAATCATGAAAAAACGTTATGGTATAGCATGTCGTCCGAAATCATGAAAAAAGGTCACAGTATAGCATGTCGTCCGAAATCATGAAAAAGGTCATGGTATAGCATGTCGTCCAAAATCATGAAAAAAGGTCATAGTATAGCATGTCGTCTGAAATCATGAAAAAGGTCATAGTATAGCATGTCGTCTGAAATCATGAAAAAGGTCATAGTATAGCATGTCGTCCAAAATCATGAAAAAAGGTCATAGTATAGCATGTCGTCCAAAATCATGAAAAAAGGTCATAGTATAGCATGTCATCCAAAATCATGAAAAAGGTCATAGTATAGCATTTCGTCCCTAATCATGAAAAACGTTATAGTATAGCATGTTGTCCAAAATAATGAAAAAAGGTCATAGTATAGCATGTCGTCCAAAATCATGAAAAAGGTCATAGTATAGTATGTCGTCCAATATCATGAAAAAAAATTAATAGTATAGCATGTCGTCTAAAATCATGGACGAAACGTCATAGTATAGCATGTTGTCTGAAATCATGAAAAAACGTCATAGTATAGCATGTCGTCCGAAATCATGAAAAAAGGTCACAGTATAGCTTGTCGTCCAAAATAATGAAAAAAGTCATAGTATAGCATGTCGTCTGAAATCATGAAAAAAGGTCACAGTATAGCTTGTCGTCCAAAATCATGAAAAAGTCATAGTATAGCATGTCGTCCAAAACCATGAAAAAAGGTCATAGTATAGCATATCGTCTGAAATCATGAAAAAGGTCATAGTATAGCATGTCGTCCAAAATAATGAAAAAAGGTCATAGTATAGCATGTCGTCCAAAACCATGAAAAAAATGTTATGCTATAGCGTGTCATCCAAAATCATGAAAAAAGGTCACAGTATAGCTTGTCGTCCAAAATCATGAAAAAAGTCATAGTATAGCATGTCGTCCGAAATCATGAAAAAAGGTCACAGTATAGTATGTCGTCCGAAATCATGAAAAAGGTCATAGTATAGCATGTTGTCCGAAATCATGAAAAAGGTCATAGTATAGCATGTCGTCCGAAATCATGAAAAAGGTCATAGTATAGCATGTCGTCCGAAATCATTAAAAAGGTCATAGTATAGCATGTCCTCCGAAATCATGAAAAAAGGTCATAGTATAGCATGTCGTCCGAAATCATGAAAAAGGTCATAGTATAGCATGTCGTCTGAAATCATGAAAAAAGGTCATAGTATAGCATGTCGTCCAAAATCATGAAAAAAATGTTATGCTATAGCATGTCATCCAAAATCATGAAAAAAGGTCACAGTATAGCTTGTCGTCCAAAATCATGAAAAAAGTCATAGTATAGCATGTCTTCCGAAATCATGAAAAAGGTCATAGTATAGCATGTCTTCCGAAATCATGAAAAAGGTCATAGTATAGCATGTCGTCCGAAATCATGAAAAAAGGTCATAGTATAGCATGTCGTCCAAAACCATGAAAAAAATGTTATGCTATAGCATGTCATCCGAAATCATGAAAAAGGTCATAGTATAGCATGTCGTCCGAAATCATGAAAAAGGTCATAGTATAGCATGTCGTCCGAAATCATGAAAAAACGTCATAGTATAGCATGTCATCCAATATCATGAAAAAGGTCATGGTATAGCATGTCGTCCAAAACCATGAAAAAAATGTTATGCTATAGCATGTCATCCAAAATCATGAAAAAGGTCATGGTATAGTATGTCGTCCAAAATCATGAAAAAAATGTTATGCTATAGCATGTCATCCGAAATCATGAAAAAGGTCATAGTATAGCATGTCGTCCGAAATCATGAAAAAAGGTCATAGTATAGCATGTCGTCCGAAATCATGAAAAAGGTCATAGTATAGCATGTCTTCTGAAATCATGAAAAAAGGTCATAGTATAGCATGTCATCCAAAATAATGAAAAAAGGTCATAGTATAGCATGTCGTCCAAAACCATGAAAAAAATGTTATGCTATAGCATGTCATCCAAAATCATGAAAAAAGGTCACAGTATAGCTTGTCGTCCAAAATCATGAAAAAAGTCATAGTATAGCATGTCTTCCGAAATCATGAAAAAGTCATAGTATAGCATGTCGTCCGAAATCATGAAAAAGGTCATAGTATAGCATGTCGTCTGAAATCATGAAAAAAGGTCATAGTATAGCATTTCGTCCAAAATCATGAAAAAAGGTCATAGTATAGCATGTCGTCTGAAATCATGAAAAAGGTCATAGTATAGCATGTCGTCCAAAATAATTAAAAAAGGTCATAGTATAGCATGTCGTCCAAAATCATGAAAAAAATGTTATGCTATAGCATGTCATCCAAAATCATGAAAAAGGGCATGGTATAGCATGTCGTCCAAAACCATGAAAAAAATGTTATGCTATAGCATGTCATCCAAAATCATGAAAAAAGGTCACAGTATAGCTTGTCGTCCAAAATCATGAAAAAAGTCATAATATAGCATGTCTTCTGAAATCATGAAAAAGTCATAGTATAGCATGTCGTCCGAAATCATGAAAAAGGTCATAGTATAGCATGTCGTCCGAAATCATGAAAAAGGTCATAGTATAGCATGTCGTCCGAAATCATTAAAAAGGTCATAGTATAGCATGTCGTCCGAAATCATGAAAAAAGGTCATAGTATAGCATGTCATCCGAAATCATGAAAAAGGTCATAGTATAGCATGTCGTCTGAAATCATGAAAAAAGGTCATAGTATAGCATGTCGTCCAAAATCATGAAAAAAGGTCATAGTATAGCATGTCGTCTGAAATCATGAAAAAGGTCATAGTATAGCATGTCGTCCAAAATCATGAAAAAAATGTTATGCTATAGCATGTCATCCAAAATCATGAAAAAAGGTCACAGTATAGCTTGTCGTCCAAAAACATGAAAAAAGTCATAGTATAGCATGTCTTCCGAAATCATGAAAAAGTCATAGTATAGCATGTCGTCCAAAATCATGAAAAAGGTCATAGTATAGCATGTCGTCCTAAATCATGAAAAAGGTCATAGTGTAGCATGTCGTCTGAAATCATGAAAAAAGGTCATAGTATAGCATGTCGTCCGAAATCATGAAAAAAGGTCATAGTATAGCATGTCGTCTGAAATCATGAAAAAGGTCATAGTATAGCATGTCGTCCAAAATAATGAAAAAAGGTCATAGTATAGCAAGTCGTCCAAAACCATGAAAAAAATGTTATGCTATAGCATGTCATCCAAAATCATGAAAAAGGTCATGGTATAGCATGTCGTCCAAAACCATGAAAAAAATGTTATGCTATAGCATGTCATCCAAAATCATGAAAAAAAGTCATAGTATAGCATGTCGTCCGAAATCATGAAAAAAATGTTATGCTATAGCATGTCATCCAAAATCATGAAAAAGGTCATGGTATAGCATGTCGTCCGAAATCATGAAAAAAATGTTATGCTATAGCATGTCATCCAAAATCATGAAAAAGGTCATGGTATAGCATGTCGTCCAAAACCATGAAAAAAATGTTATGCTATAGCATGTCATCCAAAATCATGAAAAAGGTCATGGTATAGCATGTCGTCCGAAACCATGAAAAAAATGTTATGCTATAGCATGTCGTCCAAAATCATGAAAAAAAGTCATAGTATAGCATGTCGTCCGAAATCATGAAAAAAGGTCACAGTATAGCTTGTCGTCCAAAATAATGAAAAAAGTCATAGTATAGCATGTCGTCCGAAATCATGAAAAAAGGTCACAGTATAGCTTGTCGTCCAAAATCATGAAAAAAGTCATAGTATAGCATGTCTTCCGAAATCATGAAAAAGTCATAGTATAGCATGTTGTCCAAAATAATGAAAAAAGGTCATAGTATAGCATGTTGTCCGAAATCATGAAAAAAATGTTATGCAATAGCATGTCATCCAAAATCATGAAAAAAAGTCATAGTATAGCATGTCGTCCGAAATCATGAAAAAAGGTCACAGTATAGCTTGTCGTCCAAAATAATGAAAAAAGTCATAGTATAGCATGTCGTCCGAAATCATGAAAAAAGGTCACAGTATAGCTTGTCGTCCAAAATCATGAAAAAAGTCATAGTATAGCATGTCTTCCGAAATCATGAAAAAGTCATAGTATAGCATGTTGTCCAAAATAATGAAAAAAGGTCATAGTATAGCATGTCGTCCAAAATCATGAAAAAGGTCATAGTATAGTATGTCGTCCAATATCATGAAAAAAAATTAATAGTATAGCATGTCGTCTAAAATCATGGACGAAACGTCATAGTATAGCATGTTGTCTGAAATCATGAAAAAACGTCATAGTACAGCATGTCGTCCGAAATCATGAAAAAAGGTCACAGTATAGCTTGTCGTCCAAAATAATGAAAAAAGTCATAGTATAACATGTCGTCCGAAATCATGAAAAAAACATCATAGTATAGCATGTCGTCCGAAATCATGAAAAAAATGTTATGCTATAGCATGTCATCCAAAATCATGAAAAAGGTCATGGTATAGCATGTCATCCAAAATCATGAAAAAGGTCATGGTATAGCATGTCGTCCAAAATCATGAAAAAAACGTCATAGTATAGCATGTTGTTCAAAATAATGAAAAAAGGTCATAGTATAGCATGTTGTTCAAAGTAATGAAAAAGGTCATAGTATAGCATGTCTTCCAAAATCATGAAAAAAACGTCATAGTATAGCATGTCGTTCGAAATCATGAAAAAAGGTCATAGTATAGCATGTTGTTCAAAGTAATGAAAAAAGGTCATAGTATAGCATGTCGTCCAAAATAATGAAAAAATGTCATAGTATAGCATGTTGTCCAAAATAATGAAAAACGTCATAGTATAGTATGTCGTCCAAAACCATGAAAAAAAACTTCATAGTATAGTATGTCGTCCACAATAATGAAAAAAAGTCATAGTATAGCATGTCGTCCAAAATCATGAAAGAGGTCATAGTATAGCATGTCGTCCAAAATCATGAAAAAAGGTCATAGTATAGCATGTCGTCCAAAATAATGAAAAAAAGTCATAGTATAGCATGTCGTCCGAAATCATGAAAAAGGTCATAGTATAGCATGTCGTACAAAATAATGAAATAAGTCATAGTATAGTATGTCGACCGAAATCATGAAAAATGTCATAGTATAGCATGTTGTCCAAAATCATGAAAAAAGGACATAGTATAGCATGTCGTCCGAAATCATGAAAAAACGTTATGGTATAGCATGTCGTCCGAAATCATGAAAAAAGGTCACAGTATAGCATGTCGTCCGAAATCATGAAAAAGGTCATAGTATAGCATGTCGTCCAAAATCATGAAAAAAGGTCATAGTATAGCATGTCGTCTGAAATCATGAAAAAGGTCATAGTATAGCATGTCGTCTGAAATCATGAAAAAGGTCATAGTATAGCATGTCGTCCAAAATCATGAAAAAAGGTCATAGTATAGCATGTCGTCCAAAATCATGAAAAAAGGTCATAGTATAGCATGTCATCCAAAATCATGAAAAAGGTCATAGTATAGCATTTCGTCCCTAATCATGAAAAACGTTATAGTATAGCATGTTGTCCAAAATAATGAAAAAAGGTCATAGTATAGCATGTCGTCCAAAATCATGAAAAAGGTCATAGTATAGTATGTCGTCCAATATCATGAAAAAAAATTAATAGTATAGCATGTCGTCTAAAATCATGGACGAAACGTCATAGTATAGCATGTTGTCTGAAATCATGAAAAAACGTCATAGTATAGCATGTCGTCCGAAATCATGAAAAAAGGTCACAGTATAGCTTGTCGTCCAAAATAATGAAAAAAGTCATAGTATAGCATGTCGTCTGAAATCATGAAAAAAGGTCACAGTATAGCTTGTCGTCCAAAATCATGAAAAAGTCATAGTATAGCATGTCGTCCAAAACCATGAAAAAAGGTCATAGTATAGCATATCGTCTGAAATCATGAAAAAGGTCATAGTATAGCATGTCGTCCAAAATCATGAAAAAAGGTCATAGTATAGCATGTCGTCCAAAACCATGAAAAAAATGTTATGCTATAGCGTGTCATCCAAAATCATGAAAAAAGGTCACAGTATAGCTTGTCGTCCAAAATCATGAAAAAAGTCATAGTATAGCATGTCGTCCGAAATCATGAAAAAAGGTCACAGTATAGTATGTCGTCCGAAATCATGAAAAAGGTCATAGTATAGCATGTTGTCCGAAATCATGAAAAAGGTCATAGTATAGCATGTCGTCCGAAATCATGAAAAAGGTCATAGTATAGCATGTCGTCCGAAATCATTAAAAAGGTCATAGTATAGCATGTCCTCCGAAATCATGAAAAAAGGTCATAGTATAGCATGTCGTCCGAAATCATGAAAAAGGTCATAGTATAGCATGTCGTCTGAAATCATGAAAAAAGGTCATAGTATAGCATGTCGTCCAAAATCATGAAAAAAATGTTATGCTATAGCATGTCATCCAAAATCATGAAAAAAGGTCACAGTATAGCTTGTCGTCCAAAATCATGAAAAAAGTCATAGTATAGCATGTCTTCCGAAATCATGAAAAAGTCATAGTATAGCATGTCGTCCGAAATCATGAAAAAGGTCATAGTATAGCATGTCGTCCGAAATCATGAAAAAGGTCATAGTATAGCATGTCGTCTGAAATCATGAAAAAAGGTCATAGTATAGCATGTCGTCCAAAATCATGAAAAAAGGTCATAGTATAGCATGTCGTCCAAAACCATGAAAAAAATGTTATGCTATAGCATGTCATCCAAAATCATGAAAAAAAAGTCATGGTATAGCATGTCGTCCGAAATCATGAAAAAAATGTTATGCTATAGCATGTCATCCAAAATCATGAAAAAAAAGTCATGGTATAGCATGTCGTCCAAAATCATGAAAAAAATGTTATGCTATAGCATGTCATCCAAAATCATGAAAAAAAGTCATAGTATAGCATGTCGTCCGAAATCATGAAAAAAATGTTATGCTATAGCATGTCATCCAAAATCATGAAAAAGGTCATGGTATAGCATGTCGTCCAAAACCATGAAAAAAAGTCATAGTATAGCATGTCATCCAAAATCATGAAAAAAAGTCATAGTATAGCATGTCGTCCGAAATCATGAAAAAAATGTTATGCTATAGCATGTCATCCAAAATCATGAAAAAGGTCATGGTATAGCATGTCATCCAAAATCATGAAAAAAAGTCATAGTATAGCATGTCGTCCAAAACCATGAAAAAAATGTTATGCTATAGCATGTCATCCAAAATCATGAAAAAAAGTCATAGTATAGCATGTCGTCCAAAATCATGAAAAAAAGTCATAGTATAGCATGTCATCCAAAATCATGAAAAAAAGTCATAGTATAGCATGTCGTCCAAAATCATGAAAAAATGTCATAGTATAGCATGTCGTCCGAAATCATGAAAAAAGTCATAGTATAGCATGTCGTCCGAAATCATGAAAAACGTCATAGTATAGCATGTCGTCTCAAACTAAAAAAACGAAACCTCAGAAAAGATTCAATGTTCATTAAAGTGTTTTTTTATTTTATTTCATGTAATTCAAACTAACTCGATGTCGTTTGACTCTGAACTGTAAAGCAGGTCACACCTGAGCAACTCGTCCTCTGCAGTGTGTTTAGCAGCCTGTAAAACAAAACAGCTCCTTTTACAATATGAAATGTAGAGAATCCAGTAAAAGAAATAAACTGAACCTTGTGTCTTTATTGTGTGTTGACAGATATTAAGGTTAAAGAGCAGAGCGTGGAGAACATGATGAGGTAAGAACCAGCTCCTCCTGGTTTCATCTTCTCAGGCTGATGATGTCATGATGATGTCACCCAGCTGGTATGGTGGTGAACCTCAGTGAGCTTGTGCGTTGGCGGCAGGTTGATGTTGCAGGAAGTGATGTGTGAGCTGCAGATTTAAACCACGATCGTCCCCACATGTCACAGTGTCCCAGCCCTGAGTTCAGTCTGACAGGCGCTCATTTACTTTCATGCTTCACTTTATCTGTAACAAGTCCAAACATGGTTTCCTCTGAGAGTCACATGATGAGAGGGGATTGATTACTCTGATTGATTGATTGATTTCAGGGGGAAGAAGATCTACGAGCCTCCTCGCTTCATGACGGTCAGTCAGGCTGCAGATCAGCTGATCCAGATCATACAGAGGAGGAGGGGGGAGGGGGAGGAGCTGGGTGAGTGACAGCTCGTCATCTGCCTTCTGATTGGCTCAACAGTCTCTCTCTCTCACACACACACACACACACACACACACACACACACACACACACACCCATAAACTGAATTAAAGGTAAAGAGCAGCTGTTGGAAAAAAAACTGATTTAAGGAAAAGTGAAATACTTGAAGAAGAAAAAGGCCAAAATGAATAAATTGTAAAAAAAAAAAAAAAAAAAGTGGTAATACTTCCTGAAAACACAGTTGGACAATTTTAAGGATAAGGTCAAGTTATTGAAAACAATCGTCATAAAATGTTCAATAAAAACTAAAAAAAACAAACTCAAATATTCTGACATTTAAGTCATGACGTGATGAAACATTTTTCACATATTTTGAGAGAAAAATTGTAAAACACAAGAAAAGACATTTTAGGAGAAAAAAAAAAAAAAGATCACGTTGATAAAAACATAATTTTGGCTAACCAGCTGAAGTTTTCATCCTGTTAGCACAGGAAGCTAACAGAGCTCAGCACTGATGTAACTTTAACATGACATCATCGTTAATTTCTGTCAATCTGCTTGATAACTTCTGTTAGCATGCTAACATGTTTGTCAATGCTAGTATTTGTTGGCACATCAAACACCGACACTTAGCTAACCAGAGTTTTCATTGAACTTGTTGTAAGCTGTTAGCAAGCTAACAGTTCATAAATGCTAATGATCGTAAGATGAACTATGACCCTGAGCTAACCGATGTTACTTTGTTTAATTTACATCAGTGTTAAATATAATTGTTAGCATGTTCGTCAATTCTGACATTTGCTAGCATGTCAACATATTCATCAAAGCTAGTGTTTGCTAGCATGCTAAAATATGACAGCTAACAAATATTATTTTGGTCATTGATGTAAACTGTTAGCATGTTGGTTGATTAATGCTGTGCTTCCCTCAGGTATGACAGAGGACACAGTGTGTGTGGGTGTGGCCCGACTTGGTGCCGATGACCAGACCATCCGCGCAGCAACGTTAAGTCAGCTGGTGACATGCGACCTCGGCGGTCCCCTCCATTCGCTGGTTGTCACCGGTCACCTCCACCCGCTGGAAGTGGACATGCTGCGAGTGAACGAAGAACCAAACGCACTACAACACCTGCACACGATCGACAGCTCCACCTACTGCTCCTAACACACACACACGCTTGTCTTACTGTTCTTGTGAGGACCATCTTTGGCATTATGAATTACTGGGCCCCAAACTTAAAAACTTCACCTGATTTTAATCTGAACTTTGACACAGTCACTTGAGTCAGAGAGGAGCAGTCAGGGTGTCCCCACAATGGAGAAATGTCCTCACTATGTCAGTACAAAGCTGTGGTCCTCACAAAGATCGCAATACAAGCTACCACACACACGCAGGACGTTTGTTCATCATTAGAATAATAAACAAACATTAATGACCCATAATCCTCCTCTGTGCTGTTCAAAACAAACGTGATGTGTCGTTAATGAATGAGGTCATCAGTGTGTACTCTGTGATGTCATCAATAAAGATTCAGATCAATAATCAGAGAAACAGAATTATTTATTACAGTTGAAAAAGACTGAAACCACCGACTGGTCACATGGTTTGGTCACATGGATTGGCACGTTAAAAACACAGTGACATCACACACTCACAGACCAATCAGCTGGCAGCAGTCTGGTCCCAGCAGTGATGATGATGTTGGGGGGGGGGGGGGGCGTCCGGACAGGAAACGGGCTCTCAGATTGTCTCTGATTCATGATGAAGGCACTTACCCAGAATGCTTTGCTCCAGTCTACAAAGTGCAGGGGATGGGGGGGGGGGGGGTCATCACGCTGCCCGCTGACACGGACAGGTACGATTTAAAAAAAGGGGAGGGGCTGTTTGAGTTGGGCTGGAGCATTATGGGAGATCAGTCTAGTTCCCCTCCCCCGTGCTGGTCTCAGTCTGTCCAGTGACACTGTGGGGGGGGCGGGGTCAGAGGTCACCTGCAGCAGACTGAAGGTGATTGGTCCCAGGTGTTCAGAGGAGGAGGAGCTTCTACATGGCAGCCGTGTCGATCTGAACGTACAGCTGTCGAACTCCCGCCTGCGCACACAGTCAACGCAGTTAAAACTAGAAGTACCACAAGTACTACTGCAGAGTGATGAGTTAATACTACAGCCACCACCATCATGTTCAGGTACCTGAGTGAAGGTGTGGTGCATTCAGGTACCTGTGTGAAGGTGTGGTGCGTTCAGGTACCTGTGTAAAGATGTGGTGTGTCTGGCTGAGGATCCAGCGGGTGTCGGCGTCGGGGGCGACCAGCAGCTTCAGCGTTCCGATGTAAACGTCTGTACACAGAGTCCAGAAATGAGGCTCCTGCAGGTTGTAGACGCCCTGCAGCTGCTGCACCTGAACATAACACAATGAACCAGGAGTTAGACTCGTCCCTGATGTACAATGAAAACAGACCAGGTGCTCTGGGTGTTGGTGTGAGCGTAGTTTAACGTGGTGGGCGTGGCCTGTGCTCACCCTCTGGTAGCACTCCGGGAGGGCGTGGTCAAGTGACGGAGGCGTTCTCTGCATCAGAATCCCGATGGACTCCTTCAGTAACGGCACCACGCTGAGGGTCAGAGGTCACAGAGACAACGCACTGAGCATGTGTGAACGCTAACAGCTGATTCAGAGGCTCCACCCCTCACTGACATCACAACCTGGACACTCTCATCTTACATGTTCATACAGTCCAAACAATTTTTGCACATTTGAAACTGTGATGATGTTTGACACAACAAATCTGACTGAACAGAAACCTGCTGTTGTGTTTGTGTCAGTGTGTATCTCAGTGTGTATCTCAGTGTGAATCTTAGTGTGTATGTCGGTGTGTATCTCAGTGTGTATCTCAGTGTGAATCTTAGTGTGTATCTCAGTGTGTATGTGTGTATCTCGGTGGTGTCAGGACAACTCACACAGTAACGATGTCATTGCCTGCAGCCACGTTTACATGTGCTGTGTACATGATAAGAAACCTCTTGAATCTTAAATCTTTAGACAGACGCACTGCTGTCACTTTAAATACGTCTGCAGTTCCTACAACATCGAGCTCTGAGCTGCTGTTACATCTGAAACATCAGGAACTACATCAGCTACTGCTGCAACTAAAAATACCTCTGCGGTTACTTTTGTCGTGTACTTATCAACATATCACCAGCACGCCTGTTCCTCCAGTCTGAGTCACAGTGATCCAGTCCCTAGATCTGACTGGAGTTTGGTCCGAGTCGTTCTCTGCAGCTCGGCTCAGACTGGTGAAGACTCTCAGTGGAGTTCAGCAGTTTCCAGCTGCAGTAATCTGATGCCTGTGGTTCAGTGAAGGCCTCTCAGCTGACCACAGCTCTGCTCTGCTGACGCTTTACATCTGCAGCTGCGTTCACTTCCAGCCTATCAAACCACATCAGCACACATCACGTCCATTTATCACCGGGGCTTCTGGGAAATCTGACCGCTGCATTTACATCCAGAGGACCGGCGCGCCGAGGCCGGACTCCAGAACCATTCCAGTTCCACAGCGGTGGTTTGGCATGTTGGAGCACATTAACTGCTAATTGCACATTCTTTACATTAGTGGAAACCATTTTCCAAAATACCTCATCAGGGCCTGGAGGATCTCTCAGGTTTCCCTCCGTCTGCCTGGTGGACGCAGAGAAACCTGAGAGATCATCCATCACACTCACTGCTTACTTTACTTTGCTCTCTAACTGCTGTTACCGTCACGTTGCCTCAGCGGTGTGTTCAGGAACACTCTGACATCTTAACGCTTCAGGCTCTTATCACCGTCACAGTTTATCATGTCTGATTATCACAGACAGTGACAGAGGCTCTGTGAGTCCTTCAGGAGTCTGTCGGTCAGGGGTCAGGGGTCAGGGGTCACTAAGGAGGCTCTAGACTTTCTTTAGTGGTTCCTACATGATGTTCTGTCTGAAGGTGGAGACATCGTCAGGAAGTCAACCTCAACAGACTTCAGACTTTCTCTGTGAGAACAGCAGGAGGCAAACAGGAAGTGACCTCACTCTATTGTCCAGCTTCCTGTTCTAACTCCTGCTGAACACACACACACACACACACACACACACACACAGTACATGTCCTAATGGACAGACGTGTCTTTAAGCAGTTCTGATGGTACGCTCGTCTCCACTGTGTCTCTCAGTGACTGTTATCAATCCCATAATATGTCCCGTGTCTGCATCGTCACATCAAATATAGGATCGACTGCAGACGTTCTAAAACAACCTCCAGCTTCACTCTGACACGTCACTGACCTCACTCACAGCCGTACTGTTTGACTTCAGTCTGTCACCATGTCATGTGTCATGTCTCTGACTCTTCTGTGTTCTACGTGACTTAACAGCTCAGTGGGCGGAGCCTGAGAACAGCCACGAACACGGAGCGTAAACTGACCTGACTCCGATGAGGAGGGCGATCAGCATGGAGCAGATGGGGTCGGCGATCATCAGGTCGTATTTCTGCATCAGCAGAGCGGAGATGATCACGCCAACGCTGCCCAGAGTGTCGGCGATGATGTGCAGCAGGACGCCTGCAACACACACGTCATGTTTAACACACACACGTCATACAACACACAGACAGATGACGTCTCTCACTGGGTGTCATGTGACCTGAGGACAAACTGCTGTCTGTTCATGTGGAGAAACATGGATGTAGAGAACATGTGTGTGATGGTGTGTGAGCGCCCCCCGGTGGTCAGAGCTCAGTAACACTGAGGTCAGAGCAGCTGTGATTATTGATCATTAGAACATGATGTCACTTCATCAGGAAACACAGAGCGTCCTATTGTTGTTGTTGTTTACACATATAAATCTGTTTATTTGATACATTTCTCATCAGGTTATGAAACACTGAGTTTCTGTCTGTTCTCTGTGTTTATGACTGAAGCTCACACTGATGTTGTTGTTGTTGTTGTTGTTGTTGTGTATTTGTGTTGTAGATGTGAGGAGTCCTCACCCTGCAGGATCTGTTTACTGGATCCTTTCCCCGGAGTGTGCAGCTCCTCTGGAACAACACACACACACACACACACACACACACACACACACACACACAGTTTCTGTTAAAGACAACACGTGACAGCGGTACAACATGAGGAGAACATGTGATGATGCTGTTTGGCGTCATGGTAACGTGACATGGACTCAGTGTGACAGAGTGTCAGCACATCAACAAAATCACAACATTTAAATAAATAAAAACAGTGAGTCTGATTTTTTTCTACTTTAATGATGCAGTGTTCATCATGATGACATCATCATGATGATGTCATCATGACAACAGGCTGACCTCAAGTTAAAGAACACACTGATGATGGAGACAAAGGACGCGGGGACACAGACAGGACTGTGGTGTCTTCATGTTTCAGTGCTCTCACCCTGACAGTGTGACTCGTCATGGCCGCCGTGGCTGTGTCCATGTCCCCCGTGTCCTCCATGACTGTGTCCATGTCCCCCATGTCCTCCATGACTGTGTCCGTGACTGTCATGTCCTCCATGACTGTGTCCATGTCCACCGTGACTCTGTTTGTGTTGGTGGTCGTGTCCTCCGTGACTGTGTCCATGATTCACACTGCCGTTAAACAGAGAGTGGCTGTGACCGTGACCTGAGGGACACACGTTAGAGATGTGAGGTTCTACTGAGGCACAGAGAGGTTCTACTGAGGAACAGAGAGGTTCTACTGAGGCACAGAGAGGTTCTACTGAGGAACAGAGAGGTTCTACTGAGGCACAGAGAGGTTCTACTGAGGAACAGAGAGGTTCTACTGAGGAATAGAGAGGTTCTACTGAGGCACAGAGAGGTTCTACTGAGGCACAGAGAGGTTCTACTGAGGCACAGAGAGGTTCTACTGAGGAACAGAGAGGTTCTACTGAGGCACAGAGAGGTTCTACTGAGGAACAGAGAGGTTCTACTGAGGCACAGAGAGGTTCTACTGAGGCACAGAGAGGTTCTACTGAGGAACAGAGACGTTCTACTGAGGCACAGAGAGGTTCTACTGAGGAACAGAGAGGTTCTACTGAGGCACAGAGAGGTTCTACTGAGGAACAGAGAGGTTCTACTGAGGCACAGAGAGGTTCTACTGAGGAACAGAGAGGTTCTACTGAGGAATAGAGAGGTTCTACTGAGGCACAGAGAGGTTCTACTGAGGCACAGAGAGGTTCTACTGAGGAACAGAGAGGTTCTACTGAGGCACAGAGAGGTTCTACTGAGGAACA
>JAGQAX010000006.1:442484-509984 GCA_019142605.1 Cephalopholis sonnerati | reverse complement strand
CACACAGACACACAGACAGACACACAGACAGACACAGACAGACAGACAGACACACAGACACAGACACACAGACAGACAGACAGACAGACACACAGACAGACAGGTGAGATAGTGACAGTTATTATTAAGGGCCAGGACACAGGCTGCGTCTTGTGCCACTTGGACAACATGCTTCTACTCTGTGCCAACTGGCACCAAAAACACATTTTGTGTTTAGTGCCTGCAGAGGGCCCCTGAGGGCCCCTGAGGGCTCCTGAGGGCTCCTGATGGTCCATGGATATGACACGTTTTTTGTGCCCTCAAATTCATTGATTTCAATGTAGACACACGGCAGACGCACTCAAGCCCCAGAGCAACACTGTCAAAGCACGCACACATTTCAAGTCATCTTTTTTTGGGGTGTGACGGCTGCACTGACAGAAACTGAGGTCAACTTTTTGGAGGGCAGCAGGACACACCGCACGTCATGTGACGAGGACCAGCCAATCACAGCCTCAGATCTCTTTCCTTCTTCAGTAAACATCAGTGTGTGATAAACATGGAGGAGAAGTTGATCATGTTAGTGCAGAGCTGTCAGAGCGTCACATCTGACCCACACACACACAGGAAGTACATCAGCTGACCTCAGGGTTTCAGGTAAACAGGCTGTGACACGGTGCAGGTGATGGTTGCTTAGCAACCTCAGACACAACCTGCCTCTGCAGTCCTGAGAGTTAGCACAGAGCAGCACCCGGCGCTCAACCTCATGTTTTCCAGGTGGTTAAAGACGCAGCACGTGTACAGACCCAGACAGAATCGCTCTCTGCTCTGAGCTTAAGTTCAGGTCCAGAATCAGTTTGTGGTTTTCAGCAGTTAGTGGAGACTGACCCGCCCAGCAGTTAGCTGAGGAGCAGTGTAGTTAAAGTAGGAGAACACAAAGACAAACACATGATCGTCTTTGTGTCGTGTTTGTCCACAGAGACATTCACAGGTATGAAGGTGATCAGCCTGAGGCTCACAGACCACTGCTGTTACCTCTCAAACTTTAAATGACCTTTAACCAATAAATCTGACGGACTTCACTTCAGTAAAAGGACCAAACATTTCTCCCCGCTGCCTTTAGAGGCTGATTTCATCCATTTAATTTAATCAATCCGTCAACTGTTTCAGCTTTCCCTGTAACCATGGTAACGGTACACATCAAAGATGGCGGCAGCTGAAGCTTCAGATTTAAACAACAACGAGTCAAAGTTTCAGTGATGAAGGTGAGCAGAGACACGCTGACACGTCTGTGACTGAGGACAGGAGGATCATCTGATCAGTGATCAATGAACACATCAGGCCCGTGTGATCACTGACTGACAGGAAGTGAGGAGGCTGACACACACACACACACACACACACACACTAACACTACGTGGCACATCGTGAGCAGAACAAACAGCTGATGCTAACGGATGCTAACAGTGTTAGCTCACCTGTTGCTCCAGAGGCCGTACGTCAGCTCCACGAAGGCGAACGAGAGGTTGAGACAGAGGAAGAAGAACAAGTTCCGCGAGGTTTTGTCCGCGAGGATCGACCTGAAAACACCAAACAATCACAACACCTCCATCACCGGACAGAGCCGACACAAGCCCGCACAGGACCCCGACAGAAACCCGGGTTATTCCCTGCTGACGGTCCCGTTCAGACACAGTAACACCTGCAGTGACACCTCAGTGAGCTGAGACACACTTTAATAAAGAGTCCACACATCTGATCAGGCTAACCGGTTAGCATCAGGCTAACAGCAGTCAGCTGCTTCACCGTTAGCTGCTCCGTTAGCTGCTCCGTTAGCATTTAGCTCCAGCAGGTGAGTTTACCTGAACCATCCTGAGAGCTTGAGCAGCAGGTTGAACTTGGCGGGTTTGTACTCGTCGTCTTTAATGGATAAAGGTAACATGTTCACACCTGAACACACACACACACTCACACAGACACACACACACTCACTGGAGACACCGAGCTACGGTATGCTAACTGTCAACTTCCGCTCTGCTCCGCTTTCACAATAAAGGCGCAGCGCTGACAGATGTTACTACATAAACTACCACATATACTACTACACACTACTACACACTGCTACACACTACTACACACTACTACACACTACTACACACTGCTACACACTACTACACACTACAGCTCTGCTTTCACAATAAAGGCGCAGCGCTGACAGATGTTACTACATGTTCCCACTGCTAGTATTCCTCTGACAGCCAGTACTACTGTAATACTACAGATACTCCTGCACTGTACCTGTAACTACACCTGTTACACTCGGCACCACAGACACAACCACTGCAGATATTACTGCAATTAAAAGAATAAAAGAAGTTTAGAAAGTTAAAAATAAAAAGTTAAATATTTTTTCAGGATAAAAAAATAAATCTTTTCAGATGGTTTATTGTCTCCTTTTTGTCCTTTAATGGTCTCTGCTGAACTTTATTGATATCACCATGACGACACAGTGACAGTTTGTAATTAATATCTTTATTGTAATGATTGTGAGTTAGATTAAAATCATTATTTATATTAATGATGTTTGTGTTTGTCTGAAGACAAACTTCCGGTGGCTGCTTCACAAAGTTAGGGTGTTTTTTTCCCTTCCTGTTGGACACAGGAAGGGAATTTCAGAATAAGAGTGTTAGCAGAGACAGATGTGAACAGCAGGGGGCGTCACAGCTCAGTAACACTTAGAGTGTGTGTGTGTGTGTGTGTGTGTGTGTGTGTGTGTGTGTGTGTGTGTGTGTGTGTGTGTTGACTCTGAGTTTCATCACAAAGGACAAAGTCCACTCAGAGCTCCTCAGAGTCCTCCTCATCCTCTCTGTCTGATCACTTCCTGTTTCACAACCGCTCTGTGACGTCACACAGCGTCAGGGTCACATAAACATGTTTCATACATGTGACTGAGGAAGGTAAAAATCACACACATGATCATCAGTATTCTATAAGGACCCACATCCACACTGCTGACCTGTCTGTGTCACTGCTTGTACTGGTTATACTGGTTATACTGGTTTTAATGAATAAATAGTTTGCACCATGTTGTTATCTAGTTTATATTTAGTGTGCATTTTCTCTATGTAGTGTTTCATATTTGCTTCTCTGCCCTGCTCTGTCCGTGTGTGTGTGTGTGTGTGTGTGTGTGTGTGTGTGTGTGTGTGTGTGTCACAATACAACATACAAGTTGTGAAAATAAAGTGAATACAATAAATCCAAAAATAGTAACAAGGACCATGACACCTCCTGCTACAACATGGCAGATAATCAGGCTTTCATTTATGGGAACTACATTTCCCATGATGCACCATTAAACATATACTGAATTAGCCTTTAGCTGCTGCTGTTAGCTCTGTGTGGACAGACGATGTCACTGTGACACTGAAGACAAGTTAGAGACACGAAGGTTCTGCAGGCTTTGTTCAGGACGGATCTCAGAGACACACAGAGACAGAGACACACAGAGACACACAGAGACACACAGACACACACAGAGACACACAGAGACACAGAGACACAGAGACACACAGAGACACACACAGAGACACAGAGACACACAGAGACACAGAGAGACACAGAGACGCAGAGACACACAGAGACACAGAGAGACACAGAGACGCAGAGACACACAGAGACACAGAGACACACAGAGACACACAGAGACACACAGACACACAGAGACACAGAGACACACAGAGACACAGAGACACACAGAGACACACAGAGACAGACACACACAGAGACTCAGAGACACACAGAGACGCAGAGACACACAGACACACAGAGACACACAGAGACACACAGAGACACACAGAGACACAGAGACGCAGAGACACACAGAGACACACAGAGACACAGACATAGAGACACATAGAGACACACAGAGACACAGAGACACACAGAGACACACAGAGACACAGAGACACACAGAGACGCAGAGACACACAGAGACACAGAGACACACAGAGACACAGAGACACACAGAGACGCAGAGACGCAGAGACACACAGAGACACACAGAGACACAGACATAGAGACACACAGAGACACAGAGACACACAGAGACACACAGAGACACACAGAGACACACAGAGACACAGAGACACAGACGCAGAGACACACAGAGACACACAGAGACACACAGAGACACAGAGACACAGACACAGAGACACACAGAGACACACAGAGACACACAGAGACGCAGAGACACACAGAGACACAGAGACACACAGAGACACACAGAGACACAGAGACACAGACGCAGAGACACACAGAGACACAGAGACACAGACGCAGAGACACACAGAGACACAGAGACACAGACACAGAGATGGATAATTATTTATATTTACTTCAGGCAGTCAGACTGAAACACAATCAGTCTGTTTCCTTCACTGTGGAAAGAAAACACTCTATCAAGTCCTGAGTCAAGTCCCGAGTCAAGACAGTCATGTCCTGAGTCAAGACAGTCAAGTCCTGAGTCAAGACAGTCATGTCCTGAGTCAAGACAGTCATGTCCTGAGTCAAGACAGTCAAGTCCCGAGTCAAGACAGTCATGTCCTGAGTCAAGACAGTCAAGTCCCGAGTCAAGACAGTCATGTCCTGAGTCAAGACAGTCAAGTCCTGAGTCAAGACAGTCATGTCCTGAGTCAAGACAGTCATGTCCTGAGTCAAGACAGCCATGTCCCGAGTCATGTCCCGAGTCAAGATAGTCATGTCCTGAGTCAAGTCCCGAGTCAAGACAGTCATGTCCCGAGTCAAGTCCCAAGTCAAGACAGCCATGTCCTGAGTCAAGTCCCGAGTCAAGACAGTCATGTCCTGAGTCAAGACAGCCATGTCCTGAGTCAAGACAGTCATGTCCTGAGTCAAGACAGTCATGTCCTGAGTCAAGACAGCCATGTCCTGAGTCAAGACAGTCATGTCCTGAGTCAAGACAGCCATGTCCTGAGTCAAGACAGTCATGTCCTGAGTCAAGACAGCCATGTCCTGAGTCAAGACAGCCATGTCCTGAGTCAAGACAGCCATGTCCTGAGTCAAGACAGTCATGTCCTGAGTCAAGACAGTCATGTCCTGAGTCAAGACAGTCATGTCCCGAGTCAAACAAAGCAGTGACTCTAGACAGGAACATTCATGTGTTCATAATCCACTGAGGAGTTTTTCACTCTGGTTCGTCTCCTGCAGGATCTCCTCCTCCCCGTCAGCTCTGTGGCGCCCCCTGTGGACGCTTTGTGTCTTTGTCCTGCTGAATGTCCATGTCTATTACAGACCATAATATCCAGTCATGTCACCATGGTTACAGTGTTACATCATGTCCCCCCTCAGCTCGTCCTGACGTCCTCTGAGTGAAGAAATAAACTCAACATTTATTCAGCTAAAACGCTAAAGGATCAAACTGTTATGAAATCAGTGTGTGTGTGTGTGTGTGTGTGTGTGTGTGTGTGTGTGTGTGTGTGCGCGCAGTGATGGGAGGAATTACTCATCAGTTTCCATGGTGACCACAAACCTCAGCGACCTCATCAGAAGAAGACGCCAACGCCCCCTCGGCAGCAGCTCCGTCCTCCTCCACACTGAGAGGTCACAGCACACACAGGAAGTGGAAGTGATTGGTCAGTTGAGGGACAGGAAGTGGAAGTGATTGATCGGCTGGAGGTCATCGCTGCTCGTTGCTGAAGTGAACTGGAGGTGTGATGGTGGAGAGAAACATCCTGAAGGAATGTTTTATTCGGAAAATCTGCCATCAGACAGACAGTAGAAGAAGAAGATGTATAAACAGACCTGGACACAACGTTGGAGGCGGAGCTCCGTTCACTCCTATCAGACCTGCTCAGTGACATATGATGCCAAAAAGCTCTGTTTCCTCAGAATGAAGTCACCTGACGATCGCCGCCATGTCTGCATCACTGGACTCACAGAGCAGACGCACCGCAGACCTGCCACCGCCGAGCGTGGCCGAGACCTCTGCGTTTGTGCTCCGTGAACCTGAATGGTGTTCAAAGGTCTGAGGGCGTGGCTCCTCTAAGCTCGCCAAGCGTTGTCACACTGAGCGCATCAAATCCTGATAGTGACAGGAAACACTTCTCAGGGGTTTTGACATTAAAAAACAGTTTCCTCTGATTCACAGACGTGTCTGTGTCAATGTTCGTCAACGAGGGAAGGTGTCTCTGGGCCGCAGGGCATCACATGATCGAGCCCCGAAACTGCAGTATGCCTGTTTTTCCAACACAAAGATTGGCTTCAAGTCGCGGCACACTTCCTGTTGAATCAGCTGAGAGCTGATAGCTGTGTGTTCCAGTCCACATCCTACCAGACTGCACAGTACGCCAGCAACAGATTCAGTATGTCAGAGTGGGTCAGATGCAGCATGCCAAATGTACCAGGATGTTCTACTGCACGCTGCAACCCACGCTGACACGAGGAGAACACGCAGACTCTGCACAGAAGGGCTCCCACACCAGGGATTGAACCAGGAACCCTCTTGCTGTGAGGCAACAGTGCTAACCAGCACACCGCTGTGCCACAGTCATACAGCTACACACAAACTATGAGGCTGACAGGTCCAGTAGTTTGTGAGATGAGCTGCTGACAGACAGATACACACACAACCCCTTTGGACCAGGAGCAGAACCAGGACCAGGAGCAGGAGCAGGAGCAGGAGCAGAAGCAGGAGCAGGAGCAGGAGCAGGAGCAGAAGCAGGAGCAGGAGCAGGAGCAGGAGCAGAACCAGGAGCAGGAGCAGGAGCAGGAGCAGGAGCAGAACCAGGACCAGGAGCAGGAGCAGGAGCAGAAGCAGGAGCAGGAGCAGGAGCAGGAGCAGGGACTCGGTCTCGTAGGCTGCGTTCACACCTGTTTGGTTCAGTTAAATCAAACTCAGGTCTGTTTGTTAGCGTGGTTCCTTCTGGCTGGTGTGACAGCTGTCAGTGGAACCTGGACCAAACAACCGAACTGAGACCACCTGAAAAGGTGGGTCTGGCTCCGCCTCCAAACGGACTCTGGTGCAGTTCGTTTGTGGGGTGAAAGAAGACGAACCAATCACAGGATGTTATGATGCAGATAAACCAATAATAAATCCATCAGCTGATCCTGACAAAGACGTACATCCCATAACCTGTCAATGCTAATGCATACATGTTACCATGGTAACACAGATGCAGGTCAGCTGATGTTCAAACTGCCATCACTGTGTGTGTGACAGTGATCCCACAGTCTGAAGCCCCAAATCCTTCCTGTCCATCCGGTCCGTGTGTCCGTCATGATTCACCACGTGTCTCTGACCTGCGGTCTGATGACAGCGTCCTGACGATGCTGACATCACACCTGTCTCTGTCAAACCAACAACACAAACACGTTGGAAACATTAAAGTGCTGCTGCACAAACTTCTGTCTGATTTCCCCACCTGAGTCCTGATGATGCCAGAACTGTCCAATCAGCCAGTTACCTGTCAGTCGCTACAACTTCCTGTTTACTCCTCTTCCTGTTTACTCCTCTTCCTGTTTACTCGTCCTGGTCCGTCTGTAAGAAGTCAGTGTGAATGCAACATGGGGAGCAGACACAGTGAGCCCAGGTGCAGCAGCCTCAGGTCTCCTCTGAGTTCCAGCTGTGTGGCGTCCAGAGGATGAGGAGACTCTGTGATGATGAAGATCTGATGCGGTGTGTCACGGTCCACCAGGAGCTGCTGACGGAGCTGACGGAGGAAAACAAAGCGCTCCATCTTCTCTCAGACAGGAAATACCAGCAGATTAAAACCAGGAGACGCAGCAGAACGCGCCGCAGCAGAGGTCAGAGGTCACAGAGGCCCGGCAGGACACTGAACGCACCACGAGGGAAAAACAGCAGAAGGACATTCATCACCTCTGTACTGCTGAGTCTGCAGAGGTTTGACCTTTGACCTCCTCACACACACACTAATTATTTATTCACACATCAACTATAACGATTAATAAACTCCTCTGACGATCACTGCCGTCAGTCATATCTCACAGTCTGCACGGTTACCATGGAGACGACCCAGCTATCATCACATGACCACTGATCATGTGACTACTCATCTGCTCCATAACAACTGATGAAGACCAAGACACACTGCTGAAAGCTCCTGCAGCTGTGAAGAGACTGACAGTTCTCCTGAGAGGAGGAGAGGAAGAGCGACTCAGAAACACTCAACACTCTGATCCTCATTCACACCTCACATTTGAAGCCCCCCTGTTTCCATGACGACGAGCTGAGGAGCCAATGAGCTTTGTGTCGGAGACAAAAACCAAAAGAACATTGAATTCACCCGTTAACAGCTGAGAGGGAGCCAGGAATTAGACCCAGCCCACTGCCAGGACCACAGTGTTCCTGTGAGTCTCTCACATCCAAACAGAGACCACAACATGTTTCACATTCAAGTCTGTGTCTCTGTGTCTCTGTGTCTGTCTGTCTCTGAGGACATTTTACTGTCTCATCATTTTACTCATCAAAGACTAAACTAATCTAACAATCAGCTGATTTGAGTTCAGTGATGGACAATAAAGCAGTAACATGTGAGCACAACATAAACCAAAGGATTTTCTGGAGTTTCTGGTTTCCATGGAGACGTGTTTTTATGAGCGGGACACAGCCGGAGGACGAAACACCAAGAGACTCAGTGATGCACTAACAACGGCATCACAGAAGAAGAAGGCCAGCGTGCAGCGGGCATCAACATGGCGTCAGACAGACGTTAGATTTTAGTTTGCAATATGTGAACGGTGCACTGTCGTGTGTGGACGTGTGACATGATGGCGCCGTTACTCTGCGTTAAGATGACGTTGGCATGAGACGTTTGGGAGACGTTGGATTTTGGTTATTTAACAACACATTTTAAAGGTTCTGCTCATTCTCAGGGTCACACGTGTGTTTTGGGTTCTTGGTGGAACATGTTTATTATTACCTCACCTGTCTCCACCTGTCTCAGGTCAACAGGACACATTCAGTGTACGACGTCCCGACAGGAAACGCTCAGGTGTTTCTGTTTCAGTCTGCGCAGTAAAGTTGTGACATCACAAATCACAGAGATCCTGACGGCTTGTTCAGGGAACAGTTTGTGAATCTGAACTCTGTGTTTCTCTGTGGACGCAGCGCTTTGATACGTTCAGGTGCAGCTGATGGCGGCGCGTGTGGAGGCAGCGGTGTGGCTCTGTTACAGTGTGTGGTTGTGTTAATGTGTGTGTGTGTGTGTGTGCGTGTGAAAAGACTTCATATAGTCGTACAGATTTGTTTCTGCTCAGTCACTTGTTTGTACCTTTAAACTTTGTTTAAGTGCCACTGCAGAGCGGTGTCAGCGCGCTGCGGAGCGCTTCATCCCACTGCTTCATATAAAAACTACTGGCGGTGCGTTTTTATCGACGAACTTCACGTGGGTTTTGTTTCTATGACAACAACATCTTGACACGAACATTAGCCAGGTAGCTAACACGACGCTACATTAACACAGGCTGACACAGTTAACTTAACAGCAGCTGTTAGCAGTTAGCGGCTAACAGGAGCTCCTTACCCTCCGAGCAGAGGACGAGATCAGCCGCCATATAACAGGGACGCTAAATGATTGTTGTTGACATGTGATGTCATTGTTATTGTTTATAAAGAGCTGCTGACACGTATGTTATATGTCACACTAGAGGACGACACTGTTGTGTTACATGTCACACCTCTTTTGACTCTGTGATGTCATCATGTTGTCTGACATCACACACTGGAGCCACATGATGATGTCATCATGTGGCTCTGTGTAAACATGTGAAGGACACGTAAAGACAGGGCGTCGTGACGTCTCTGTGTGAAAAGAAGGTGTGACAGTGACTCTTGAAGCAGAGCAGTTTGGTCTCGTCTTCACAGCAGCAGAGTGTGAGTGTTTGCAGAGGGGGATCTGAAGTTTGTGTCAGTCACATCCTGAAACACAAACAGAGTCCGTCTGTTCGTCTTCAGGAGGACTGACGGCTTTAACAGCAGCTGAGGCGTCACCATGGTTACGGCCGAGACGTCCTGCAGACTTCCAGTAAACGGTGAATGAGACAGAAGTGAAAGAGAAAGACGGACTGCAGGAAACTCCCACAAACATTCCAAAAACACAGTGAAGAAATAAATATCTTTAATAAAAGCACGGAGTGAGAAACACGTCTACATTCAGCTGACGGCAGAAATCCATCCCATAATTCAACACAAACACCAGGTTCTGTGTGCAGAACGTCCCAACTGGAGACGTATGAGTACCGAAACAGCAGAGATCTGAGGACACTGAGGCTCAAACAGAAACACAGCTTCAGGAGTCACTGGGGAATTTTTCTGACACGTCAGGAGCCAATGACACGTTTCTACTTCCTGTTTGGTCCTCAGTTAAAGGGACAGTTCACTCAACACAGTCCACAGCTGAGGAACAGTCTCTGAGGCGCTAACACTGATGTACAGAGCTTAGAAATGAACCTCACTGCTGATCACGTCCTCATTAGAAGGTGGCCGCATGTTGAGAGTCAGTAGCCACATGATGGGACGTGGTAGCCAAGCACAGAATAGTTTTAAAATAAGTTGACACATGGTAGCATCGCGCCGAGAAAGTAGTCACATGTTGGGACATGGTAGCCACATGTTGAGATATTAGTTCCCAAGCAGAAACAGATGGTAGTCACATGTAAGGACATGGTAGCCACATGTTAGGATGCAATAACCACATGTAAGGACATGGTAGCCACCTGTAGGGATGTCCTAGCCACATGTTGAGGAGTGGTAGTCAAGCACCGGATAGTTATAAAAATATGTTGACACATGGTAACATTGTGCCGAGGAAGTAGTCACATGTTGAAATATTAAAATCCCAGGTGGTCGTAGTCACATATTGGGAAGTGGTAGCCAAACTCGTGCTGTGGTTGCCAGATGTAGGGACTTGGAAGTCTGGCAGGTAGTAGTCCCATGTTGGGAATAGATAGCAACTTGTAGAGCTGTTGCAGCCACATGTTGTGTGGTGGTAGCCACGTTCTGGATTGTTATAGGTATGGTAGCCAAATACTGGAATATAACAGTCCCATGTGGAGGTATTAAAATCCCATGCTGAAAAAGGTGGTAGTCACATGTTGGGAGGTGGTAGTCACATGTTGGGAGGTGGTAGTCACATGATGGGAGGTGGTAGCCACATGTTGGGAGGTGGTAGCCACATGTTGGGAGGTGGTAGTCACATGTTGGGAGGTGGTAGCCACATGTTGGGAGGTGGTAGTCACATGATGGGAGGTGGTAGTCACATGATGGGAAATGGTAGTCACATGATGGGAGATGGTAGCCACATGTTGGGAGGTGGTAGTCACATGTTGGGAGGTGGTAGTCACATGATGGGAAATGGTAGTCACATGATGGGAGATGGTAGCCACATGATGGGAGGTGGTAGTCACATGTTGGGAGGTGGTAGTCACATGATGGGAGATGGTAGTCACATGTTGGGAGGTGGTAGTCACATCATGGGAGGTGGTAGCCACATGTTGGGAGGTGGTAGTCACATGATGGGAGGTGGTAGCCACATGTTGGGAGATGGTAGCCACATGTTGGGAGGTGGTAGTCACATGATGGGAGGTGGTAGTCACATGTTGGGAGATGGTAGCCACATGTTGGGAGATGGTAGCCACATGTTGGGAGATGGTAGCCCTGGGTTAGCCTCAGGCTGAAGGGGGGGCAGACTGCGGCAGCTGGTAGAAGCCTTTCTTCCTGGACCTCCTCAGGTAGTCGAGGAGGAGAGCGGCAGCTGCGAGGCCGGCGGCGACGCAGATGACTGGGACGATGATGGCGCTCAGACTGGGAGGAGGACTGGAGCTTCTCTCTGTGTGGAACCACGGAGACACAAACTTCAGAATAAAGAAAATAAAACACATCGTTTTCATAAAACAGGAAGTTACAACTATTCGACCATTTTCCCTTCAGACAGAGACTGGAGGATAAACTGGTCTAACTGGTGCGACTGACCTCTGACGCTGATGCTGAACACTTTGATCTGGTATCCAAGCTCGTTGGTCACGTTGACCTGGTAAAGCCCGGAGTCCTTGGCCGTCACGTTGACCAATAGGAAGGTGCCGTTGGTGGAGTACAGCTCCGTCCCATTGGTCAGCTTCTTCAGGACCACGGCTGATGGCGGGAAGCTGATGGTATGGCAGCAGATGGTGACATTTTGTCCCTCCTGGACCACCGTAGACGGCAGGACGAGGACCGTGGTGTTCCTCGGAGGAGCTGGGCCAAAAGAAAGAGATTACAGGTGGAGCTGAGAGCAGGAAGTGGTCACATGACTCACAGAGTGGCGTGGATCAGAACGTAAAGACGGGAAGGAACGCAGATTAAATCAGAGCGACGGCTGGACTCAGTTTATCTCAAAGTGCCGCCATCGCACCCTGAAACACGTTTCCAAGCACCTGCTTGTCAGAGTGCGCCGGCACCACACGTCATGTGACACGGACCAGCCAATCACAGCTGCATCTGTCTCTGTCTCAACTTGTCTCTCTGTCTCTGTCTCTCTTTATGTCTCATTGTGTCATATGGATTACTGTTCATTTATTATATTGATCTGTTCTGTACAACATCTATTGCTCGTCTGTCCGTCCTGGAAGAGGGATCCCTCCTCAGCTGTGAGGGTCCAAAGGACAGAGGACAGAGGGTCAGAGGACAGAGGGACAGAGGGACAGAGGGTCAGAGGACAGAGGGACAGAGGGTCAGAGGACAGAGGACAGAGGACAGAGGGACAGAGGGACAGAGGGTCAGAGGACAGAGGACAGAGGGACAGAGGGACAGAGGACAGAGGACAGAGGGACAGAGGGTCAGAGGACAGAGGGACAGAGGGACAGAGGGTCAGAGGACAGAAAACAGAGGGACAGAGGACAGAGGGACAGAGGACAGAGGGTCAGAGGACAGAGGACAGAGGGACAGAGGGACAGAGGACAGAGGGTCAGAGGACAGAGGAACAGAGGACAGAGGGACAGAGGGACAGAGGACAGAGGGACAGAGGACAGAGGGACAGAGGGTCAGAGGACAGAGGAACAGAGGACAGAGGGACAGAGGGACAGAGGACAGAGGGACAGAGGACAGAGGGACAGAGGGACAGAGGGTCAGAGGACAGAGGGACAGAGGACAGAGGGACAGAGGGACAGAGGGACAGAGGACAGAGGGACAGAGGACAGAGGGACAGAGGGACAGAGGGTCAGAGGACAGAGGGACAGAGGACAGAGGGACAGAGGGACAGAGGGTCAGAGGACAGAGGGACAGAGGACAGAGGACAGAGGGACAGAGGGACAGAGGGGTGTGGTCTGCTGTAAAGCCTCTGAGACAAACTGTGACCTGTGATATTGAGCTTTATCAATAAAGCTTCAGTGAGTTGCTGGTGTTAGTGCAGAGCTGTCAGAGCGTCACATCTGTCCCACACACAGACAGACAGACAGACAGACAGGAAGTAGATCAGCTGACCTCAGGGTTTCAGGTAAACAGGCTGTGACACGGTGTTGGTTAATGCTGCTTAGCAACCTCAGACACAACCTGCCGCCGTGCTCGTGATAGCTGGCACAGAAAAGGCACAACACTGGCGCCCGGCGCGTGACCTCGTGTTTTCCAGGCAGCTAAAGACGCAGCATGTGTACAGGCCCTAAACATGCGCGCACATTTATACTGCCCAGCACCCTCAGCGAAAATGAGTTCCTGCACACGTTAGCCGCTGAACAGCAGAGCGAGCAGCCGGCAAGCTGTTGATCCCCGCAGGACGCCAGAGTCAGACGGTGGAGACGGTTTATGGTCTGATGGTGTTTGACCAGTTATCTGTGTGTCAGGCTGAACTCAGATCAGTTTTCTCTGACAGATGAAAGTCCAGTTTGAATCAGTGACTCTGTGCGAGGACACGAGTTTAAACGTCCGCACGAACATGTTGCAGATTTACGTCCTGTCCGCACAGGAAACCGTGTTAAAGACAGGTGATGAGGTCAGCAGACGACTACGCTGGGTCAGTTCTTCTTTCCTGGTGCGTCACATTGGACGTCACAGACAGGCCTGAAAACAGGTGAGTAAACAGCAGAGAGCAGCATGGAGGCCTGTGAGAATGTTACACTGGTTTCTGCTGGGTCAGTCAGTCTGTTAAACTGGGTGCAGACTGGTTTGGATCGGTCTGAGGCCGCTGGGCGGAGACAGACGGCATGTTGTGATGATGTCATTGCATCTCATCAGTAAAGGAGCTAAAATTAGCGTGTTCACGGGGGTGTTGTGTTTCTATCGAAGCCGAGCTGGAGCCGATGAATCCCCCCCCCGACTCCTGCAGAGTCATGTGACCCGGTGTGAATGACAATTGTGACCTTTCTCATGACATTAAAATCCAGATGTTGGCGTGTGAGTGGAGTCACTGTGCAGCGAGGAGGAAACTTTAAAAACAAAATCACGTTATTTTTCTGCTTCTTCACAGGGAGGTCGATCGGTCAGAGTTTACCGTCGCCATGGAGACAGTCCCAGGTGTCTCACATGAGCTGTTTGTGGTGTCAAAGTTTGAGATGTTGAGTATTTATAAACCCAATATCACAGATCACAGTGTCCTCAGAGACGTCCCTCTGTCCTCTGGCCGTCACAGCTGAGAGGGACAAACAGGGACGAACTGATGATCAGTAAATCAACCTGTCAGAAGAAATGACAGTTTCTGAAGATGATGAAGATGATGATGATGATGATGATTAATAATGAAGGTCTGAAACAGCCCGTCTGATCCCTGTTTCACCAGACTGGATGAGTTCAAAGAGACTATAACATGTTGACTACGTGTTGTGGAAGTGATGAAGCATGTTGCGTTCATGGACCATCAGACAGACAGGAAACAGAAAACACTTTGTGGACGGCACAGGAACAAACAAACACACAAACAGTCCGACGGTGAAACCAAACATTCATGATGACATGATGTGACGTGATGTCATGTTGTTGATAAAGAATGAAACAAAGCGTCTGAAATCATTTTGTGTTTCTAAAATATTCCACTGACGTCCGCTGTTTTCTTCTCGTGTGACGCAGCTACGCAACATCTGGTTTTACACTGCGTCGCAGAGGACGATGATGAACAGCGTCTTCTGTCGCTGGTATTCTCTGCCCGCCTCTCTGTCCTGCTCTCCTCCTCTTAAATGCAGTGTTCATTTTCTTGACGAAAATTATGACAAAAAATTTTCGGCAACAACCTTTTTACCGTGATGAAAATGAGACGATGACCAACTAAAAATAGATCCTGATAATAAAAACTAAGACGAAATGTATGTTTGATTTTTGTTGATGAGACGAGATGTAAATGTTGGTGGACTGTCTGACACTGTGATGATCTTCAGATGCCTGATGAGCCACAGGCTGGTAAACTCCAGTAAATAGTCTGCACCAGGATGTGAGCTGTAATTCAGCAGTAAATAATCAGCCGTGTGTGTCTGACTGTGGATGGTGGAGCTGCTGAGTAGATTTATGGAGTTTGTTAGTTGCAGCGGTGGCTGTTAGCAGTTAGCAGTTAGCTATTAGCTGTTAGCAGTTAGCTGTTAGCTCCACACAGCTTCACCCTGCAGGACTTCACTCAACCTTGAGTCTAATTTCTGACATGAATCAGCCTCACTGGATTAATTTAAAGATAAAGACAGATAGAAAACATCAGGACTGAAACATTTTCATCCAAAGACTGAATGTGAAGCAGCTGCTGACCTGCAGAGACGTGTTTAAAGGATAAAGACAGTTGTCAGTTTCCTGTAGTGAGACTGTCAGCGAGCGAGGAGGAGGTTCATGGTGTCAAACACCGTGTCAAACAGTCTCAGGGAGTCTGAACGGAAACTCACAACAACGTCTCTGTGAAGACTCGAGATTAAACAGCAGAGTTGGAGCAGAACAGCTGCTGGACAAACACCAGCGTCCTCGTCCTGAGGTGAAGACACGACTGGGAGGACGTGTGTCAGACCGTCAGCTGTTTGTCTTCATGGTGTTAACGACCTGTCACAGTGTTCCTTACAGAGCTGACACATCAGGTTACAGCTGTGGAGCTCTTAGTGACGCAGTGACATCACAGCGACGGGGTTCGAGCCGGTGGACATCTGAATGTGAAGTGTTCTGTTTTTTTGCTCTGAGCTCAGCCGTCAGTCTGACAGCTGGTTTTGACCCCAGCGACCTTTGGAGCGGTCGACGTGCTGACTCAGCTCCGGCTGCTCCTCCTCAAACTAACTCTGGTTATTTTTATCAGCTCGATGTCGTTGGCACAGAAACACCAACGAGGTGAGAGGTTCCTCTCACACTGATGTTTAGTTATTAAAAAGAGAAAAACAAACAAACAGAAGGAAAGCAAACAGTCAGGGTCAAAGGTCAAGCTGTGTCACAGCACACAGTTATTATGAGTCGTCACTTTCATTTGATTTTAATTTCTGACTAAGACTGAAACTAAAGACACTTCTTGTTTACTTTCACTTAGTCTTTTTATTTTATTTTTGTTGGAACACAAAAGTGTTTTGTTTTTGTTTTTTACTAAAGTCTGGTTTTTATTTCACTTCATGAAAATGTTTCTGTTCAAACCTGCTTTAGTCAAAGTGTTAGCAGCAGCAGCAGGGATGGTGCTGAGAGTTTAGTTGAGTATGACGACCTCACTGTGGCTGCTAATAAACATTAAAGTTATTAAAACAGTGAGATTTCGGAGGTGATGGTGTGAAGCTGCTGAGTTGAACCCGTTGACCTTCAGTCGACACGTCCTCCCCTGATACTGGACCCTGACGTCATGTGACTGATTCTGTCCACTCCTTGTTCTGATAAACTTTGTATCTGTCCGTTTATTTTCAGCAACGTTACAAACATGTTGTTTTTCAGACAAACTGAAAGATTCACCGTCATAAAAAACAGTTTTAACCAAAGTGTCGTCACAAAGTCTCAAACAGCTCAGCTGGGACCACGGGACAAAATGTCCAGGACAGACAGTAAAATGGACGTCATGTCTCCTCACTGAGACTCACAGAGTCCACACCAGCTCAGTCTGATCTACAGCTCCAACCAGTCATCCATCAGTTATCTAATATCAAATTAATTGCAGACTAATTTGATAAACAATTAATCAGTCTGAGTAATTAAAAAAAAACTGTCAAAATTCTGATTCCATCTTTTTAAATGTGAATAATTCTGTAAATATTCTGTAAACTGCAGCTCTTTGGTTTGAGGACAAACAAGACATCTGAGGACGTCGCACGGGGCTCTGACTCCTACAGACCCATCAATTAGTCAAGAAAATAATAAACAAACAAGAAAATAATCTGTAGTTGAGGCGCTAGTGTCTGTCAGGCTCTAAGTGTCTGTCACATGACTCGGCCGTGGAGTCAGAGGTTATTTCTGTCCACAGCGTCATGTGAAGGAGTGAGAGGTCGACTTGTCAGATAAGGTCCGTCACAACAAGAAAACAGCAACATCACAAACAGCACAAGTCTTTATATGGAGTCCTACAGGGCTCCGTCCTGGGTCCACTACAGTCTTCAGTCTTTGGCCCACAGTGTGGCATCATCACTCCACCCCAAGGTCATGTGGACGAGGTGAACCAGGATCTGTGACGGCTTCAGCTGACGTGAAACTTTCTGTTTAAGTTCTAACGTTCCCCGTCACGGTAACGCTCCACCATCTCAGCCCGTCTCTGCACGCTGTGGTCTGTTTACATTCATCTGTCTCCCAGCGCTACGTCACGTTTCGTTGTTGGCTGTAGGTGTTTCTTGTGTCAGCTCATTTTGATTTACAGTCGCTCGGAAATCAAAAACGAACTACGAGGCCACGTCCAGTTCAGGACCTGGACTCAAAGAAGTCAAAGTAAACCAGTACCTGTGATGGTGACGGAGCTGGTGACCAGCTGGGACCCATATTGGTTGGAGGCTTCACATTGGTAGTGGGCGGAGTCTTCCAGCTGGGCAGAGGAAAGGCTGAAGGACAGTGATGGGGAGGTGGGATCAGTCCTGTGAAGCTCTGCCCCATCCCTCCGCAGCACCAGCGTGGTGGGCGGAGCTCCATCTGAATGGCAGGTAAAGGTCACCTGCTGACCCTCCATCACCCGCTCACCTGGACTCACTGAGAGGGAGGTTCTCCTCGGAGGATCTGAGCCACAAACAGACCAGGACTGAGATTAACAAAACCTGAACCTGGGATTAATAAAACCTGAATCAACACTTTCTGCAGCTGCTTCACAATAAAAGCCTTTAGTCTTTAACAGGAAGTCGTCATGTCCTCAGACACTCACAGTGGACCTGCAGGGGGACGCTGGTTGTCCTGGACCTCCACACGTCTCCGTCCTCCGTCAGCAGCTCGGCCCTGCAGGTCAGAACCTGCTGATCCTCCTGGACCAGGTGCTGAAGAACAGATGAGACGTTCTGTAGGGAACCGGAGAACCTGAAGGACTCTGACATCAGCGTTGTGTTCCCTGACAGCCACAAGATCCTCATCTGATTGGCTGAGAAGACGCTGCTGACGTTACAGTGAAGGACCGCCTCCTGACCCAGCAGGACAGGACCAGGGTCCTCCAGAACCGGATCAGATGGGAACGCTGGAGAAAAACAGAACAGAGATGTTTACATGGAAGAGAACCATCGAGGGAGATCATTGACATCACTTCCTGTTTCAGTGACATCCTGCTGATCATTTTATGATTTGTGTTTGTGAATTACATGTAAAGATGTGATTAGACGCAAATTCCCACTGGACGGCGTGATGGACATGAAGTACGCGACTGAAGCGGCGTGAATGAAGCGAGTACGGTTTATTTGTGAGAGTTGAAAAATCTGAACTTCAGCGACTAATTTGTGCCGCGATAGTCAATCAGCATTGAAATCCTCCGGGGACGTGTGACGCCGAGGACGTACTGGTGGAAGTTCATTCATTAATTCATTCTTCGAGTCAGCGATTTCACGCATGCATGATGTGAGTCAGCACAAAATATTCTGGCGTTCAAACTCGAAAATTGGTTTGAACACAACATGAAGGAATATGAATAACTTACAGAGTGATGGAGGAGCAGACTTTATGACGGCTTATGTCTGTAAACCTCAGTGAATTATTCTCTGGTGTTCACAGTTTGAGTGAAATGAACTGAGGAGAATCTAACTGAGCTAACCATGTGTCGTATCTCCACACTGACTAAGTTTAGTTGTAAAAAAAGCCACATGTGGGCCTTTGATTTTTATGGCTGCAGCGTGGCTGAAGAGCCAGAGACAAGTTCCCCTCTTTGTGGGACAATAAAGTTCATCTTGAGTTCTTATAAACCATCCAGCAGTCTGTCCACCGATTCACTTTGTGTATGTGAAGACCTGCAGAGAGAAAATTCACCATCATCATCATCATCATCATGATTTTTCTGTCTCTGTTCTCTTCATGTCTCCTGGCAGCATGTTCACCTGGACCTTGTTAATAATATTTATTATTTATAGATGTTGTTATTTGCAGTCTGTGTGACTGTTTCTGCTGCTGGACAAAAATGTCATTAAAATTTAATTTGATCTTCAAACTGTTTTTTTTTCAGGAACACAGAAAAAGACATGTCTACCACTGTAACTGTCTCACTCAGTCTGTTTCCATGGAGACAGTGAAGTGGAGCTACAGTCCCAGTCCAGACGAGGACATCTAACTGGACTCCTGTCCTTGTCCCAGTATACA
Organism: Cephalopholis sonnerati; assembly: GCA_019142605.1. Taxonomy (NCBI): domain Eukaryota; kingdom Metazoa; phylum Chordata; class Actinopteri; order Perciformes; family Serranidae; genus Cephalopholis; species Cephalopholis sonnerati. Next base: position 490,324 of record JAGQAX010000006.1, on the reverse strand, counting down.
AGCACGGGAGGCCTCAGTATGTGCGACTCCTCTCTGATAGGTGGAGATATGCCCCCTTTCAGCTTGTTAGTATTGGACCTTTTTCCTGTTGACCTATTACGTCACAGACCAAACAATGGACAAACAAGTTAGCTACGGTTAGCTACGGTTACGGCTAACTGGTACCATGGTGGACAACTTTACAGCTCTGTACATTTGGTCCGTCCAAAAAGTCACGGCTCTGGATGTAGATTTCTCCATGTTGTTACCGGCTTCTTCTTCTCTGACACATTTAATGCTATTGGACTTCCGGGTCAAAGCCCGGGGCGAAACTGTGGAGCATGCTCAGAGCGCCTCGGCCAGTTTGGGTCTGACTGACTGTATACATGCAGGAGTCACATGATCTGGGTGTGTTAGTCCCACTGGGACTCATTCACTTTAGGACCATCTCACTCACACTGACATGTTCACATGGATTTTACATACATCTGTTTTCTCTGTCGTCATGGAAACGGACTGAGTGAAGACGTCCTGTGATTTAATGTCCACCGTGTCCGTCTTCATGTGTGTGATGAAGTTTAATGTTCCTGTGTTGAGTCTTTAACTTTATGAACTCCTGACAGAACAAGACGAACTGATTCAGAGTCAGTGAAGAGAAACACTGTTTGTTTCTGTCTCTGTGGGGGAGGACAGCGCCGAGTCTTACTGGAAGGATCTGTGTGTCTGTGGGGGGGTTTGTTATGTCACTTCCTGTTGGTCAAAGCGCTGCAGTTTGTCCTCCTCAGATCAGATTAACGATCAGTGTGAGGAAGTGTTGAAACAACACTCACTCACACTGACAGTGTGAAGCTCTGTGACCTCTGACCTCTCTGCTCTGACCAACAGGAAGACTCAAGTCCAAGTCCCCCGCCTCACTGAGACCCCCTGAGACCTGCAGGAATGTCTCAGGATCAGATTTAATCCTGATGATTCACATCTGAGCTCCTCACAGACTCTGAGTCAGAGTCCAGACGTCTGCAGGTGAATCTGGTCTGATCGTCACACAGGAAGTCAGAGTCAGGTCCAAACCGGATTTAACGAGAAGAAGAAGAAACACAGAGAGGTGTTGTGTAACTGAGGGTTTGATGGGAACTCAGATATAACCGCAGATATTTTAATGATGATGTCATTAATGTGAAATGAAGACATGATCTCAGGTGTCTCAGACTCACAGTAGACGTGGACCTGGATGGACCCGGTCCTGATGACGGAGTCACACTCAGCCTCACAGCTGTATCCTCCCTGATCCTGGAGGTCCAGGTCCTGCAGACGGAGCAGGGACAGTCCATCCTGTTCTGTCCTCTGGAGGACAGTCTGGTTCTGGTCCATCCTCTGGAGGACAGTCTGGTTCTGGTCCATCCTCTGGAGGACGGTCTGGTTCTGGTCCGTCCTCCTCCAGGTGAGGGTTGGTGGGCGGGTACATCCAGAGGCTCTACAGGTGAGGAGCAGACATGAACCGCGCTCTGTTGCAGAGACGGGAGGACTCAGGTCCACCTGCAGAGGGTGAGCTGACGGGATGACACAAAGACTGAATGTTAAACTGATTATTAACATTATAAATATTTAACTTCATCATGTCAAAGGTCCATTCAGATGGACTCTACTGGCAGCAACTGAATATACTGTAATATGTTTTATTTAGAGAAAAACCATCAGTCCATTTTTATGTATTCAAATGTAAAGTGCGTTATAAATAAAATCTATTATTATTATTATTATTATTATCCTGTTATCAGAGGTCAAGTCTCAGAGGGAGCAGCAGGCTGAGCGAAGTCCAGACGTCCCTCTCCTCATCAACACTCTCCAGCTCCTCCTGGAGGACCCCGAGGTGTTCCCAGACCAGATGAGATCTATAATCCCTCCAGTGTGTTCTGGGTCTGCCCCGGGGCCTCCTACCAGCTGGACCAGGAGGATCCTGATCAGATGTTGAACCACCTCAACATGAAGGAGCAGCGGCTCTACTCCGAGCTCCCTCCAGATGTCTGACTCCTCCCCCTATCTCTAAGGCTGAGCCCAGACACCCTACAGAGGAAACTCATTTCAGACGCTTGTATCTGTGACCTCATTCTTTCAGTCACTACCCAGAGCTCATGACCATAGCTGAGGGTTGGGACGCAGATGCTCAGCTCCCTCTTCATCCAGCACAGCGCCTTCATCACTGCTGACACTCTGCCAAACCACAGATCCATCTCACGCTTCATTCTCCCCTCACTGTGAACAAGACTCTGAGATACTTGAACTCCTTCTCTTGAGGCAGTAACTCTCTCCCAACCCAGAGGGAACAATCCACCGTTCTCCAGCAGAGAACCATGACCTCAGACTGGGAGGAGCTGACTCTGTAAACCGCCCCAGGTCATGCTGGAGGTCACGGTGTGATGAAGCCAACAGAACCACATCACCTGCAAAGAACAGACACAAATCTGAGGTCCCCAAACCGGACCCCTTCCTCCCCCCAGCTGCACCTCAAGATTCTGTCCATGAAAATCACAAACACAATCAGAGACAAGGTGGACAAACAACACCCACTGAGAATGGGCTTGACTTTATGCTGAGTATTCAGACACAGCTCTCACTTTGGTCATTCAGGGACCGGATGGTACCAGCGACCCTGGTACCCCGTATTCCTGCAGTGCCCCCACTACAGGTCTCCCCGGTGGTCATAAGCCTTCTCCAAGTCCACCAAGCACATGTAGACTGTATGGACAAACTCCAACGACCCCTCCAGCAGCCCTGTGAGGGTAAAGAGCTGCTCCACTGTCCCACGACCAGGAACGAATCCACATCGCTCCTTCTGACTCTGAGGTTCGAAAGTCAGTCGGAGCCTCCTGTTCAGCACCCTGGAGTAAACTGTACCCAGGAGGCTGAGCAGTGTGATACCCTGATAACTGGAGCACACCCTTCAGTCCCCATTTTTGAAAACGAGAACCCCCACCCCGGTCTGCCTCTGCACACGTAGTGTACCTGACCTCCACAAGACACTGAAAAGGCATGTCAGCCAAGACAGCCCAACAGTGTCCAGATCCTTCATCATCTCAGGGCGAATCTCATCCACACCTGGCGCCTTGCTGCTGAGGAGCTTCCTGACTACCTCAGAGACCTCTGCCAGGGATATGGACGAGAGTTCCCCTGAGGCTTCAGACTCTGTCTCCTCCACAGAGGACGTGACGGCCGGGTTCAGGAGTTCCTCAAAGTGTTCTTCCCACTGCTCCACAATGTCCCCAGTCTGGGTCAGCAGTTCTCTTCCCCTGCTGAACACAGCCTGAGACAAGCCCTGCTTTCCAATCATGAGGCGTCTAACGGTCTGCCAGAACTTCCTTGAGGCCAACTGAAAGTCTGTCTCCATAGGCCCCCTGAACTCCTCCCAATGCCAGGTTTTTGTTTTGGAGACCACCACAGCTACAGCCCTTCTGGACAACCAGTACCTGTCTGCTGCTTCAGGAGACCTCTGGGCCGCCAAAACATGACACCAGCCCTCCGGCAAACGACGACCTTCTGACCACAACTTTTAGCAGCTGCCTCCATAATGAAGGCTTTGAACATGGACCACTCAGAGTCCATGTCTCCAACCTCCCCCTGGCTGCACCATAAACTCTTCCGGAGGTGGAGAAGACGTCGCAGACAGGAGCCTCAGCCAACATATAATCAGCTGAAAATCAGAATCATTGTGTTCTGGTCCCCTCAGAGTGAGACGTTTATATCTCCACAGTGAGCGGGTCCTCGTCTACAGAGATCACCATATCTGTGATCTGTGATCTGTCATCTGTGATCTATCATCTGTGATCTGTGATCTGTCATCTATCATCTGTGATCTGTGATCTGTAATCTGTGATCTGTAATCTGTGATCTGTGATCTATCATCTGTGATCTGTCATCTGTGATCTGTGATCTGTCATCTGTGATCTGTGATCTGTCATCTATCATCTGTGATCTGTGATCTGTGATCTGTCATCTGTGATCTGTGATCTGTCATCTATCATCTGTGATCTGTGATCTGTAATCTGTGATCTGTCATCTATCATCTGTGATCTGTCATCTGTGATCTGTCATCTGTGATCTGTGATCTGTCATCTATCATCTGTGATCTGTGATCTGTAATCTGTGATCTGTAATCTGTGATCTGTCATCTATCATCTGTGATCTGTCATCTGTGATCTGTCATCTGTGATCTGTGATCTGTCATCTATCATCTGTGATCTGTGATCTGTGATCTGTAATCTGTAATCTGTCATCTGTAATCTGTCATCTGTGATCTGTGATCTGTCATCTGTAATCTGTGATCTGTGATCTGTTGTCTGTGATCTGTCATCAGTCATCTGTCATCTGTGATCTGTCGTCTGTGATCTGTCATCTGTGATTTGTGATCTGTGATCTGACATCTGTGATCTGTGATCTGTCGTCTGTGATCTGTGATCTGTCATCTGTGATCTGTCATCTGTAATCTGCGATCTGTGATCTGTGATCTGTAATCTGTCATCTGTCATCTGTGATCTGTCATCTGTGATCTGTGATCTGTCGTCTGTGATCTGTCATCAGTCATCTGTCATCTGTGATCTGTCATCTGTGATCTGTCGTCTGTGATCTGTGATCTGTGATCTGTGATCTGTCATCTGACATCTGTCATCTGTGATCTGTCGTCTGTGATCTGTCATCTGACATCTGTCATCTGTGATCTGTCATCTGTGATCTGTAATCTGTCATCTGTCATCTGTCATCTGTCATCTGTGATCTGTCATCTGTCATCTGCGATCTGTGATCTGTAATCTGTGATCTGTAATCTGTCATCTGTGATCTGTGATCTGTGATCTGTAATCTGTCATCTGTGATCTGTCATCTGTAATCTGTCATCTGTGATCTGTAATCTGTCATCTGTAATCTGTCATCTGTCATCTGTCATCTGTGATCTGTAATCTGTCATCTGTCATCTGTAATCTGTGATCTGTCATCTGTCATCTGTGATCTGTCATCTGTCATCTGTGATCTGTAATCTGTCATCTGTGATCTGTGATCTGTGATCTGTCATCTGTCATCTGTGATCTGTAATCTGTGATCTGTCATCTGTAATCTGTCATCTGTGATCTGTAATCTGTCATCTGTAATCTGTAATCTGTGATCTGTCGTCTGTCATCTGTGATCTGTCATCTGTGATCTGTAATCTGTCATCTGTGATCTGTGATCTGTGATCTGTAATCTGTGATCTGTGATCTGTAATCTGTGATCTGTGATCTGTGATCTGTCATCTGTGATCTGTGATCTGTCATCTGTGATCTTTCATCTGTGATCTGTCATCTGTAATCTGTGATCTGTCATCTGTGATCTGTAATCTGTCATCTGTGATCTGTGATCTGTAATCTGTGATCTGTGATCTGTCATCTGTGATCTGTGATCTGTCATCTGTGATCTTTCATCTGTGATCTGTCATCTGTAATCTGTGATCTGTCATTTGTGATCTGTAATCTGTGATCTGTGATCTGTGATCTGTAATCTGTGATCTGTGATCTGTCATCTGTGATCTTTCATCTGTGATCTGTCATCTGTAATCTGTCATCTGTAATCTGTGATCTGTGATCCTCACTGACAGACGACACTGAATCCTCCTGAATCTGACACACTGGAGCTTTAAAACTGAAACAGGAAGTTTGAACTTCAGAATAAAACCAACAGAAATCTAACCTTCAAAATAAAATCAAAATCAAACAAACGTATTTTTTCCAAAACAGATGAGAGTATAAACCAGTAAAACCAGTGGAACCAGTACCTGTGATGGTGACCAAGCTGGTGACCATCTGGGACCCGTACTGGTTGGAGGCTTCACACTGGTAGTGGGCGGAGTCTTCCAGCTGGGCGGAGGAGAGGCTGAAGGAGAGCAATGAGGAGGAGGCGGTATCAGTCCTGTGAAGCTCCGCCCCCTCCCTCATCAGTACCAGTGTAGGGGGCGGAGCTCCGCCTGAATGGCAGGTAAAGGTCACCTGCTGACCCTCCATCACCTGCTCACCTGGACTCACTGAGAGGGAGGTGTTGGTGGGCGGAGCTGTGGGAGGAGCCGACAGGTGTGTCAGTGTGGAGCAGCTACAGAGAGAGCGAATGAAACAGGAGCTTCAGTCTCACCATGAACGGTGACCTGCAGCCCGGCGGTCTGGTTCCCCTCGCTGTTCCGCGCCTCACAGTTGTACCGCCCAGAGTCAGACAGAGTCACCGCCCTCATGACCAGCACGTGACCTCCACGCCTCCACTCAGATCGGCCGTCTGCAGCTCTGAAGCTCCAGCTGATCGTCGGCTCCGGGTTTCCATTGGCAGAGCAGGTGAGTGTCAGCGGAGCGCCGACCATCACCAGCACGGAGTCTGATATCGCCGTGACAACAGGAGCATCTGAGGAGGAGGAGGAGGAGGAAGATGTGTCAGACTGATGGACTAGAGGACTGACCTGCAGAGGACTAGAGGACTGACCTGCAGAGGACTAGAGGACTGACCTGCAAAGGACTAGAGGACTGACCCACAGAGGACTAGAGGACTGACCTGCAGAGGACTGACCTACAGAGGACTAGAGGACTGACCTGCAAAGGACTAGAGGACTGACCTACAGAGGACTAGAGGACTGACCTGCAAAGGACTAGAGGACTGACTCACAGAGGACTAGAGGACTGACCTGCAGAGGACTGACCTACAGAGGACTAGAGGACTGACCTACAGAGGACTAGAGGACTGACCTGCAGAGGACTAGAGGACTGACCTGCAGAGGACTGACCTACAGAGGACTAGAGGACTGACCTACAGAGGACTAGGGGACTGACCTGCAGAGGACTGACCTACAGAGGACTAGAGGACTGACCTACAGAGGACTAGAGGACTGACCTGCAGAGGACTAGAGGACTGACCCACAGAGGACTGACCTACAGAGGACTAGAGGACTGACCTACAGAGGACTAGAGGACTCACAGAGCAGGTTTAGGGGGACGGTGGTGTCCCTGGTCCTGTCCTGGGCCGGCAGGTCCTGCAGGTCCAGCGTGGCGCTGCAGCTGATGTTTCCTCCCGAGTCCTGACCCTGAGGCGTAAACGTGTACTCAGAGCGCACTGAGAGAGATCCCGCATCTCCCACAGTGCTTTGCAGGATGGCGTCTCCTCGGAGCCAGCTGACCGTCAGCACCTCAGCGGGGTAAACATCAGACACCTGACAGGTGAGGACAGACTCCGCCCCCAGACGCAGGTGGTCCTGGCCTGTGATCAGAGGGGCTGATGGGAAGGCTGGAGCAGAAAGAGAAGGATGACATCATCACGCTGACACCTGTGGTCCAGGAACATGTACAGTGCACGTGTGTACTCACAGTAAACGTGCACAGACGTGGTGGCCTGCTTCTGGTCTCCTCCACAGTTGACTCGACACAGCAGAGCTCCTTCGTGCTCCATCATGACGGGGTCAAACGTCACCATGGAGCGGCTCCCGTTGGTGCTGATGGACGCCGTCAGCGGTCGGTCGCCCAGCAGAGACCAGGACACGCTCGGCATTGTGGGACAGTCCTGGACGCGACACTCCAGCTGCTGACGCTCTCCCAGTCTGAAGAGAGGCCTTCTGGGAAACATGTCCACACGCAGACCCTGAACGCACCACGATGACATCAGCAGCACAGCTGGGGAGGTAAACAACAACATTAACAAACAAACAAACAAACAAAGGTGTGCAACTGATTTCATTCTGAGGAAACCTTAACTTAACGACCGGCCCGTTCAGGATCTGTTTCCACCAGAACCGCTGAGGTCAAGGATGTGACATCATCAGAGGGCGTGGCTTAACAGCAGTAAACAGTCATTAGTGACTGATCATTGATTATTGATTACAGATATTTGTTCTTAACAACAGCCACGATCCAAACATTAACGAGAACACTGACCTGTAGAATAAGACACGCCCACTGATGACATCACAGTTCACAGGTCAAAGAAAACCTGATGTTTTTGGTTCCAGCTGAGAAACAAATGTCTCCGGTTCTGAGCCAGACCAGACCAGGACAGGACAGACCAGGACAAGACAGAACAGGACAGGACAGACCAGGACAGACCAGGACAGGACAGGACAGACCAGGACAGACCAGGACAGGACAGGACAGGAGCGTGTCTATTCAGACAGTGTGGATTAATCCACCGCTGAAAGTAGTCCCTGACAGTCTCTACTTCCTCCCGCTGGTCTGATCCAACAGTTTCATATTTTTATTAGTTAGATATTAATTCTAATATTTTTAGTTCCAGTTTTAATAATTCGATTATTAGAAAATTAATTTTGATTTCAGCAGCTGAGAGCAGGTGTCTCAGACGCACGATGCCTCCTCATGATGTCATTATGACACATCAACTCAAACTAAAGACACTTCCTGTTTAGTCTGAGTTGATGTGGTTTGATTTCTAAAAACAAAATATGGTTCCGTTTTTTTTTTAAGTTTTTATTTTTATTTCAGTGACCAAATATTTTTCACATCATCTCTACTAACCTCACAGGAAATCACTTATTTAACTGTTATCACACACACACACACACACACACACACACACACACACACACACACACACACACACACACACACATATCTAATTTTCAAAGTTCATTAACTGAGACTGTATTTTATCACTGACACATCACAGCTCAGGTTCGACCTCGACTGAGTCAGCGAGACGCTGGGCAGCTCGTTGATGTTTCTGTTTCCAGGCGTGATTATTGTGGCGCCGCGTACACACCTGTCTGCCTGAGGCTGTGATCACACAGGAAGTCATTCAGCAGCTGGACGTGACTTATTGTGAATGTTTTAATGAGAATCAAACTTTTCTCTTGCTGTTTTTGAGTTGCTACGCTCTGTGTTAAAAAACGTCAGCTCCACGTCAACTCCATCTTTTTCCCATTGTCCAGTGGGATGACTTGAGAGGCGGGGCATCTGTGGTGGTCACGACAACAAGTTTACAGTTGGTAAACAATGGAGGAGAAACTGGTGGTAGTGGTTACTGGATACCCAGAGCTATACGACTTTACAAACCACAGTTAGCACCATCTCAATAGAAAACAGCAGGCGTGGAGGCGGATAAGTGCAGTACTGTAAACGTCCATCATGGAGGAGAAGCTCCTGGACCGACTGGTGGTACTCCCCATCATGGAGGAGAAGCTCCTGGACCAACTGGTGCTACTCCCCATCATGGAGGAGAAGCTCCTGGACCAACTGGTGCTACTCCCCATCATGGAGGAGAAGCTCCTGGACCAACTGGTGGTGCTCTTCATCATGGAGGAGAAGCTCCTGGACCAACTGGTGCTACTCTTCATCATGGAGGAGAAGCTCCTGGACCGACTGGTGGTACTCCCCATCATGGAGGAGAAGCTCCTGGACCGACTGGTGGTACTCTCCATCATGGAGGAGAAGCTCCTGGACCAACTGGTGGTGCTCTTCATCATGGAGGAGAAGCTCCTGGACCAACTGGTGGTGCTCTTCATCATGGAGGAGAAGCTCCTGGACCAACTGGTGGTGCTCTTCATCATGGAGGAGAAGCTCCTGGGCCAACTGGTGCTACTCCCCATCATGGAGAAGAAGCTCCTGGACCAGCTGGTGATACTCCCCATCATGGAGGAGAAGCTCCTGGACCAACTGGTGGTACTCCCCATCAAGGAGGAGAAGCCCCTGGACCAACTGGTTGTACTCCCCATCATGGAGGAGAAGCTCCTGGACCAACTGGTGGTACTCCCCATCATGGAGGAGAAGCTCCTGGACCAACTAGTGGTACTCCCCATCATGGAGGAGAAGCTCCCGGACCAACTGGTGGTACTCCCCATCATGGAGGAGAAGCTCCCGGACCAACTGGTGGTACTCCCCATCATGGAGGAGAAGCTCCCGGACCAACTGGTGGTACTCCCCATCATGGAGGAGAAGCTCCCGGACCAACTGGTTGTACTCCCCATCATGGAGGAGAAGCTCCCGGACCAACTGGTGGTACTCCCCATCATGGAGGAGAAGCTCCCGGACCAACTGGTGGTACTCCCCATCATGGAGGAGAAGCTCCTGGACCAACTGGTGCTACTCCCCATCATGGAGGAGAAGCTCCTGGACCAACTGGTGCTACTCCCCATCATGGAGGAGAAGCTCCTGGACCAGCTGATGCTACTCCCCATCATGGAGGAGAAGCTCCTGGACCAACTGGTGGTACTCCCCATCATGGAGGAGAAGCTCCTGGACCAACTGGTGGTACTCCCCATCATGGAGGAGAAGCTCCTGGACCAACTGGTGGTGCTCTTCATCATGGAGGAGAAGCTCCTGGACCAACTGGTGGTGCTCTTCATCATGGAGGAGAAGCTCCTGGACCAACTGGTGCTACTCCCCATCATGGAGGAGAAGCTCCTGGACCAGCTGGTGCTACTCCCCATCATGGAGGAGAAGCTCCTGGACCGACTGGTGGTACTCCCCATCATGGAGGAGAAGCTCCTGGACCAACTGGTGGTACTCCCCATCATGGAGGAGAAGCTCCTGGACCAACTGGTGGTACTCCCCATCATGGAGGAGAAGCTCCTGGACCAACTGGTGATACTCCCCATCATGGAGGAGAAGCTCCTGGACCAACTGGTGCTACTCCCCATCATGGAGGAGAAGCTCCTGGACTAGCTGGTGATACTCCCCATCATGGAGGAGAAGCTCCTGGACCAGCTGGTGCTACTCCCCATCATGGAGGAGAAGCTCCTGGACCAACTGGTGGTACTCCCCATCATGGAGGAGAAGCTCCTGGACCAACTGGTGGTGCTCTTCATCATGGAGGAGAAGCTCCTGGACCAACTAGTGATACTCCCCATCATGGAGGAGAAGCTCCTGGACCAGCTGGTGCTACTCCCCATCATGGAGGAGAAGCTCCTGGACCAACTGGTGATACTCCCCATCATGGAGGAGAAGCTCCTGGACCAACTGGTGCTACTCCCCATCATGGAGGAGAAGCTCCTGGACTAGCTGGTGATACTCCCCATCATGGAGGAGAAGCTCCTGGACCAGCTGGTGCTACTCCCCATCATGGAGGAGAAGCTCCTGGACCAACTGGTGGTACTCCCCATCATGGAGGAGAAGCTCCTGGACCAGCTGGTGCTACTCCCCATCATGGAGGAGAAGCTCCTGGACCAACTGGTGGTACTCCCCATCATGGAGGAGAAGCTCCTGGACCAACTGGTGGTGCTCTTCATCATGGAGGAGAAGCTCCTGGGCCAACTGGTGGTGCTCTTCATCATGGAGGAGAAGCTCCTGGACCAACTGGTGCTACTCCCCATCATGGAGGAGAAGCTCCTGGACCAACTGGTGGTACTCTCCATCAAGGAGGAGAAGCTCCTGGACCAACTGGTTGTACTCCCCATCATGGAGGAGAAGCTCCTGGACCAACTGGTGGTACTCCCCATCATGGAGGAGAAGCTCCTGGACCAACTGGTGGTACTCCCCATCATGGAGGAGAAGCTCCTGGACCAACTGGTGGTACTCCCCATCATGGAGGAGAAGCTCCTGGACCAACTGGTGGTACTCCCCATGATCCAGCCTCTTTTTTAGGGTCTCATGTACCCACACAGATCTCTGTTTATCTGCTGACAGCCTCTCACCCTCAACCAGAGCTACAGACAGTACCCTCTGCTGAAACATGTCAGGAACTACACACTGATTGACGGTACATTGATGACACAGGAAGGTTAGGGTGAGGAGGTGATGGGGTGGTTGCCTGGCAACAATGAAAAGGTGTGGCAAGCATTGTTTTTTGTTTTTTTTTACCAGTGGCATTGAATTAAGAGAACAAACAAACAAACAACAACAACAACAGTGCGCCTCGTGTTTTGTAACCTGCAGGACTCTGTCTGTGAGATCGGGACCTTAAACTGAGTTCAGGGCGCTGCTGCTGTCGGGGCGTTAACACAAACTAAAAACAGACTGTACACGTCCTGTTGAACCTGACCTACTCTGGCTCTCAGCGTCTGTTAGAATTAATTTTAAAATCCTTCAGTTCTGGCCCCGCCCTCTCTGATGTCACCCTCTGTCCCTGGACGAACCCTGAGATGGTCCTCAGCTTTACATTTAACATTATGGGAAGAAAATCCAAATGAACTCCATTTATAACTAAACCACTGGACACTGCTAATGACTTCAATTAATTATTGTAATTATAAAGTGAATAAACAGAGGAATGAGATGGACCAGACCGACAACAAACAGTCACATGATCTGATCACAACATTAGGAGTGACAAAAATTGTAGGTTTGAATTTAGCAAAGTTGCTGTGAGTTATGTGGAAAAGTTGTTATTGGGATGTAAAGACAAACCATGTGGGGTCTAGATCGTTTAGATCGTTTAGATAGGGAATTATTAAAAACACACTCGATCACCACTGCAGTGTGTCATGTGTTTAACTTGAGTTCATATCCACAAGCTTGGAAAACTGCAAAAATGATTCCACTGTCCGAGACTGTAAGAGTGCCATGTTCTGTCCCTAACAGCCGTCCCATTAGTCTGTTACCTGCTGACAGTTTTCAGGTGATGATCTGAATACAGATTTCCAGCACACGTATAAAAAAGGACACTTAACAAAAACTGTCCTAACGTAAACAGCCGATGATTGGCTGACAGAAATTGATAAGAATTTGGATTTCAGTGCAGCTTTTGACTTAATAGATCAGTTTGTTATTAGCAAAACTGAAATGTTACAGTTGGAAAGCTATTTGACCAAACAGACAGTTTTCTTTCATGTAAAACCAAACAGCTGTGGAGTTCCTCGAGGAAGCTGTCTAGGTCCACTGTTATATGCTATTTTTACCAGTGATTTACCAGTAATCTTACAAAGCAAATGTATGTGTCAGAATCCACCACTGATGAGCTTCAGTGTTTTAAATAAAGAACTTCAGTCGGTAGTCAAACAGGTCACTGACAACAAAAAGCATCGTATTTGGGACAAGTCGTCAGGTGAGGACAAACCCTAAATTAAAATGATATGTAAAAGAAGTTGCAGTTGAACAAGTTCTGGAGACCAAACTTTTAGGTGTGACATTAGATAATCAATGATCTCGGTCAGTGCATATTGATTAATGGGTCAGTGAGCTGAGACGAGGAGACGTCACACATCTTTACCACAGAGTGTCACAGGACAGATTTTAGTTTGAGCTCATCTGGACTGCTGCTCTGTGTCTGGTCCACTGCTTCCATGACCCAAATCAAATAAGTGCAGAATGCTCAGAATAAAGCAGCACGTCAGATGTAGATACAATGCAGGAGTGTTTCTCATGGCTGAGGACAGGTTTACTGCCTCTCTGCTCAGCTTCAGCAGAAATATTCTAATAACCAAACTGCAGAGAGTATATTACTGTTATATGAACAGCTGCCACACGACGCACGCTGCTGGAGCTAGGTTTATATGAGCCAGAGTTAAAACTAGTGTGTCGTAGAACTCAGGGACGTACAGAGCTACGTTACATGGAGCACATGATTCAGGAAATCTGTAAAGATCACTTTAAAATATCAGTTAAACAATATCTCCTCATGTCATGACGACCAGTGAGAAACTAGAGAAACAGTCTAGAGGATCTCATCACATACGATATCACATAGTGTTCGTAGATAAATGATAAGTCTCACCCTGTCATATTGGTGAGGGTCAGTGTCCTGACATGAGGGGTGATGAGAATGATTTCATTCATACTGTCTTCATATGGGTCATTTGTACTTTATATGTCCGTGAGGTGTTGACATGAGCTGGTCCTGTCTTGAGCTGTATCATGTTTAGTTTGTTGTTGTTGTTTAGTGATGATGTGCCGTCATGTTTACAGTGCTGTGTGTGGACCTGTTGTTTCAGCTGCAGCTAACGGGACCCTCGTACATGACAGGACATGTTGCTGTGTTTGTCACTGTCACAGTCAAACACACCACTGCTTGGTGAAAGGATTTAATGTCTCTTCTCCAACTACAAAAAGATCACGTCCACAGTCAGAGGATGTGTTCAAAGGTCCACAGAGCGTGGGACACCCTCTCTGTCCGTCCTGTTGATTTGCTCACTAACTTTTCTGCCCCCTCCACTTTACTTTTACTTTTTAAATCTTATTATTTATTCAGTGTTATAGTTTCTGTTTTAGTTTCTGGGATGAAAAATTCAGACTCCAGACGAATGTCAGGTTGTGTTTGGCAGTGAGCGCCTGCAGCGTGTGTCAGCTGCTCGTCATTATGAGCATTGATCATCAAACAGCTGCAGATTAAAGTCAGTGTTTCTCAGCCTGAGGGTCGTGACCCCTCCTGGAGTCTATAATCAATACAGACACACTGAGCTGTGATCACAGTGATCAGCTCTGTGCTGTGATTGATGATTGACAACAGAACAGTTGGTCTTTATTATGTTGAATCTGTTTGTTTGTTTACACAGGCTGCATGTTGTTATTTACCTGATTACTGTTGAAATGATCAAAATAAAATCTATTTAATTTGATGTGATTCTGTGTCACTGTCAGAGTGAACGTCTCAGGACGACGACACTTTCACACTCATACAAAATCATAAACCAACATGTCACCACAGTCTGAACCTCACACACACACACACACACACACACACACACACACACACACACACACACACACACACACACACACCAGTGTTTCAATAAACGAGGCTTCTTCTTCATGTGTTTTTATGATTCAGTGTTTGATATGAAATATTGAAGGTCTTACCTGAGACAACAGAGATCCTGCAGACAGACATCTCACTCCTCACAGGGTCACACGCTCTGATGAACACATGAACACATGAAGACATGAATGAATGAAGCAGCGTCTCCTTTGTGTGTCGATGTCTCACTGAATCATTTCGATCTGTAAAATCCTCTGAAAGCAAACGCCTCCTCTGAACCCCTTTATGTCTCCTCCTCCTCCTCCTCCTCCCTCTGTCTCCCTCCCTCTGTCCGTCTGTCTCTTTATGTCTCCGTCTCTCTCTCTCTCTCTCTGTGGAGACGTGAGGCCACGGCGCCCTCTGCAGGTCACACAGGAAGTCTCTGTCTCTTTGTTTCTGATCATTTGAATGAAAATCAGTCTGAAGAATCTGATTTATTCAAAACATGAAAAAAACATGAAAATAGGTTTTAAAATATCTGATAAATGTTTTTATTGTTTGTCACTTCCTGTTGTCTCTTATTTGTTTATTTATTTATTATTATAAATTATTATAATTCTTATTATCAACATAAATCATTAGAATAATGAAAATGTAACACGGCCTGTTTTAGTTTCACAGCGCAGCAGTGACCTCTGACTGATTGATTTATTATCGATTGATTGATTGACTGACTCAATGATTGA
Organism: Cephalopholis sonnerati; assembly: GCA_019142605.1. NCBI lineage: Eukaryota > Metazoa > Chordata > Actinopteri > Perciformes > Serranidae > Cephalopholis > Cephalopholis sonnerati. The sequence goes on along the minus strand of JAGQAX010000006.1, from coordinate 474,992 downwards.
TTGATTGGTGTTCAGAGTGTGTGATCACAGACTGTGTGTCTGGTATTGATCAGTCTGATGGCTGACGTGGAGTCATGTGACCTGAGTCGTTCTCACTGATGAACGAGGTGCGTTAGTTTGGTGTCACCTGTGTGAAGGTCACGTCTGCTTCACTCTCTGAGTTATAATGTGTACAAACGATCACCTATAATCATCTCTAATAATCAATAATCGTCCAGCTGTCTTTAATGAACACTCTGAGGGTGGGACAGGGACTTCCTGTCTCCGTCTGACTTTAATAAACTTCCTGTGAAACCTGCTTCAGGAAATCAAACTGAAGACGTTTCTGTTTTTATTCAATCTAATATTTATTGATCTCTGACACTTTGATTATTGATTTTTCACTTTATTTTCTCTTTCCCAGCTCCAACATTAAATCCTCTTAAATGTTCTTTGTCTCAGTGTCTCATGTTGATCTGTTGCTGAATGTGCCGTAGAAATAAACTCTGATATTAATTCTATACATTCATTTCAAATCAAATCAAATCAAGCACTTTTCATACATTAGAAATGCAGCACAAAGTGCTATACATGTTATTTGGCATGTGTGTGTTTATATGTAAATATATGTTGGTTAATCATTCATTTATATAAAACCATCAGCTCCACCTTCTGTGACCTATTTCATCCTCTTCACCTCGTGTGTTCTGAAAGACGTCTTTTAAATACAATTTATTTTATTACTATTATTACTATTATTAATATTATTATTATTATTATTATCACCTTCCTCTCTACACAACCAAAGTGGCTTCAGACATGGCAGTGCACAGATCTGGAACAGCAGCAGCTCTTTATCTTAACATTTTAAAAGTTGAATTTATGACGTCTCATTTTTTTGGCTTAAATATTAATATATGTATATACATATATTCCCCCCCCTTTTTTCCTCTGCACTGTGTTTTATATATTTCTTGGTTTTCATTGGATATTATTTTTCACTGTCTGCTTCCTGTTGTTTGTTTTGTTGTATGTTCCTGTTTGAGTTTGTACATAACCTCGTATGTGTGTGTGTCGGCTAAATGTAACCACGTGTGTGTGTGTGTCGGCTAAATGTAACCACATGTGTGTGTGTGTTGGCTAAATGTAACCATGTGTGTGTGTTGGCTAAATGTAACCGTGTGTGTGTGTGTTGGCTAAATGTAACCACGTGTGTGTGTGTTGGCTAAATGTAACCATGTGTGTGTGTGTGTGTGTTGGCTAAATGTAACCGTGTGTGTGTGTGTTGGCTAAATGTAACCATGTGTGTGTGTGTGTGTGTTGGCTAAATGTAACCATGTGTGTGTGTGTTGGCTAAATGTAACCGTGTGTGTGTGTGTTGGCTAAATGTAACCACGTGTGTGTGTGTGTGTTGGCTAAATGTAACCGTGTGTGTGTGTGTTGGCTAAATGTAACCATGTGTGTGTGTGTTGGCTAAATGTAACCATGTGTGTGTGTGTTGGCTAAATGTAACCACGTGTGTGTGTGTGTTGGCTAAATGTAACCACGTGTGTGTGTGTGTTGGCTAAATGTAACCACGTGTGTGTGTGTTGGCTAAATGTAACCATGTGTGTGTGTGTTGGCTAAATGTAACCATGTGTGTGTGTGTTGGCTAAATGTAACCATGTGTGTGTGTTGGCTAAATGTAACCGTGTGTGTGTGTGTTGGCTAAATGTAACCACGTGAGTGTGTGTTGGCTAAATGTAACCGTGTGTGTGTGTGTTGGCTAAATGTAACCATGTGTGTGTGTTGGCTAAATGTAACCGTGTGTGTGTGTGTTGGCTAAATGTAACCATGTGTGTGTGTTGGCTAAATGTAACCGTGTGTGTGTGTGTTGGCTAAATGTAACCGTGTGTGTGTGTGTTGGCTAAATGTAACCATGTGTGTGTGTTGGCTAAATGTAACCGTGTGTGTGTGTGTTGGCTAAATGTAACCATGTGTGTGTGTGTTGGCTAAATGTAACCACGTGTGTATGTTGGCTAAATGTAACCGTGTGTGTGTGTGTGTGTTGGCTAAATGTAACCATGTGTGTGTGTTGGCTAAATGTAACCATGTGTGTGTGTGTTGGCTAAATGTAACCGTGTGTGTGTGTGTTGGCTAAATGTAACCATGTGTGTGTGTGTTGGCTAAATGTAACCATGTGTGTGTGTGTTGGCTAAATGTAACCACGTGTGTGTTGTTGAAGGAAAAAAACATCAGTTGGTGGTGTAGTGCCGACGTAGTGCTTTTATTTTGAAAGAGACTGTATACAAACTGTACATTTCCTGTGAAAACAGGAAGTGTATTTTGAAAACAGACAATGCATGTAACAGGCTGAAGTTGACACGGCGTCCCAGAACATCAACAACCAACACACCCAGGGTACCTTGGACGTCATATGTGGACGTGTACAGTCCATGACCAAACGTGGACATGTGACGAGGTCACAGTGAGGATGATGACATCAGCGCAGACTTTAGCTCCAAATGACGTCACCAGTGTCAGATGTCGGCGGCTCAAGGTGAGGCTGCTTTACTCACCAGGTGACCTCAGGGGGGACCGCTGGGCGGGCACCATGTTTCCACAGTATCACTGGCAGGCTGGGCCGGCGTTACTCTCAGTACCTGCTGAATGAGCGGCGCAGTTATCCAACAGTCAGCTGACCTGAACAGGAAACTGAAGAGCAGCAACATGAACCTGCAGACACACAGGTGTGACCACTGACATCATCCTCAGGTGTGAACTAACAGCTGACAGGTATTAACTGTTTGTACCTGCTGCTTCTCTCTGCCGTCACCTGCTTTCAAGGTCGACTGCTCTGATTGGTCGAAGATATTCTAAACATCACAAAAGGTGAAACATAGATCCATAAACAGGAAGTAATACCTGCCGGACGTTCACTCACAGTAACGTCCTGAAAATGTTCCTGCAGTAAAAACACGTCAGAACAATAAAAACAGAAACAGCTTCAGAAGAATAATCACTTTATTTTCTATCAGATAAAAACTACAAGTTATTTTCTAACGTTTCCCTTTGATCAAATATTTGAACATTAAAATAAAGAATCAGCAACAAATGAAAAGTTTTTCACTCAAATGTCTTCGTCCGTCAGAGAAAAGATCGTCCGCTGACGAATCAAACATCAGACACACGGTGAGGCACTTCAGAGAAACATTCACCACTAACAGCATGTTTTACACCGCACTTAGCCTACAGCTAACGGAGCTGTTAGTCTCCAGCTGGAGAAGCTGTTAGCCCTTTTCACACTGCACTTAGCCTTAAGCTAAAGAAGCTGTTAGCCTTAAGCTAAGGAAGCTGTTAGCCCTGGGATAAGGGAGCTTTTAGAAAGTGGGCTAACCTTTGGCCCAGGGCTAGCTGCACTCTGGAGCAGGTTAGCATCTGATATCCGGTGTTGTCTTCTGAAAAATGGTGCTAAAATTAGCAGTGTGAAACACGGCTAATGAAATTTACGTCATGTTTTTGCTGTCCAATCACATGACTTCTTCATCACATCATCAGTACACACCTGCTTCATGTTTACTTCGTAACCATGGTAACTACTACTGACAGAAACCTGAGGTACCTCTTGAGCCAGCGAAACTAAAACAATAATGGACGTCTTCTCTTCAGTGTTTTCTCTCTGACTCACATGAAGCTCACATGATGATGGCGATGGCGACATGTTAACGCCGCCGCTCGCTGTTAAACAGTCATCAGGCGTTAATTTAGAAGGTAAACATCAGTCACATGTTCCTGCGAATATTTAACCTTCTATCAGTGTGAATCATACGTCCTGGGTTTAAGTTAACACGGAGTCACACCTCACAGGTGAGCTGAGTCACAGGAAGTCGTACGCTGATGACACAAACATTCCCTTTAAGAACTAAACTGGAGTTGTATTCAAACATTTCATTTTCCTGTGTTGGTCCCTTGAGCTTTTATTTTGAAAAGTCTGTAATGTTTCCTCCAGTCTGTGACATGTCTGTGACACGTGTGACTGACAGAGAAACTGTGATGATGTCATCAGAGGTAGAAAACTCAAACATTACAAATATTTTCTGATCGATTGATCGACATCCTTCATGACAATATTTACCATCCACCTTTCAGCCAATCAGAGCTCGACAACAGTCAGCTGGTCTCAGCACAGCCAGTCAGCTGACAGACATGACATGGTGTCACATGATCAAAACCACATGAAACATTTAAAGGAACAGTCTGACAAATTCTTCTCTGGTTTCATGTTTCCTTCAGTTTGAACCTTAAAATGAAAATTAATAAAATTCACCAACAGTCACGTGTTGGATTAATAAACTATCTGCACGGATAAACTTCATTCATTATTTTCTAATTCATCGTTACAAATTTTAAATTTAAACTAATTTTAAATTCAACCTCACAGGTTTTTTTCTGAAATTAAAATAAATTAAATGATGTTGAACACTTCCTGTTCTCAGGGAGATACGATCGAGGAGCGAGAGGACAGAAGTGTCTCACTTTGAAGGCGCCATCAGAGGAAGAAACAGCGCCGACACCATGTCTGTATGAAAGGGACGGACGGCAGGACGGGACCATGGGCGGGACAGGTGTGACGCTTTGATGACATTTTGTGTGTGAGCCACCACGGGAGATTTAAAAATTAGCAGTCAGCGGCTAACTCAAAGAAGAAGAACAGCAGCTGTTAGCAGTTAGCAGCTAACAGGAGCTCCTTACCCTCCGAGCAGAGGACGAGATCAGCCGCCACATAACAGGGACGCTAAATGATTGTTGTTGACATGTGATGTCATTGTTATTGTTTATAAAGAGCTGCTGACACGTGTTATATGTCACACTAGAGGACGACACTGTTGTGTTACATGTCACACCTGTCATGTCTCTTTTGATCCTGTGATGTCATCACACTGTCTGTAATGACACACTGGAGTCACATGATGCCGCTGCTGTTTGGTTCTATGTAAAAATACAAAGGAGGGACCTCGCTGTGGCTCTATGGCGCCATCTCTGCGTGTTAGAAGTTACAGACTCATAACCACCAGACTGAGTTTGACAGACTTCCTGTCAGAGGTCACTGCAGGTCATCTCTGGAGAGACACGTCTCAACTAAACACAAACATTCAGCTGGTTTCAGTCACAGCGACTCAAATATAACACAAATCCTTCACGTTTCTGACGACACAGTCTACTGGCGGCTGACGCACAAACAACAGCCCATAATATTAACCCTTTAAACAGGATGATGAACGAATGTTGAGGAGTCGCTCGCTCTCTGACCCAACTGTTCACAACAATTAGCTGTTAGCATAACGAGCTAATCTACAGAGCTCAGCTCTCAGCTGACGTCATGGAGTGTGTCGTGACCGCCTGATTTAAAACATCAGCTTTGTTTCAGACACTAAAAACAAAGTGACCAATCAGAAGCTTCTTTAAGGCTGAGTGGGCGTCGACTGCTGCTGGCTCCGCCCCTGACACACACACACACACACACACACACACACACACACAGGTGGTTTATCCCATATCCCATACCAGTCCAAACACTGGTATACAGGGACCCACCTTTCCCTTTGTCCTCACAAGTCAATGATGTCCTCACAGAGCAGTACGTATACCAGTAAAATGTCCTCATAATCCAGAGAAACACACACACACACACACACACACACACACACACACACACACACACACAGAGCTGTGTTTTTCCTGAGTTTAGTTGCTGACATTCAGTTTTTGGGTCCCTTCTTCTTCTACTGTTATTATCAGTTATTGTTATTATTATTGCTGTTGATTAGAAAAGATTAATCACATCAAAACAACCTGCTGGTCAGAGACAGGAAGTAAATACTGTAACCATGACGACGGAGAGTCAGTTTATAAAAAACAAAAATATCTTCTTCTCATAACAAATATAAAATCTGTCTTCTTTATCCAAATATATCTTCTTCTTCTGTCCTTCACGTGGATGATGACATCATATTTACATCGTGCTCGTTAACACACGGCGTGAACACAGAGTCTCTTCAGTCACTGAGTGCTTCACAGGGGGGTTATGGGTAATGTGTCCTCTTCAGGTCAGATCTGTAGTCCTAGTACTGGATGTACTCAGACTGAAGAGACTGAAAGACAAAACATGAAAACGCTGTCACAGATCATTTTAATGTACAGAGACACAGGGACAGGGACAGAGACAGACAGGGACAGGGACACAGGGACACTCTGAGACCTGTACTGTATATTCTGAGGACAGGTTTGTCCTCGTCTCTCACAGTATCACAGGAGTTTTCTGTGTCAGCTTAATCAGCTGCGTGTCGCTCTGAAAAAGGACGGACTGCTGTGTCCTCACTCTGTCCTCCTCTGTCCTCCTGAGACCTCCTCTGTCCTGATGACAGAGCAGGAGTAAATTTACAGGAGAGAGGAGGAACAAGGAGACAGGAGGTCTGAATGTTTCAGCCTTCGGGGAGGAGGAGAAGGAGGTGATGAAGAGGAGGTGTAGTTCTCTCCACAGTGTGATGATGATGATAATGATGATGATGGTGATGAAGGTGTGTCTCTCAGATCAGCAGCAGCTTCATGTTAGTGAAGTTAATGTGACACATGTTGAAGATTTAAACACCACAAACATGCAGAGCTTCAGCCTCATCAACAGGTGAGCAGGTGACAGGTAAACAGAAGTCATTCATCAAGCAGGACGAACTTCAGCAGTTAGTGTCGTCAGTGTTGTTAGAATACCAGGTGATGTCACACAGGTGAACATGCTCCTGTCACAACTTTATTAGAACCTGCACATTTACAAAACATGATAAAGTTTATCAGTTTGAACATGTTGTCTGTGGAACACGGCCGTCAGCGTTCACACGTTCATCATGACGTGATTCAGGTCCAAACATAATTCAATCATTATTCTGGAGTGAGCCAATCAGCAGAGACCTGAGGGCCAAACTACGTCAAAGTTCATCACAGACTGACGGCAGAGCTGTGTGTGATTTATCCTGGCTGAAATATGAGCAGAGGAAATCTCTGCTAGCTGCTAGGCTCATTTATACAATGGAAAATGCCATAGGCTTGTGCTAATAACGTTAGCATGTTGTATTTGTGGGGAAAATGTGTCCAGATAAAGACAAGTGTTTGTCTGTGAATGCTGCCAGTTATAGTGAAGCTGATTGGTGTTTGAAACTGTCTCCATGAAGCCATGTTTAATGTGTGTTTAATGTGTGTTTACTGTGTGTTTAATGTGTGTTTACTGTGTTTAATGTGTGTTTACTGTGTGTTTACTGTGTTTAATGTGTGTTTAACTGTGTGGTTGATGAGTGTTTAATGTGTGTTTACTGTGTGTTTAATGTGTGTTTACTGTGTTTAATGTGTGTTTTACTGTGTGTTTAATGTGTGTTTAACTGTGTGGTTGATGAGTGTTTAATGTGTGTTTACTGTGTGTTTAATGTGTGTGGTTGATGAGTGTTTAATGTGTGTTTAATGTGTGTTTACTGTGTTTAATGTGTGTTTACTGTGTGTTTAATGTGTGTTTACTGTTTTTTAATGTGTGTTTACTGTGTTTAATGTGTGTTTAATGTGTGTTTAATGTGTGTTTACTGTGTGATTAAAAATGGGATTAATTACAGTTTAAAAAGATGAAATGATTTGACAGTTTTCAGTTGAATGTGAGTCAAACAGGATTTATGAATCACTGTGTCCTGATTTATTCAGGTTTTATAAACAGTGTCTCAGAGTTTTAAATCAACATTCAGGTGAAACTGGAAACTCAAGTGAACAGACGTTACAATGACGAGGTGAAAACCACGACTGGCACCTGGTCATGTGACGTCTGTGTCTGTCAGCAGTCAGACAGGTTAAGGAACAGCGTGAGATCACAAACACACCGGATGATGAATTTAAAGGGAGAGAACAAAGTGTCATTGTTAAAGGGACAGTCCGACACAGAGGTGACGGAGCCATGCTAGCTGTTTCCATCTGTTTCCGGTCTTTATGCTAAGCTAGGCTAACCAGCTGCTAGCTGTAGTTTCATGTCTGTGCCAACATGTCATAATGTTTTTAAACAACGTATTGATCCCTGATTATCATGTATTGATTAATAATCACAAGTTACATCCAGTGTGTTGATGATGTCAGAACAGAGAGAGCCAATCAGCAGAGAGGGACGGGGCTGAGCTGCTGCTGTGTCAGAGGACTTACAGGTATGGAGCGGCTCAGGTAGCGTCCTGACGGGCCCTTCAGAGCGCTGTAGGGCCCCGGGCCCCTGGGAGGCCCCGGCCTGCTGCTGTACACACCCTCATTGTTGTTGACCTCGTGCTGCGAGCTGCGAGGGCTGTTACCATAGCGACACAGGGAGGGGGGGGGGTAGAGGGGAGGGGGAGGGGCCGAGAGACACAGAGGAGGAAGAGGAGGAGGAGGAGGAGGGAGGAAGAGAGGAGTACGGAGCGTTTTTGTCCTCCTCCACGTCGGCAGCGTAAAGATCACTGAGAGAGCTGGCCAAGCGAGAGCTGCAGACACAAACACACAAAGTGACACAACACACACACACAACACACACACAAAGACGAGGGCCAACAGTGCTGGACACATTGCCACAACCACGGCGACAGACGCTCACTGAGGGCCAGCAGCAGTCGACCAGCAGCTCGGCGTGTCAGAGTCTTTACACCAACATGAACAGCTCATGGACGAGAGGCTCGTGACAGCGTGAGGTGTAAACATTAACGGCGTCCTCCTCAGCTGAGCTGTAACGTTAGCTAGCTCAGTGATGCTAGGTGAGCTAACAGAAGATGCAAAGAAAATAGTTCCTCCATCAAACTGCTCAAAGGACAGACGTCTCCAACACTCAGAAACGATCTACACTGACACTAGGGCTGCAGCTACTGATTTATTTTAAATGATGGGTCTGTTAGAACCAAACAGTTGGCTTTTATTTATGAAAACATTCAGGTCTGTAGACCAGCTCTACAGTTTTTATTGGCTATCAGTTTCAAGCTTAGTTATTGCAACTTAGAATAGAATAGAAAGCCCTTATTGTCACTGCACATTAACAGAAGGATGCTACGTATACAACACAACTGTGTGGGCTCCTCCTGAGGTGCAGACAAGAAATACAGATAAACAGCGTTTGCATGGCAAACAACATTTATGCGTCAGGGCTGCTACGTAACACGAGACAATAAATAACACTCAGCTTACCCATTTAAAGTATTTCAGTGGCACCAGCAGGGTTTCCCCTGGGTTTACAGCTTTGGGACTCAGCTCGAGTTCGCTCAGGAAAATGCAGCCCGAGCCGCACTCCAGTGTGCACACACGTCTGTTTGTGTGTGTGTGTGTGTGTGTGTGCGTGGGTGGGGCGGAACGCTGCCATGTGTGATACAGAGAGCAGAGGAGAATTGTGAATGCGTGAGCATAGAGACAGAGATGAATTCCTCGAGTACTCGTTACGGGCCTAACTGATACACAGCTCTACAGGTGGAAGAATACAGAGCTGAGACTGGGGTGAACTGTCCCTTTAAAGGAAACAGGTTCTCTGATGTTAAAATGTGAACAGGCTGACAGGTCTGAACCAGAGTCCTGCACCAGGTCAGGTACCTGACAGGTGACCTTCAGAGAGCTGTGTAACAGGTAACACTGAACTCCAGTCAGGCGGGTGAGAACAACAATCTATGTTTTATTTTTCAGAATAAAAGGCAGTATAAAGATGTGCAGTATATGTGTCATATTCTGACAGCTCCTTTTATTTAGAAAGACAGTGACACCAGTGTAACCTTTGACCCCGTGGTCACATTGGTCACCGACGTGGAGGACTCCAGCCATGACACTTTGCAGCCCGAGGATGAGGGGGCAGCCTACATGGAGTTCAGATCCTTTGGAGGTTTGATGGTGGTGGAAGGAGCATGCTGAAATGTTTCCTAACCTGGCAGTGATTGAATGTTTTCACCATCCAGTCAAAGAGACGTCCAATTCAACAATGGATTGGAGCCTGGTGCTGAGCTTCAGGCGTATGGTCGGGTGGTGGTTTTTAAAATGGACCCCTGCAGGACTCTGGTTTGAGCTACAGACTGTGTATCAGGACTAAAGAAACTTCTATAGCACAGCAGTGCTAACAAGGACCACAAACAGTCTGTTAGCACCAACAGACACCAGTGACCAGTCACCAGACTGTGTATTAGTACTGTCACGTACTACAGTGACGGGCGTCAGGTGGGTCAGACAGGAAGTGGGCGGGAACACTGACCTCCTGATGTTGGACGCTGTTGATGACGGACTTCTTCCGATCCTCTTGGCGGCGGCAGAAGCAGAGGATGCTGGGAATTTGGAGGACTTGAGGGGGGAGGAGGGGCCCTGACCGACGCCCATCGACAGTCTGAACACAGTGACACAAATCAATACATGTACAGATCACTGAGTCTGATCAGATTCACTGTGGGCCTGAACAATCATCCTGTCAGTCCAGACTCAGGGTTAAATGGGACAGTTACCTGAGTGGCTGAGAGGCCGACCTGCTGTGCGTCTTCATCTCCTCCACTCTGAAAGAAAACATCAGGATTCAGACTCCGCCCACTCTGAATGTTTGCCACAAACAAACTCTTTCATCGATGGGACGACGATTAAACACACGATAAACTAACGGTGATACGTTTCCGTTATCGGGATGATCGGGATCTGACGTGGTACCTGAGAGCTCCGGTGGTGGCGGGGCGGGGGGGACGCCGGCTCTTTAAGGCTCTCAGTTTGTCTCCCTGAGTCAGACCCGGTCCACTGTCCAACATCTCACTCTGGAGGACAAAACAAACGCACCATGAGACGACTGACATGTCACAGCTGACACAGACTGTTACATGGCGTCTGTCAGTTGACAGGAAATGACATCATTGTTCCATGTAGACTTCCTGTCCAACCACTGCTGCACTTTAACATCATCTATCTGTGCGTGTCGATACGTTTATGAACAGATATTTTACCTCTTGTTCTGTCCACATGACGTTATTTCACAGAATCTCTCCGTCTACATTAGAGCGCTAAAACGACCCCAGACACTGACGTGTGCCGTGTTCACACAGACAGCGGCGCTGCTGCGGCGCCACCTGCTGCTGTAACTGAAGTACTTCCACAACTGAAAGTCGGGACTCCACATATTTATGGAGCCGTATTAACAAGTGCATCATCAACAACACGGTCCTGATAATATTTCACAGTAAAAGCCTCCTGTTAACAAATGAAGGGATTCTGTCCACAGAAATGTTGTCAAGGGACTTTTATTTTGAAACAGTGACAGGAAGTGTTGAGTTAAAAATACATAATGACAGTTTTTCACGTCTGTGACAGAAACACTGAGACTGTAGTGAAAGATGGTACGATGTAAGTATGATCATCTACAGCCTGTGTGTTGCTGAACACGCGTCACAACAGGTGAGACTTTTCTTCTCCAGACGTTCTTCAGCTGAACAGCAGCTGAGCCGCCGGCGGTCCGGCCGTCAGCTGTCTGTCTGTGACATGTTCAGGCTGACGTTAACACCATCTGGAGACCTGATCACAGCTGAATCCTGTTCAGTTTAAGGACGAAGATGCTCACTGAAACACACGCTTGACGCTCTGGACATGTGGAAGGCTTCCTCCCACTCCTCATCATCAACAGTCCCACTCTGGGAAGTGTCCCACTGTCTGCTGGTTCCACCGGTCCTGATCCACAACTGTCGGTTCTGGTGGACTTTAAACTGCAGACACTGAGGTGGAGCAGAAACACTGGGTGCAGCAGACGCCTCCGTCAGTTGGTGAAGTTGTCACCAGATAGAACATCAGCAAACAACAGTCCACCATTGTTGTTGTTGTTTCCTCTGTTTACTCATCACACAAAGCAACAACAGGTATATGTGAGTTGAGAAGATGACATCATCGTTCTCCCAACACTCCATTTTACACATCAAACAGATAAACGGGAAACAGAGTTCGGATAAATCTTCACCTTTGGGAGTGTTTAAAAAAATCTCTGTTTTAGTGACCTGAAACTGAGTTTGAGTGGACGAGAGGCCGAAACACAGGAAAATATCTGTTTATAAAAATATGTGGACAGGTACAGACACGACCTCAGTTGTCAGTTTAGGACGCTGCTGCTCAGCAGGAGGTCGTTTCCTTCAACAAGGTTCAAACTTCAACAAAGCAGACGTTGAGGACAAACTCCAGGGACACAGTGTCCCCTCAGGGATCAATAAAGTGTTTCTGATCCTGGGTCTGTGGAGCTCACTTCATCACAGCCTCACTGAATAACCACGACACGACACACCAACGCTCCTCTGCCTCTGTCGGCTGCTCTCAGCTCATCAGCAGCGTCACAGGTTGATATTTGGTTGCATTTAGGTTGTGAGGTCAGGTGATCAAAGTCAGGACGGCGTCTGTCTGATGTAGAACAGTGACAACAGGTGACAATGATCTTTGGTTGGTTTTAACTTGGTAAGTCACCAAAACCCAACGTCTGTTAAACGTCTCACGTCATCTTGACGTTGAATAACATGAAGAACAAAAAAGACTCTCTGAACGCCACTCAGAATGATGCTTCACACCAATTTTACAAAAACCAAAATGGCAGAAGAAAAAGGAGGTGACAGCCATGACTGAGGGTTCAGGACGATTCTGCCTTAAATGTTTTTTGTGTGGTGGCGCAGAGACGAGGGCGAAACACAGCTGGTAAATATCTGCTGTTTGTTGGTGAGTTTGTGTCTCACCCTGTGGTGGTGCTCCTCTGCCTCAGTTCCCATCATGCACTGAGCCTCGTCTTCATGAAAATAAAATCCTTTGTCCCATGTCACAACATCTTCTTAAGACTGATTTGAGCCTTTAATTCAAGTTAAGGTCTGTTTTTAATGAATGAATTCAAAGACTCTTTCAGGACCCGTGGGAAACCCGTCGATCCAAAAAAAAACGAAACATGTTTGACACAAGAGTCCAACGCCTGTCTGATGTCACGTTGACGCCTGATGTCAGCTGGGTTAGCCAGCGAAGCAGCCGACAGAGGCAGAGGAACGTTGGTGTGTCGTGTCATGGTTGTTCAGTGAGGCTGTGATGAAGTGAGCTCCACAGACCCAGGATCAGAAACACTTTATTGATCCCTGAGGGGACACTGTGTCCCTGGAGTTTGTCCTCAGCGTCTGCTTTGTTGAAGTTTGAACCTTGTTGAAGGAAACGACCTCCTGCTGAGCAGCAGCGTCCTAAACTGATGTGCTGATGTTCAGAGTTCAACATGAAGTTAACGAGCAGTCCAGGCTGGACAGGAAGTTCAAGTGGAACAGTGACGTTGTTTCCTAGCAACCAAAAGATGCCTTAAAACAGCGCGCGCGTGTGTGTGTGTGTTTATGACCTCGTGCAGGCTGTTGCTGTTGTGGGCGGAGTTTAAGCTGAGGTCGTCCATATTGGTGATGAGGTGAGACACCGCCCTCTCCTCCATCTTGGCCTTCTGGGAACGCTGGCTGTCTCCTAGCAACCACAGGGCTGCCTGCTTCCTGTGAACACACACACACACACACACACACACACACCTGTTACAGGTAACAGTGACATTATGACCCACCAACAGACTCTGTTACAAGACGATGATGTTTGTCGTGTCAGAGACTCAGTGATAGGAACACACCGACTGATCTCTGATCATGTTGATTGATCCACTGATGTTTCAGCTGACGTCCTCACAGACACCAGAGTTAACATGTCAGAACAGTCAGGTCAGAGTCAGAGGTCACGGACGGGACGGTACTGGATGAAGATACTGCGGTGTGTTTAACAAGGGCTGTCACCTTCTGGTCGACTGGTTGGTCGTTACTCTCACTGGTCAGACAGTCGCTGGTGTTACTTTAATAAGGTCACGTGTCCACCTCAGTGTCTCAGTGTATTTGTCCTCTGTGACATTTGGTCTCTGTGGCATTTTTCCCACCTCTTCTTCACTGTGATTGGTTAGAAGTGACAGTGACGAGCGCAGCAACATTGTTGAACTCTAATTCTGAATCAGAAACACAGACTTGAGATCCCAGAGGACATTTAGTGTTGTTAATCAGTATGGATTTATGTTACTGAGTCAGAGGTCGTACACACACGTGCCCTCAGATTCACTGTTTTTAATGTAGACGCCCAACAGGCGCGCTTTAACACCAGAGAGATGCCGTTGCGGCACAGACCTATTGTTCAGGGTGTGACGGCTGCACCCTGAGATACCCTGAGAGTGCAGAGCTGTCAGAGCGTCACATCTGACCCACACACACACAGGAAGTACATCAGCTGACCTCAGGGTTTCAGGTAAACAGGCTGTAATAATGTGCTGGTGATGGCTGCTTAGCAACCTCAGACACAACCTGCCTCTGCGCTCTAGAACGTGAGCACAAAGTAGACACAAGTCGCACACGGCGCCTGACCTCGTGTTTTCCAGGCGGTGAAAGTCGCAGCATGTGTACCACCCCTCTCTCTGACATGCAGCCTAACCTCAGTGATGTCATGTTGTGTATGACATCATCAACCCCAGCGTACCCTCTGTGTGTCCAGCACACCAGATGTTGATCATCAGTCCTGTGGAACACTGGGTGGTGACACAGACTGGTGGGACGCTCCCAGTGTCACAGAGTACACGTTATTTACAGAGCACAGAGGTCACCTGTCCTGGACGTGTGCCAGTGTCCACTCTGTGTCAGGTAATGACACTCGACAGGTGGAGCTTTAGTTCACCCAGAGGTCACCTGCAGATGTTTCCCCTGATCGACCAATCGAATGGTCACAGAGCAGCTGGGATTCAGTCCACTGACAGACAGCAGTGCTGCTGTCGTATTGTACTGCAGTGTTATGTCCTGGAGTCCAACACACACACACACACACACACACACACACACACTGTACTGTTGTGTTGTTATTCTTGACATTCAGTAGATGCTGATAGAGGCTTTTACTGCAGCGGGAACAGGAAGTGAAAAGTGCTGTTTCAGCAGTGTGTGTGTTGGACCATCAGCTGACACTCTGCAGGTTCCTGCTGCTGCTCAACACACTACACACTACACACTACACAACCTGTCTCAGGTGCTGAACAAGGTCATTATCTGTGTCACTGCTTCACTAACGAGGCTGAGATCTGAGCAGTCGATCAGAATCAGCTGATCACTGCGTCATTGATCGTCCCCTGACGTCTCTAAAACACTAGGAGAAGAAGAAGCGATGTGTGACTCACTCTTCCAGGAAGTTCTGCTGCGGTCCAATCACAGAGCCCGGTCTGCAGATCCTGATCCAGGCGATGGCCTCACCTGCCGTGAAGCGGTAATGTTTCATCAGGTAACAGCCAATCAGAGAGCCCGTCCTGCCCAGACCAGCTGACACACACACACACACACACACACACACACACACACAGACAGGGTGTTAACAGATGAACTGTGAGTACATTTATACTCAGTGACTGTGCTGCTCCTGATTCGTGCACTCAGTATCTGATCAGAGGACAGATTCATTGATTATTGATTTATTGATCTGAATCTGTCTCAGTGAGTCTGATGATGATGATGATGGATAACATGGAGCACTGAGAGAGCTCAGACTGCCCCCTGCTGGACACACTGACACTCAGCACAGGATCCATGTCTGTAACCATGGAGACGGACTGACGCTGATAAACAACCAACCTGATTCTGTTTCAGGCTGCAGCCCAAAACTGATCATCAATACCAGATCAATAACCTGTTCCCTGATCATCAGCTGTGACTCATAACAACATGGATCATCCTGTGAGGTCATGTTTCTATACTCTGACATCATCAGCGTTCATTTCACTGTTGAAAACTCTGACCAACATTTCTCATCAACAACCTTTTCTCACCATGAAAACGAGGGTGTTTGACAGGCAGGTAGGAGGCTCAGTTTTCTGTGAGTGGAGCTGTGCTGGAAGTAAACAGGCTGAACTCAGATCAGTTTAGTTTGAATCAGCAACTCTGTGAGAGGACACGAGTTTAAAGCTCCAGACTAACATGTTGCAGAGGAAGAAAGAATTCAGTCAGATGGATCAGTCAAGAGTTTACAATGAACCTGGGGACAAATCCTAGTTGTCTCACATTAGTTATTTGTTGAGAGCATAAATAGAGAGATGTTGAGCTTTTCAAATGATGATCAGTGAGTGTGTGCTCGTAAATCAGCCCTTACACCTGTCACGCACACATTAGTTTATACAACCTGTCACCTTGAGTCTGATTTATGACACATGAAGTAGTGTGAAGAGGAAACACAGGTAGAAAAGATCAGGACTGAAACTGATAAAACATTTTGGTCTCGGGACAAAATCTGAACTATCTGTCAGAATTAACGCTGCTCATCTCTGTCCATCAGGAGGGTGGAGGACAGGACAGGAAGTTGGAGTTGACATTAAGGAAACTCTAAAAGCAGGACAGGTGATGATGTCAGAGACAGAGTGGGAGGAGCCAGACTCATATCAAACTATAACCCATCATTTCTTGTTGTTCACCTGCGACTGAACAATTCCTCCACTAGATTAAAAACACACATTATGGGATGTCGACTGATGTTTTTTTATTTAACTGTGTGTGTGTGTTTGTTTGTTTGTTACTGGTCATGGTTGTGTCTGCAGCTTGAAGTTAGCTCAATGCTACCTGCTGTTAGCGGCTACATGTATGTGATCATCAATAACAAACCAAACTTTAAACTGTTAATGATATTTAATAAGATTCACGAGGGCTAACGTTAGATAATGTTTCCTATTAACCTTAAGAGGCGGAGCTAATCACCAAACTATTATAAATCTGAACCTTCATCACTTCCTGGTACTTGTTTCTTTCTTTATCATATTAGCATTTGCACTTTGTTTAGCTAACTTGCAGACGCTCTACGTTAATCTGGAGTGTAAACGTTCCTGGTGAAGGTGTAACACAGACAAACAGGAAGCTGTGGTGTCGGTCAGCCATGGTAAATGTTACAGCCTCTCAGGCTTCTGTCATGACTCACACGTGCGCAGCTAATAACATATGCTAACGTCAGTATGAGTTTAAACCACTGTGACACTAAACTCTGGCTCCAATCCAAAACTGAAACGCTCTCAGAGACGTCATGTCTTTTCCTTTTTTTTTTAATCGACTCTGTGATTGACAACAGGAAGTCCTCACCTTTGCAGTGGACAGCCACGGCGCCGT
This sequence comes from Cephalopholis sonnerati, assembly GCA_019142605.1. NCBI lineage: Eukaryota > Metazoa > Chordata > Actinopteri > Perciformes > Serranidae > Cephalopholis > Cephalopholis sonnerati. The sequence continues at coordinate 457,845 of JAGQAX010000006.1, read as the reverse complement.
CGGTGTTCTCACAGATGTGCAGGAAGCGGCGTGTGATGATGTCGCTGGGCGTGCTGCCATCTAGGAAGAAGAGGTCGTAGTGGTCGAAGCCGGCGTCGATGAAGCGTTTGGAGTCGTAGATCTTCTTGTTCAGACGGATGACGGTGGTCACGTTGTGCTTCCTGAAGTAGGGGAAGTACGCCTCGGGGGCGTGGAGGGGGTAACCTGCAGGGGGGCGGAGCATCCACAGGTGTTACATCACAACACAAAAATAAATACACGTGTCGATCATGTGCACACACTGAGTTTTCAAAACAGGTTCGATCAGAGACGTCTGGCTGAGACTCAGGGAGGAAAATGTGGCGGTGCGTTTCTCTGGCGTTTTCTTTCATGGCGCCAGTTTTAAGACAGAGCTCGTCTCCACACGTGCAAATGTTCCACCTGAACAAGTTCACCCTAACGTTATCTTAAAAGAGCCCCATCACTGTATCTGAGCTTTGCTCCGCCCACGGCGACTGTGATTGGTTTAAAGTAAATCAAACAAGCCAGTGTATTTTCCCTCTGTAGCAGGACAGGGTGATCCGGCCTCCTCTGATCATCAGGCTGTGACCTCATCTGTCCGTAGGTTTACATCACCAAAGCTTTCTGACACAATCACTGTGCTGCTGCAGGAGGAGCCGCTGAATGAGTTTATTCACCACTACTGAAGCTCCTCCTCTTTTTGGAACCACCGGACAGTCGATCATCATTTCACTGTCAGACATGTTTGTTGTTGCCGTGGGTAACAGCATGACGTCAACACGTCAAAATATCGCCAGAATCATGATATGAATTTTTCATATCAGATTAAAAATGATACTGGTATCATCATGAACGAGATGATGTGACACTGAGCTGTGCACACAGATCTGACTGTGTGAGACTCGTCCGTCTGTGAACTCACCGTTCTCCATCTTAGTTTTGGGATGTGGTCCGCTGAAGGCCAGGAACTTTCCCGGGACGATCCAGTTGAGATCTCCGTTCTCGACCCGCTGCAGAGACACAGAGACATTTACGTGTTCAGGTTGTCCGTCTGTCCGTCCCATCCAGGATACAAGATAACATACTGAAGGTCAAAAGGTCAAAGGTCAGCCTGACTGTGACATCATCATATGTCATATCTCAGGAACAGAAGGGGAGACATTTGGTCAGATACTGAATTGGTACTCTAATCTTGAAGCTGTGCTGATTATATAGATCTTCTGTGTGTGAAGCGTCCATGTTTTCACTGTCAGAGACACTGGACTGGTGGGCGGAGTCAGACAACCAGGAGGTGGGGCTAGTGGGCGGGGCCATACAGCCACAGGATGGTGATTCTAGTTTTCTTCAAATTCAAGCACTTCCAGGACCTTGTTTAAACCTTGAATACATTAGTACACCTGTATCAGGTGGTACAGGTGTATTAGTACACCAGGTTCCTGCTGTGGTGGTTTTTACCTCGTAGTGTTCGTACTCGTCCACGTCGAAGGTCTCGAAGTCAAAGAAGCCGTGCTGCATAGCCTGAAACACACACACACACCCACACAACACTCTGAGTTTATATCTGCACACTGTGACATCACACAGGTGACACGCCCCATCCAGCCAATCACAGCTCACCTTCCTGATGCCCTGCAGACAGTCGAGCACCGTGAGGTTAAAGGTGCAGTTCCCAAAGGAGGCGTCCCTGCAGAGACACACAGAGGACACCACAAGATCAACACACACACACACACACACACACACACACACACACACACACACACACACACTCCTGCAGCAGACAGTGAGAGCTCTCTGACTGTCAGCTGCAGCAGGTCCAGGATCAGCTCAGGTCACAAACATTATGTCTTTATTGGACAGTTTAACACATCACTGTAAAATACATCACTCTGAGGGTCAGTGAACGTCTCACTGCTGTGTGTCTCAGTGGGCGTGGCCTCCTCATGTCAAATCCATCAGCAGAGCTCAGAGGAAACCTCCGTTCAACAACACACACACACTGCTGTTATATAACCAACAACAAGCCCTTTATCCTCCTCACACACACACACACACACACACACACACACACACACACACAGTTTGTGTCTCAGTGATGAAACAACAACCTGAAGATTCAAAATAACTTTATTGGTCCTGTATTACACAGTAACCAGTCTCAGTGTTGATGTTCTCTGATATGTAACTCTCTTCTTCTTCTTCTTCTTCTTCTCTGCTGTCAGAGTTTACATCACTTCCTGCTCCCACCACCAGCTGGATGTCACTAACCAGCCTGCTGGAGACTCACAGTTCAGCTCTGTCACACTAACTTCTGTCTGATGGAAACTACTACCACTTTCATCTGTCACAGCTGACTCTGCTGCTGCACACAGGAATTACACCCACAGGTCAGCACAGGCTCACAGGTCAAAGGTCAACAGGTGCTGCAGTGGTGGAGGACTCACCTGAAGGGCAGGTAGGAGGCGTTGGAACCAGAGATCAGAGCTCTGTAGGCTTCTTCTGGAGTTTTCTTCAGGTAGATCACCTGACACACACACACACACACACACACACACACACACACACACACACACAAACACACACACAGGTAAACTGTGACAACAACGTACAACATGGACATCATGGAGCTAACAGTCTTTATGCTAAGCTAGGCTAACAGTCTGTGTGCTAAGCTCAGCTGAACATAAACTGGACCTGTGTATTTTTTATGGTTTCTGAGATGATATACAGGTGCTTATTTTGGTCACGCTGAGTGACATCATTATGTGCAATTTCCTGCGGGCAGCAGGAACAGGAAGTGACAGTGATGACTCACAGCGTAGCCTCCAATCAGCACAGCAGCGTTGGATCTCTTCCTCTGGTCGAAGCTGGTGTAGTGAACGATCCTCTTCCTGGTCAGAGTGAACGACTGCCAAGAAGAAGAAGAAGAAAAAGAAGAAGGAGGAGGAGGAGGAGGAGGAGGAGGAGAAGAGACGTCACATGACTCCAGGCAGAGCTCTGAGGACAGTCAACAACATCCAGGAACAGCACTTCCTGCGCTCTGTCAAATTACAACAGTACACAGACACATGACCCTCCTCTTCCTCAGTCTGTTTATGTTTCTGTGGTGAAGAACTTTGTGACGTTCTGCTGCTGTTTGTTCATTAAATTATTGTCACTTTACCTCTCGTCTGAAAATATTCACAGATCTCATAAAATAACGAACAGTCACCGTGATGTCACACATCTGTTAGTGGAGCCTCTTCTTTGGCATTTTGGCCGTCGCCATCTTGTTTTTTTGGAGCCAGAAGTGACCGTATTTGGGCGAGAGGGCGGAGCTGTGGAGGACCTGCATACTGAGCCCTGGCAGGTAGTGTGATGTGTTCACTGTCATCACGTAAAGTCTGAGGGCAGAGACTGCAGGCGGCTGACAGACAGCCCTCGAGACTGTTTTACTCATTGCCATGGAAACAGTCCCCCATCGCTGCCGTCACATTCATATGTATAAATTTATGAACAGCTTCTGCAGATAACAGGATATAAATCTCATGATCCGTATGATGTAAATATAAATATGTGTTCCATGTCGCCACCTGCTGCTGGGCCGTCACCGTCACAGTCTGTGTGTACGATGTGATGTTAATTCACCACAGCAGAGACATGATGATGATGATGATCACTGACATTAGGTGATGAAGAGCAGATATATCCATCAGAGGTCGACTGATTCATAAAGACAGGACTTTATATCAACTGTTGTTAATGACGGCGCGGGGCTCTAATAGTGATAGGCTCTGACAGCCTCTGATAGGCTCTGATAGGCTCTGACAGCCTCTGATAGGCTCTGATAGGCTCTGATAGGCTCTGACAGTCTCTGATAGGCTCTGACAGCCTCTGATAGGCTCCGATAGCCTCTGATAGGCTCTGACAGCCTCTGATAGGCTCTGATAGGCTCTGACAGCCTCTGATAGGCTCTGATAGCCTCTGATAGGCTCTGACAGCCTCTGATAGGCTCTGATAGGCTCTGACAGCCTCTGACAGCCTCTGACAGCCTCTGATAGGCTCTGATAGCCTCTGATAGCCTCTGATAGGCTCTGACAGCCTCTGATAGGCTCTGATAGGCTCTGACATCCTCTGATAGGCTCTGACATCCTCTGATAGGCTCTGATAGGCTCTGATAGCCTCTGATAGGCTCTGACAGCCTCTGATAGGCTCTGACAGCCTCTGACAGCCTCTGACAGCCTCTGATAGCCTCTGACAGCCTCTAACAGCCTCTGATAGCCTCTAACAGCCTCTGACAGCCTCTGATAGCCTCTAACATCCTCTGATAGCCTCTGACAGCCTCTGATAGCCTCTGATAGGCTCTGATAGCCTCTGATAGCCTCTGATAGGCTCTGACAGCCTCTGATAGCCTCTGATAGGCTCTGACAGGCTCTGACAGGCTCTGATAGGCTCTGACAGCCTCTGATAGGCTCTGATAGCCTCTGACAGCCTCTGATAGGCTCTGATAGGCTCTGACAGCCTCTGATAGCCTCTGATAGGCTCTGACAGCCTCTGACAGCCTCTGATAGGCTCTGATAGCCTCTGACAGCCTCTGATAGGCTCTGACAGCCTCTGACAGCCTCTGACAGGCTCTGATAGGCTCTGATAGGCTCTGATAGGCTCTGACAGCCTCTGATAGGCTCTGACATCCTCTGACAGCCTCTGATAGGCTCTGATAGCCTCTGACAGCCTCTGATAGGCTCTGATAGCCTCTGATAGGCTCTGACAGCCTCCGATAGCCTCTGATAGCCTCTGATAGGCTCTGACAGCCTCTGATAGGCTCTGATAGGCTCCGATAGCCTCTGACAGCCTCCGATAGCCTCCGACAGCCTCCGATAGCCTCCGACAGGCTCTGACATCCTCTGATAGCCTCTGATAGCCTCTGACATCCTCTGATAGCCTCTGATAGGCTCCGATAGCCTCTGATAGGCTCTGACATCCTCTGATAGCCTCTGATAGCCTCTGACAGCCTCTGATAGCCTCTGATAGGCTCTGACAGCCTCTGACAGGCTCTGATAGGCTCTGACAGCCTCTGATAGCCTCTGATAGGCTCTGATAGCCGCTGATAGCCTCTGACAGCCTCTGATAGCCTCTGACAGCCTCTGACAGCCTCTGATAGGCTCTGATAGCCTCTGACAGCCTCTGATAGGCTCTGATAGCCTCTGACAGCCTCTGATAGGCTCTGACAGCCTCTGATAGCCTCTGACAGCCTCTGACAGGCTCTGACAGCCTCTGATAGCCTCCGATAGCCTCTGACAGCCTCTGATAGGCTCTGATAGCCTCTGACAGCCTCTGATAGGCTCCAACAGGCTCTGATAGCCTCTGACAGGCTCCGACAGGCTCTGATAGGCTCTGGCAGCCTCTGATAGCCTCTGACAGCCTCCACCTGTCACATGAGTACGGCTGTAAGGCCTCTGCACGGAGTATTCCACATGCAAAGTGAGGGTAATGTGTGCTTTAGATAATCTGTCTGATATAAATGAAAGTGAACTGATTCATTGGAGCCATAACGAGGCAGCTGGTTGAATAACACGTGCTTTCTCTGTTTTGCTATAAAACACAGTCGGTTTAATTTCACTAGATTGAAGTAAAAAGCCTTGCAGAACAACTACTACCTCATCATTACTTTGAGCCGTGGAGGGGCCGACACTCAGAGCGCTCCAGACATTAATGCACAGCAAACTTTCAATCTCATCTCTCACCGTACGTCAGGTGACATTTCCTCAGAGAGCATCTATGGTCATGAGACTTTGTCCCAGGAACAGCTGATTTTCCTGCTGAGCTGTTTGGTGGCGTTCATGTCATCACAGACCTGTTTTCAGTGCGGTGGGGAGGTTCAGGTGTTTATCGTTTGTTTCCTGCTCCAAACTATCGTTATTATATCGGCCATTATAAATCCAGTATCAGTCAAGATGTCACACCGTACATTCCTCACACGTCTGCACCATGATGTGGTTTAATATGATGACACAGTTGAAGCAGTGTTTGACCAGGCCTGACTATCAGTAACTAGTTTACACATTCACAAGTTTGATTTTCAGCAACTGAACTAACCACATCGTCACGTCCATACTGCAATGAACTGTGGGTAATTAAATCAGTCTGCAGAAAGTCTGCTTGAGGCCCCGTGTGGTCGCAGTGGGACTCACCACGGTACGATATTATGACCACTCAATGTGACTGAGATTTTAAACGTGTTCTGAGTGTTGTGAGAAAATGCACTGTAATCCATTACCTTCTTTCAGGGTCACACTGTGTCCTTAAAGGAGAGCTTTAATAACATCTGTTCATCAGACCATCACATGACCGTTAAATTTATCCAGCAGACTGAAACAAGTGATCATGTGACTGCAGTCATAAAGTCTCATTTCTGTTGGTCATTAATCATTTATAGAATTTAAAGAACCATACGTGGTGTCAGCGTGACGATACAATATCATCACACAGGAAGTCGTCATGAATGTTGAAATGAGTGTTTTTGTATCAGGCTGTAAACGTGTTTATTTCCACATGTTAAGATGGCAGTCTGTGGGCACATCAGAGGGACTGTGAGCATCCCACTGCACACGTGTGTCTTCCACCTGGACAGGTACACACTGATGACAGCGTGTGAATGCAGACCGCCCGGTCGGCTGGTCGTCATGACGAATGACAACAGTCGACCTGAGGAATGTCATCACCATGGCAACCGAGACAAAACAAGACAAAACACTGAAGGCAAAAGGTTTACAGTCGAGACAACGAAACACTTCGTACAGCGCTGACACAGACTGTGACACAGTGAACATGTCACTCACGTTCACTCTGTCACATAAACTCTGAGTGAGCGTGACAGAGTGAACGTGACAGAGTGAACATGACAGAGGGAACATGACAGAGTGAACATGACAGAGTGAACGTGACGTGGTGACTGAGCCTGGTGCATTCTGGACATTCCTGTCGGGGGAGAGTCGTCAGCAGCAGAAACTCACCTTCAGCTTCTTGTTGAGTTTACAGCAGTATCGATACAGCATGGCCAAATTCAGAGGACCGAAGTCTGCATAGAAACTGACACACAACACACACACACAGTTAGAAACTCAGGGTACACACACACACACACACACACACACAGAACATACATCTGCAATAATCACCTGGTATCAGTTGCTCAGTTACTTTTGGTTCATAAAGGAAACTTTGAGCTGAGCTTTTCATTGAACATGTTAAAATCATACAAACACAACATCAAATGTATAATGAATGAATGAATGAATGAATGAATGAATGACTTTATTTTGAACCAAAATAAAATAAAAAAAACATCGTAAAAAAGACAAACAAGACAAAGACAATTGTCTGAAAAAGAGCAGGTAGAGGTAAGACTAATGTGTCCCACCCTCTCTCTGACATTTCTTCTTTTAACTCATTATTTCAACAGATTCCCAAATTTATTTACAACTGATAAACAACTGTCTCCAGTCTGTTTACCACACAATCAAATAAATAAGTAATAAACCCAGTTTATTTACAGTCCTCCCAGTGTCACAGAATAAATATCACTCTCCTGACACGCCCTGTCCAACAATATCTTTCTGTACAGTTTTTTACATTGATTTATATTTGTGCTTTGTTTCAACTCGTCACGCAGCCTGTTCCACACACTGACACACACACACTGACACACACACACACACTGACACACACACACACACACTGACACACACACACACACACACACACTGACACACACACTGACACACACACACTGACACACACACACTCCTCTTAGTTTGAAATGTGACCACATCAAAAAATTTTAATTCATGTGACTTTATAAACAGTGTGTTGGTGTGTTTCAGAGCTCTCCATCTGACCAGGAGCTACTGGTCATTAAAACAAGCAGGTCAAAAACAGACGACATGAACATTCATAACACCAGAAACAGAATGAGAATAAAATCAGTCTGTGTCAAACTGCTGAACACGTTAAATACATTCAAACCATTTATTTAATTTAAATTTGTTTTAAAAGTGTAATCCACTATTAAATAAGCAGCAGATTAACCATGCAGAGTGAGATCATTTCATATTGTCTCCTGTGTGTCCCTCAGAGGACAGGACAGACAACAGCTGGGGACCTGGCTGGGAACAGTCTTTAATAAATTAATCACAGCAGATAAAAGTTGAGTTTACAGCCGTCAGTGTCCGTGATATTAATCAGAACAAACCAAACCTTCAGGACAGAACGAGAATATGATCAGAACAGAAGAACCAAAACCATCAGACGGTCCTCATCTCTCTGATTAATGTTCTTCTTCTCTGGTCTTCTCTCTGATTAATGTTCTTCTTCTCTGGTCTTCTCTCTGATTAATGTTCTTCTTCTCTGGTCTTTGAGCTCTGGCAGGTTTGTTGTGGTGTCATGATGTATCTGCTGTGTAATCATTGGATTTAATGGGTCTCACTGAGACGTCCAAACTTTCACACAGAGCTCTGTCCTGGCCCGTCTGCAGAGCTCCTCAGTCTTCATGGTGCTCAGACTGTTTCACACACACTGACATCACAGGTGGGCGTTACCCAGCTCATTCTGTCTCCAAAGTCCAGTTCAGACCAAAGACTCAGGACGAGATGAAACTGTTTCAGAGCGTCACAGAGAAAAGTGTCAGCGGTGTGAACTGGCCGGTCTGAACTGGACTCAAGCCGGCTGATGGTGTCACCTGACACTCAGCTGGTTTTAAAGCACGTCACCTGTTTCAACAGCCAATCAGCTTGTAGTGAAGTCCGCTGGTCAAGTCAAAATGGCCGCAGACGGCGAGTTGGCTTGCTGCGGCAGGTGCTCCGTCCCCGCCCAGCCCTCTGTTTCCGTCCTCACGGTGTGCCGGTGTCAGACGGTGGGTTGCTGCTGCTGGCTGTATGTGCTTAGGCCCCGCCCACACACATTCTCATTAGCTGATGAATTGGCGCTGGTTATTGATATTATTGTGGCGTATTGATTATGAATACAGCGAATACCACGACTCTCCGCTCTGATCTCTGAGGATAGCCGCAGTGTGTTGGAGATCTTCCTTGAGAATTTCAACTGTGATGTCATCACCTAATTATAGCAAGAACACAAAGAAGAAGACCACGACCGCTGTGGGTGTGGCTTCTTCTTCTTCTGGTGTACATCCTTAGACCTTCAGCTCTGTTGAGGCGAGCCAGTCCAGTGTTTCATCGTCCAGGTCATTTGGACCACGATAGCCATTCTGTGTTTGTGGCGGCTGGTGATCACGTGTCCCACAGCTCGTAGTGGGTCCCTGCAGTCACAGAGGGTGCTGTCCATGCTGCCCTGAAGCGTCCTGCGCCTGTCCTCCTTGTCTGGTGCTTCTCAGGGCGCTGTAGGAATGAAGACAGCCTCCATGTGCCCCCCCCACAGGAAGCTCTGAAGAGGCAGAGACGCTCTCTGCACGGCGGCGGTGGATAAATACATCCTGCTCTGCATATCATATGTTTATATTTCTGTTGCCTTGGCAACAAGTCTCATAGATCACATGACATTATTGAATATGATATTTATGGATTTATTTATTTCTCATGTTTCCTGCTGAACATTTGGGCTGTTGATATTTTCATCTGACAGATGACCCAGCTGACATAAACCCTGACACACACACACACCCACACACACACACACACACACACACACACACACTATCAATAAACAGTTTAAAGGAGCTGAACTTACTTTTCGTAGATGAACTCGTCGTCGGTGCAGAAGTAGTGAGTGTTGGCTGTACTCTTAGGTTTACTGCGTAACGTGGCGAAGTACAGACGCTCTGTTGGAGACACACACACACACACACACACACACACACACACACACACACACAAAGGTTAGAAACTGAGGAGACCTGTTGAACTCTCTTAAAACCAAATCCAAACCTGACGTCAGCTGACAGTATTTCAGTCTGAATTAAGTCATAAAATCTATAATTATTACAGAGGATATTAGAGCTCCATAAAGACTACTGATGGATTCACACACACACACACACACACACACACACACAGTTTACTTCTCATAGTAACTGACAGAGCAGCTGATAAACAGAATATCTGTCTGAAGCTGATCAAAGTTTGAACGCTGTCATATAAACGCCATTACAAACAGGAAGTGTGTCGATGGACTGACACAGTAAAGGCTGTGACATCAGAGTCATTATGGACTGAAACTAAAACAGCTGTGTTTGTTTTTATTCTCTCATGAAGTCGACCAGCAGCCGCAGGAAACTCAAGATGATCAACAACAAAACAAATGTGACAGGAAGTGTGAGAGAGGACGATCAGCCAGCAGATAAACTGCAGAGCTCAGAAGATAACGAAGAGACATTGTCTGACGAGGACTGTCCAACACTCGGCGGAGTCCATTACCTCCTGATAATGGACACCTGGAGGGACACCGTCCCTCTGACATCACAGTCACCCGACACATACACTAACTTTAAATACATTTATTTAGATTTTGATTGACACCTGAGGGTTTGACTAATACCTGGAACAATAACTACCACCCCATTAGGTTTGAATGCAATGGAAACCTTGTTTACTGCCCCAGTAAATAGGACGAGCCGTAGATGCGACTTGTCAACAGGAGAGTCCGCTCAGCTGTTAGCCAGAAAGCTAATGTTGTGCTAACATGATCCAAAGTCCATAACAAACAGGAAGTCTAGGCGAGCGAGCGATCACACACGTCTCCGTCTCCACATCAACATCACCTTTAACATTCCTGTCGGCCGCAGCCTGAGGCAGCGAGCTGAGCAGCCAATAGGATGTGAGCTGATCACTGATGTCATCCAAGGGGGCGGTGTACTTCCTGTGGCGTTCAGAAGACGTCGCTCTGACGGACTGATGTTACAATCAGTGTTGGAAATAGACCATGAACAGTGTTGCTATGGTTGCGCCTGACATTATGTAGGCCGCGGTGATCAGACGGTTTTACTGAACAACTCAGCAGGTGTCTGTTATCAGCAGCCAATCAGAATCCAGTATTCACCCACACCACAGTAACTAACTTCACCTGTTCATCGTTACCTTTAACTGTCTGAGAGACTTTAATAAACTAGTTTTAACTCAGACACTTTTTATCTTTAATCTTTTGATGCATTTTACATTTCATAAACTATTTTAACTTTTAATTTTAGCTTAAATAAACTTTAACCTGTCAGAGACCTATTTCAGTTTTATTAAAATCTTAAATACATAAATACTCCCAACTTTAATTTACTATTTTAACTTATATAAACTAAACTTCATGATAACCTTAAACACATTAATACTCTTCATTACAACAAACTACTTTACCTTCAATAAACTCTTTTAATATTCTTAACTTTATTGGATTGTTTCAACAGAAATAATAATATTCGTACTTTGGATGAACTCGTAGTAAAGTATTTGTACTTTAAATAAAGTGTGTATTTGTACCTTTAATGAACTGAGCTGCTCCCTGCAGCGGCTCGGAGTCGTCATTCACGCCGAACAGGGCGGACAGGATCGGGGAGTGTCTCACTCCTTCCACCGTCATGGCTCCGTCTAATTCCCGGCCCGCTTAGCTTCACTAAACTTTTTAAAGTGCTAGCAGCTCGGTTAGCCGTTAGCAGGCTAGCAGCGGAGCTAGCAGGCAGGTCAACGGAGCCTGTTGAAAAGTTTAAAAACTTTCTCCTCAGTTTCCCATCAGCCCCTGCTGCCGCTCATCGCTCACAGAGGAACCGTTTCTACCGTTTCCGCTCTTTGGTTTTCCGTTTTTTCACCGGTAAATATTCCCGGGTTAGCATGTTAGCTCGTTAGCACCAATACTGCTTGACGACGCTCCGAGAGTCTGAAACTGTGATTGAACAAATCCCTCCTTAAGACACGTTACCATAGCAACGGGGGGCGCTCCCATAGCAACGACAGCCAATCAGCAAACAGAACGGGCCGTGCTGCCTTCACGTACCGCTCGGAGAGCTGCTGAAAGAAAAGGGTTCCTGAAGTTCTGTCTGTCAGAGAACCACAGATTAAAGTTTGAACCAGACGGCACAGTGGTGCAGTGGTTAGCACTGTCACCTCACAGCAAGAAGGTTCCTGCTTTGAACCCAGGGTGAGGGGGCCCTTCTGCGTGGAGACTGCATGTTCTCCCACATGTTCTCCCCGTGTCAGCGTGGGTTTCCTCCAGGTGCTCCCACATGTTCTCCCCATGTCAGCGTGGGTTTCCTCCAGGTGCTCCAGCTTCCTCCCACAGTCCAAAGACATGCAGGTTAATTGGTGACTCTAAATTGTCCGTAGGTGTGAATGTGAGTGTGAATGGTTGTCTGTCTCCTTTACACCTGCATCAACATGCGTTTTTGTGATGAGATAGCGTATGACCACCGTTTGCTATCAGATAACGCTCTGTCCCGCTGACGTTACATCCTAGTGTCACACTACAACCTCATATCATGTGCAGCACAATAACAACAACAAGATGGTAGCCACCCATGAAGTTGTGTTCTTGTATGGACACTTTTGTCAGACCAAATAGAGAGCAGACACTTCGCCGTCCTCTGTCCTAGCATACCGTGGTGAAGAAAGTTTGACGTTGGATATTTGACAGATATTCTTTTTGATTTCCACCTCCCCGTGTGTGTGTGTGTGTGTGTGTGTGTGTGTGTGTGTGTGTGTGTGTGTGTGTGTGTGTGTTGCTCATTGTTTTCTGCCTATGACATGGAGGTGGAAATCAGTGTTGAACCCAAAATGAAAATGTGAATATCTGTGAATATCCAACATCAAACTATCTTCGCCACGGTGTTTTCTTTTTCTCTGCAGTCACTACCCGGTGAGTGTTGTTGTTGTTATCTTCTTCCTCCTTCTTCCTGTGTCCAGCTGCTGCACCTCACTGACTTGTTTTCATCCACAGAGTTGTTGCATGTGGATTGGAGACGCATTTGCATCCACACTTGTGTTGGATGTGGTCACGATGCGTCCCTGACCACCTTCAGAGGTGGTTTGGCTGATCGGATAACAATACGTCCTCAATGTGTTTCCAGTGTATTTACACCTGTACTGTCAGGTGGTCACGAGAACACATGTTAATGTCAGGTGTAAAGGGGGCCTATGTGCCAGCCCTGTGATAGTCTGGTGACCTGTCCAGGTGAACCCCGCCTCTCACCCAGTGTCAGCTGGGATAGGCTCCGCCCCCCTGTGACCTTCAGGAGGTGTAACTACAGTCAGATCACAGCTGTCAGTTCACTGTAATTTACTGAACACATATTTTAGTGTTTATTTTTTCTCCGTCACAAACTCAGATCTTTTTTTTTCTTTAATTGTTTTTTTGTTTATATGAATGAATATTTCTTTGTTCTTTAATAACAACACTTCCTGTCAGCAGATCAGCTGAAGCTTTGATTTGATTATTGATTATTGATCACGTTCATCATGTGCTCTGATGTGTTTCCTGTTTCATGAACGCAGCGTGAAGACGTTAAAGTTTCATCCAGAGTGTTACTCTGATCTCAGATCAGCTGAACCTGAATCTGAATATAAACGGGACGACTGTGGACTTTTGTTTTGTCTCCTGTCGTCCTGCCTGAGCTCCGTCAGTCACATGACACCTGTGCTGGAAACAGCTGGAATAAACTCACCTGATTGGCTGACTGACTCTGGATTAGTCCTTTGATGTCTGCTGACCCTGTTCATGTCACTGTGATGATGTCAGAATCTCACCTGCGATCAGAGAGATCCACACACGGTTCGGTCCAGGTCCTGGTCCAAGTCCAGGTCCAGGTCCAGGTCCAGGTCCAGGTCCAGGTCCAGGTCCAGGCTGGAGGATCCGGGGGCCGTCCTGGTGCATCCTCCAGGCCCCGGCGTCCGCCATGCTGCAGGGCGGCGAGCAGACTGCGAGGACGCAGCGGGGCTGAGCTGAGGAGGTGTCAGGTGACCCGGATCAGGTTGCTCCTGGTTCCAAAGGGGACGGAGGTGTGAGTTTACAGCCGGCTCAGGTTTCAACACACATTCAGGTCTGAGCTGGACTTCCTGCTGTACACACTGTACATCAGCTCACCTGCTGCAGGTGAACTAACGAGGTGAGAGGGACAAACACGACACCACGCTGCTGACATCACGGAAACTAGAAGGGGACCACAGGAAGTCCTGGTCCATCAGGGACGGTCCAGGACAGCTCGCCTCTCCTCATCCTGCAGAGACAAACATGTCACTCCTCACACAAAGTGTTAGACACACACTGATCCAGCTGCAGCTCAGGTCCTGGACCTGGACCTGGACCGGGTTCTGGTTCTGGTTCTGGTCCTGGACCTGGACCTGATGAAGTGTGTGTCAGGTTGGTGAACACACCTGTCACCTGTTTTACAAATGTCTCCGAGTGCGTGTCATGTCCTGGTAACTGTGACATCAGCAGGTGTCCACAGGTCCTCCACTGTCCTGTCGGCACCCTCTACAGGCTGCAGAGCTCATCACAGCCACAAGAGGGCGTGGCCTCTCTCTGCACCCCCCCACCTTGTTTGGAGGTGTAGCAAAGGTCATGTGGACGATGACACCAGACTCAGAGACATTAGCTGTTAATCCCTCCCTCAGCTTTTAACAAGATGCAGCCTCATATTTTAATTGAAAGTCTGTCGTCTCATTTTCTGCTGTTGGATCAGATTTGAAATGTTTTAACAAACAGACAGCAGCAGGTCTTTGTGAATGGACGCATGTCCTCTGTCGTGCTGTCAAACACAGGCTCCCCCGGGGCTGTGTCCTTTCTCCACTGCTGGTTATCCTTCACACAGACAGCTGCAGACCCTCTCAAGGAAACAGCTGTCTTGTCCAGTTTTCAGACGACACAGTCTGACTGTCTCTTCTTCAGGGCCACCAATCAAATCACGGCAGTGCTCTCTCAGAATTTGTCACATGGTGTGATGATAGCGTCCTCGACCTCAATGTCTCCAAAACCAAGGAAATGATCATAGATTTCAGAAAATCCAGTGTCGACCCCAAACCAAGCGAAGAGGTTCAAATAGTACAAACGTACAAATACCTGGGTCCTGTGTGCAAATCAAAGGATCCACCTGCTGAGGAAACTCAAGCCTTTTGGTATCAGCAGAAATATCTTGTGGACTTTTATTGAGAGCCTTTTAACATTTTCTTTATATGCTGGTTTGGTGGTCTGTCTGTGAAAGACAACAAGTGTCTGAATGACATCATAAGAGTCCAGCTTAAGGACCTCTGCTCTCTCTGGAAGACACCAGTGGTGCAGACAGGATATCATCCCACCCTGATCGTGCTCTGCCCAGTGACTTTGTAATCACGCCCTCAGGTCGGCAGCATTATGTGCCGCTGCAGAAATTCTTTCATCCTGTCTGCCATAA
>JAGQAX010000006.1:404984-437484 GCA_019142605.1 Cephalopholis sonnerati | reverse complement strand
AAAATGTCTGACAGAAGAGAATGTTTTGAAACTACTAAACTGGTAACAAAGGATGTATTACTGTTTCTTGTGGCTGAATTTGCCTTAATTGATGCTATTTTGTAAAGATTTCATTTACTATTGTTTGACAACATCTGAATGTGCACATTGCTGTTTTATATTTATGTCTATTTGATTCCATTCATGATTATTAAAACAATAAATCAGCAGTTACTCAGTACTTGAGTAGTTTTATCACTAAATACTTTCTTACTTTTACTCCAGTAATTATTTGGATGACTACTTTTTACTTTTACTTGAGTCATATTATTCTAAAGTAACAGTACTCTTACTTGAGTACAGATTTGGCTGCTCTACCCACCTCTGATAATACTGAGAAGACAGGAAACAGGAAACTGACCTCATTCTGATGTCACAGTCAAAATGGACTCCAAACTTCTCTACGATTGGTTTAAACACCTGAAGAAGAAAATAAACAGTTGAACACAGTGTGTGTGTGTGTGTGTGTGTGTGTGTGTGTGTGTGTGTGTGTGTCTCAGACCTTGACAGTGTAGTCGATCTGAGGAGCCATCTCTGCGTTGGTCCCTCCCTTCAGACAGAGCTGTGAGGAGGCGTCAGCGTACAGAGCACAAGGTAGAGCTACCTGCAGCAGCAGACACACACTCCTGACACACACACACACAAACACACACACACACACACACATTGATTACTGCCTTTGAAAGAACTATTGATGAACAAACACAGTTTACAGTATCAAACACAAGATGATGAAACAGGACATCCTGTCAAACATCAGAGACCTGAGGACAGACAGACACACAGAGAGACAGAGAGACAGACTCACCCTGCTGTCTGTGTGTCAGCCGTGTGGCTTCCAGACCGGATCTTTCCTGGAGTCAGACTGATGTCAGTGGAGCCGATGGTGGCTCCCTGCAGGCCGCCAGAGCACAGATCTGAGACCAGCTGCAGGCCGCTCAGGTGCTGCGGTCTGAACACACACACACACACACACACACACACACACACACACACACACTAATGTTTCCTCTGTTAAGAACAAACACTGAGCTGTGACTGTGATCATCACACTGCTTCTCAGAGACAACACAGATCTGTGGTGAACACATGAACACATGAACACATGACTGAAGCTGTGTGATGACGCTGAGAGCCTTGTAGTGAACTCAGCTCAGTCTGATCTCAGCTGCAGAATGTTCCAGCAGCTCCTCCGTGTTTCAGGTGTGTGTGTGTGTGTGGTGTGTGTGTGTGTGTGTGTGTGGTGTGTGTGTGGTGTGTGTGTGTGTGTGTGTGTGTGTGGTGTGTGGTGTGTGTGTATGTGGTGTGTGTGTGTGGTGTGTGTGTGGTGTGTGTGTGTGTATGTGGTGTGTGGTGTGTGTGTGTGGTGTGTGGTGTGTGTGTATGTGTGTGTGTGTATGTGGTGTGTGGTGTGTGTGTGTGTGGTGTGTGGTGTGTGTGGTGTGTGTGTGTGCAGACAGAAACAGTGTGACCGGACTCTTGTGGTCTCGTGCTCTGTTCTCTCCAGTGAAGCTACACATTTGTCTGCAGTTTCCCAGCAGCAGCATCTAAAGCAAACCGGAGACCAACCCGGGACCAAGACCCGGACCCGGAGTGTTGGAGGGTGAAACCAGATCACAGATGTTCGGTCCTATTGTCAGGAGGTGCTAACTAAGTTAGCCGACAACTCAACTTCAATGAATAGGCTAACGTTAGCCTGCTAGCCGGCAGCAGCTAACTCACCTGAGCCCCGGTGTGCTTCTGCCGGCTCGGATTTTGGTGATTTTGATGGCGGTCCCGGTGATACAGCTGAGCGCCGCGGACACTCTCAGGATCTGTCCGCCCTGCGGAGAACCGACACCGGGGAAACACACGAGTAAGCAGTCGGTTCAGCACCGGCTGCTAACCGCTGTTAGCATGCTAGTGTTAGCATGTTAGCAGCGCGGTAAATAAAGTGTGCGCACTCACTCCCTCCATCACGCTGCCGTCGATCTCCGCCGCCGCCGCGTCCATCTTCATCCAACCGGAACACTTTGACTCCTCAACACCGACTCTGCGTCTCAGTCACACTGCAGCCTCCGGTAACAGCACCGGCACTTCTCTTCTTCTGTTTGGGAGTCTTCTTCTTCTTCTGGAACTTCTCCGCCTCACCGAAAAACTACAATCACTTCCGCTGACTTTCAAAATAAAATAAGTTATTGTTTAGTTGCTTGGCTGGATGAACACGTTTGGGTTTTTTTCCCCTACAAAAATGTATTAAATACATTAAAACATGGAGAATATACACTCCAGATTTTCATCGTGAAAGTTCTAGAAAATATATTTTTACAATATAAAAATAAAATAAATTCAACTGCACAACAAGAAAAAAACAACAAAAACAGAAACTGCCAGGGTCTCTGAACACATGGAATAAATCTGAAATGTCAACAGTGGTCTGTTATGTTTTAAAATCACTCCCTTTGAAATATAAAAGTCTTTAAAGCCAGATCTGTATATAACTATATAAAATCAAATCAGAGATGAACTTTTCGTCAGCGGAGACACTGAGACAAGTTAATTATTGTTTTTACACAGAGATGACACAGAAGCAGCTGATGGCAGCGACAGGCCGCTCCAACAGGCAGCACTGAAGATGTATGAACATAAAACATGTGAGTGAAGAAATAAGACAGAATGACCAGTCAGAATATTTCTATCATCTCTGCTTATTAAATCTCATAAAATTCACCAACTGGCAAAATGTAAAGTAAAACATGTCAAACTGGTCGATGCATTATTAAATCTGTTTTTATAACCACTGTGAAACACTGAAAGACTTTGATGACAGGCTGAATCAGTAGAAAGTTAACTGATATTTATCTCAACAATCTGCTCAGACCAGGAAGTTACGACATGAATCTGTTTTTGTTTGTTCATGTTGTTTCAACATGAAGTGAAGTATCAGTGTCAGAGTGACAGTGCTGATGAAGGGACAGACACACAGTTCATTAGTATTAGTGACTTATATCACCTCACACACTGACACACACACACACACACACACACACACACACACACACACACACACACACACACACACAGAGTGGTTTCATGTTTCATGTTTCAAGTACAGGCACCATAAAGCTACCCGTCATCACAGTATTTTAATATTTTGTACTAAAGTTGTTTCACACGAACTAGCACGTGATCTTTGTTGGTTTTCTTTAAACGACATAGGGGCTTTATTTTGAAGAGCACTTCCTGTCTTTCTGCGGGGTGTCAGAGAGCTTCATGCAGCCTGTGTATCCGGTGTGTCGCCTCCTGCAGGCAGCGTGAAGAACAACATGAGGAAGAGGTGAGGATGCTGCAGAGTCACCGTGGAGTCAGCCTCCGTTAATGACAGCTGCAGACACGGCCAGGGACCGTCAGTGACGTCATCTCATCATTTAAGCATATTGATGGACTTCTGTCTGCAAACAGCATCAGACAGCTCAGATCAGCACAGGAATGAAGATGACTCAACAGACCAGCAGCTCAGTCAGACTGAAACAGGTCAAACACTGCAGAGGAAAACGTTCCTTCATGTTCTGCCTGTTTGTCGTTTCTCACTGATTCACAACAAAAAAATTCTTCCTGTCATTCGTTTTACAAAATGTTCAGTTTAACTTCAACGTACAAAACTCATAAAATAAAGCTGTGACAAAACAAAAGTTCATATTTCTTCATTTTCAGCTTCTAAAGTTCTAAAATTAATTTGAACATTTTGATGTCTTTCATTTATTTTCATACCAGCTTTTGTACAGAGGCGTAAAACTGCAGAAGAAGAAGAAGCAAAACCTGATGAGTGTCAGGGACTACTGTGAAAAGTTTCTAGTTTTAACAAAATACGTATTTATTAAATAAGTATTTTGTTAAAACTAGCAAATTTTTGTTTTTTGGAAGAAAAGTTAAACTTTTCATGTTGTTAGCTGACACTGATGAGCTGATGAGTTTATATCCAGTCAGTTACTGTAACTGAAATCAAACTTCTTACACAGATGCACTGGATTTTTTTCTTTTATTTATCATTTTTATTTTCAAGTGAAACTAAGAAAAAAAGTAAATTCACAAATATCTCTCTTATAAAATCCACCATGTTAAAAAGAATAAATAAATGTCATACACATTTATTTGAAACAGTCAAAAGGGTGATCAGCTCTGAAAGTTTTAGAAGAAGCTGAAAGTCCTGAAAGTGAAGCTGCTGATGTTTCTCCACTTTAATAAAGTCATGACATCTTCTGTGAAAGCTGCTTGAATCTGTAGGATATGATAAGATAAGATACGATATGATATGTGGGCATTGCAGCAGCACAAAGACAGAAACAGATAAACAGAGAAGTAATAATAATAATACTAGAGATAAATATATTAAGAATAGCAGCAAAAATCAAAACCATTCAAAAGCAAATCCAGACAAAGTTAGAGAGGAGAGGACAATAAATAAAATGAAATAAATGTATTTATAGATAATTTAGCGAGGGGCCAATAAAAATAAAACAAACTGAACAAATGTATTTTGATAAAAGAAGACCGCTCCTGTAGTTCCCCCTCTGACCGCTGGGTGGCAGCATGACGTCACCGCACCGTCCCGTCTGCTGCACGTAAAGAAGAACAAGACGCGGAGCGGTGATTGGCTGCTGAGAGGGGCGTGGGGGTGTGACGTCAGCGGCCGGCAGCAGACAGGAAAGATGGCGGCGGTGACCAGAGGCTCCTTCACTGTGTTCAGACTGCTGGTGAGAAACATCGAGCTTATTTACGTTCTCTCAACAGGAGTTTGTTTGTTTGTTTGTTTGTTTGTTGGCGACGCGAACGGACTGGCCGGATGACGTCACCCCTCCGTCACCCGGTCACACTGTTAGCTTAGCGTGTTAGCTGCTGTAACTTGTACTGCCATGCTAATTTTGATGCTAGTGCTAAAAGATTGAAATAAAAACAGAGTCAGGAGCCGCTCGGTGCTAACAGGCTAACAGCATGTTAACAGGCTAACAGCATGTTAACAGGCTAACGGGTTCATTCAGTTAGCTTCAGTTAGCATCCTGCAGGTCACAGAGCTAACAGGCTAACAGCTATCAGCTACTGATAACAAGGAGAGTTCAGTCAGTGCAGGAGGAAGTACTCGGATACTCTGCCGCAGGAAAAGTACTGAATATATTACCACTTTGTGAAAGTGTCAGTACTTTACTACAGTGTCAGTACTTTACTACAGTGTCAGTGCTTTACTACAGTGTCAGTACTTCACTACAATGTTAGTACTTCACTACAGTGTTAGTACTTCACTACAGTGTTAGTACTTCACTACAGTGTTAGTACTTCACTACAGTGTCAGTACTTTACTACAGTGTTAGTACTTTACTACAGTGTCAGTACTTTACTACAGTGTTAGTGCTTCACTACAGTGTCAGTACTTCACTACAGTGTCAGTACTTTACTACAGTGTTAGTACTTCACTACAGTGTCAGTACTTCACTACAATGTTAGTACTTCACTACAGTGTTAGTACTTCACTACAGTGTCAGTACTTTACTACAATGTTAGTACTTCACTACAGTGTCAGTACTTCACTACAGTGTTAGTACTTCACTACAGTGTCAGTACTTCACTACAGTGTCAGTACTTTACTACAGTGTTAGTACTTCACTACAGTGTTAGTACTTCACTACAGTGTCAGTACTTCACTACAGTGTTAGTACTTCACTACAGTGTCAGTACTTCACTACAGTGTCAGTACTTTACTACAGTGTTAGTACTTCACTACAGTGTCAGTACTTCACTACAATGTTAGTACTTCACTACAGTGTTAGTGCTTCACTACAGTGTCAGTACTTCACTACAATGTTAGTACACATTCTGTGCAATATTCCTCATCTAAATATTTTTTGTATATATGTATATAAACTGTAAATTCTGTTAATACTCATTCTCAAAAGTGCCTTACTTTTTAAAATATATTTTTTTGTATATTTTTAACATACATATTTTCTATTTTAATCTTTATTTAATTTTTTATAATACACTGTCCACTCTTGACTTTCTGTCTGTACTTTGAGCTGCTGTGACATGTGAATTTCCCCAGTGTGGGATCAATAAAGTTTATCTTATCTTATCTTATCTTATCTTATCTTATCTTATCTTATCTTACTACAGTGTTAGTACTTCACTACAGTGTCAGTACTTTACTACAGTGTTAGTACTTTACTACAGTGTCAGTACTTTACTACAGTGTCAGTACTTTACTACAGTGTTAGTACTTCACTACAGTGTCAGTACTTTACTACAGTGTCAGTACTTTACTACAGTGTTAGTACTTTACTACAGTGTTAGTACTTCACTACAGTGTCAGTACTTTACTACAGTGTTAGTACTTTACTACAGTGTTAGTACTTCACTACAGTGTCAGTACTTTACTACAGTGTTAGTACTTTACTACAGTGTTAGTACTTCACTACAGTGTTAGTACTTTACTACAGTGTTAGTACTTTACTACAGTGTCAGTACTTAACTACAGTGTTAGTACTTTACTACAGTGTTAGTACTTTACTACAGTGTCAGTACTTAACTACAGTGTTAGTACTTTACTACAGTGTTAGTACTTTACTACAGTGTCAGTACTTAACTACAGTGTCAGTACTTAACTACAGTGTTAGTACTTTACTACAGTGTCAGTACTTCACTACAGTGTCAGTACTTAACTACAGTGTCAGTACTTAACTACAGTGTTAGTACTTCACTACAGTGTTAGTACTTTACTACAGTGTCAATACTTCACTACAGTGTCAGTACTTCACTACAGTTCCAGTACTTTACTACAGTGTCAATACTTCACTACAGTTCCAGTACTTTACTACAGTGTTAGTACTTTACTACAGTGTCAGTGCTTTACTACAGTGTCAGTACTTCACTACAGTGTCAATACTTCACTACAGTTCCAGTACTTTACTACAGTTTCAGTACTTAACTACTGTGTTAGTACTTTACTACAGTGTCGGTACTTTACTACAGTGTCAGCACTTTACTACAGTGTCGGTACTTTACTACAGTGTTAGTACTTTACTACAGTGTCAGTACTTTACTACAGTGTCAGTACTTCACTACAGTGTCAGTACTTTACTACAGTGTTAGTACTTTACTACAGTGTCAGTACTTAACTACAGTGTCAGCACTTTACTACAGTGTTAGTACTTTACTACAGTGTTAGTACTTTACTACAGTGTCAGTACTTTACTACAGTGTTAGTACTTTACTACAGTGTCAGTACTTCACTACAGTGTCAGTACTTTACTACAGTGTTAGTACTTTACTACAGTGTCAGTACTTAACTACAGTGTCAGTACTTAACTACAGTGTTAGTACTTTACTACAGTGTCAGTACTTCACTACAGTGTCAGTACTTAACTACAGTGTCAGTACTTAACTACAGTGTTAGTACTTCACTACAGTGTTAGTACTTTACTACAGTGTCAATACTTCACTACAGTGTCAGTACTTCACTACAGTGTCAGTACTTTACTACAGTGTCAATACTTCACTACAGTTCCAGTACTTTACTACAGTGTTAGTACTTTACTACAGTGTCAGTGCTTTACTACAGTGTCAGTACTTCACTACAGTGTCAATACTTCACTACAGTTCCAGTACTTTACTACAGTTTCAGTACTTAACTACTGTGTTAGTACTTTACTACAGTGTCGGTACTTTACTACAGTGTCAGCACTTTACTACAGTGTCGGTACTTTACTACAGTGTTAGTACTTTACTACAGTGTCAGTACTTTACTACAGTGTCAGTACTTCACTACAGTGTCAGTACTTTACTACAGTGTTAGTACTTTACTACAGTGTCAGCACTTTACTACAGTGTCAGTACTTTACTACAGTGTCAGTACTTCACTACAGTGTCAGTACTTTACTACAGTGTTAGTACTTTACTACAGTGTCGGTACTTTACTACAGTGTCAGCACTTTACTACAGTGTCAGTACTTTACTACAGTGTCAGTACTTCACTACAGTGTCAGTACTTTACTACAGTGTTAGTACTTTACTACAGTGTCAGTACTTCACTACAGTGTCAGTACTTCACTACAGTGTTAGTACTTTACTACAGTGTTAGTACTTTACTACAGTGTCAGTACTTCACTACAGTGTTAGTACTTTACTACAGTGTTAGTACTTTACTACAGTGTCAGTACTTAACTACAGTGTTAGTACTTCACTACAGTGTTAGTACTTTACTACAGTGTCAATACTTCACTACAGTGTCAATACTTCACTACAGTTCCAGTACTTTACTACAGTGTTAGTACTTCACTACAGTGTCAGTGCTTTACTACAGTGTTAGTACTTTACTACAGTGTCAATACTTCACTACAGTTCCAGTACTTTACTACAGTGTTAGTACTTTACTACAGTGTCAGTGCTTTACTGCAGTGTCAGTACTTCACTACAGTGTCAATACTTCACTACAGTTCCAGTACTTTACTACAGTTTCAGTACTTAACTACTGTGTTAGTACTTTACTACAGTGTCGGTACTTTACTACAGTGTCAGTACTTTACTACAGTGTCGGTACTTTACTACAGTGTTAGTACTTTACTACAGTGTTAGTGCTTTACTACAGTGTTAGTACTTTACTACAGTGTCGGTACTTTACTACAGTGTTAGTACTTTACTACAGTGTCAGTGCTTCACTACAGTGTCGGTACTTTACTACAGTGTCAGTACTTTACTACAGTGTAGGTACTTTACTACAGTGTCAGTACTTTACTACAGTGTCGGTACTTTACTACAGTGTCAGTACTTTACTACAGTGTCGGTACTTTACTACAGTGTTAGTACTTTACTACAGTGTTAGTGCTTTACTACAGTGTCAGCACTTTACTACGGTGTTAGTACTTTACTACAGTGTCAGTACTTTACTACAGTGTTAGTACTTTACTACAGTGTCAGTACTTTACTACAGTGTTAGTACTTCACTACAGTGTTAGTACTTTACTACAGTGTCAGTACTTCACTACAGAGAGGTTTTCAACGCAGTACTTTTACTTGTAGTGGAGTACTTTCACATCTTGGCATCAGTACTTTTACTGCTGGTAATATTTACATGGTGTTACTTCAGTGGTGATGTGAACGCAGTACTTTTACTGATAATACTCCACTACAGGTCAAAGTCACTGAAGTAAAAGTATTTTAATGTAACTAAAGTACCAGATTGTAACGTGTTCATGTGTTCATCACAGTCTGGATGGTTCAGAATTAAACGCTGATCTTTACTGGAGTGAAGTTCGTACAGGAACCTGTGTGTCTGTGTGTCTGTGTGTGTCTGTGTCTGTGTGTGTGTGTCTCTTCCTGTCAGCTGACTCAGCAGTACCGCCGTCAATGTGTCCGGCTGCAGAGCTTCAGATGTGACAGACGTGTGCAGCCGCTGACCTTCAGATGGGACCCAACACTCCAGATGCTGAGCAGCAGGACGCTGCACGCCGCCAGCGGTCAGTCCACACGCAGACCTTGTGTTTCCTGTTGTTGTTGTTGTTGTTGGGATGACTGACTGATTCTCTGAGACAGTGCAGTTTATGGTCAGTGACTGATTCAGACTTCAGATCTGGTCGATCCAGTTTCAGGAATCCAGGAAGTGAACAGGTGTCTGATGATGTCACATAACGATCTCTTTATTCACCTGATCCTGCTGTCACACGTCCTGGAGTTACCATGGCAACCTGCCAGAGTGTTGTCGGTGTGTCTGTGTGTTGGCGGTGGAGCACTTCCTGGTTCAGCTGTAGTTTGATGAGGATCCAGATCAACAGGTTTCATCTCACATAAAGGGCTGAGGCCAGGTCTCAGATCAGGCCTCAGATCAGGCCTCAGATCAGGCCTCAGATCAGGTCTCAGAGCAGGTCTCAGAGCAGGTCTTAGATCAGGCCTTGGATCAGGTCTCAGATCAGGTCTCAGACCAGGTCTCAGATCAGGTCTCAGATCAGAGGGGTGTATTACGAAGGAAGCTCAACACAGCCAGGCTTTCTTTGCATGATCTGGATCGACAAAGCCGAAAAACTGCGATCAGAGATAATTAGTATCACGACGGTGGTTACCAACTCGATCCATTAACCCAGGCTCTCTTCTTAAGGCTTTGTGCGCGCTCACATGAAAGGGGCGTCTGGAGCGTCACAAAATGGACAGATTGCGAGCTGCCTACTTCAGCCAGGAGGAGCAAGTTGAGATCATGGCAGGATACGAAGAATTAAAAAAAATTATAACAGCAAAAAGCAACACTGTTGTTGCAAATAAGGCAACAGAGGAATGCTGGCAGAAAATTGCTGAGCGCGTCAATGTGTAAGATAACACTTAATTCTAAGACCCTGTTGTGAATTTTCACTGTTGAACATGGTCGGTCTGAACCATCACATGCATTTAAACACGATGTGCATTTAGTCTGACACTGACCAACAATCAGGGATATGTTCAAATCTATTTAATTTGTGGCCAATACAAAGTGAAATCATTTTATGATTGATTATTATCTGTGATAAACACCAATAGATTCATGAATATTTTATTTATCAGCTGTGGTACCAACACCGTTAAACGGACGTGGCAGCAAATTAAAACCAAGCATAAAACATCATGAACTGATCCGGGCCACCTTGCCTCAACACTTGAGACCATCAGTTGGTCACAAGTCATCTGCAACACGCATTTCAGGTTCATTTCACAGTGACAGTGCTGACATGAACTCATGAGGCTCATTAAGTGTGATGAAGAACTACAAGTGAATATTTCTGATATATTTGTGCATACTGCTGTGCAGCACTGTTAGTGTCCCTGCATGCAATGTGCATATGTGCCACCAATCAGCAGACAAAAATGAGTACTAAATAATTCACCTGGACATTGATACTGTGAAAGGATTTCCTGTTCACAAAATCACTGTCATGTCCTCCCAAGGGCCCTGTGATGGGGATGTGGGTGCAATCAATGGCACCTCAAACCCTGAGGAATCCTATTAAGGAATACAATTTATATATTACATTTCACCTGAGCAGACGTCACACTACTAAGGATCGGGAAACAGTGATGTATACTAACGGGTATTTTGTAGAATGATTCTTTTCCCGTTAATGTGCGTAACTGTCTGGAAACACCACAAACATGTTCAGTCTCTCAGTGAGAGCAAGAACAACCTTGCGTACAGCGCGGCAGACTGTGTTCTTGCTCAGATTATCAGCATCACAGACTGAATGCATGTAGGTCCCCGAGGCAAAGACACGTGAGGCCACACACACCGTTTGGCCAACTGTGAGCGCACAGCTTCTCTTCGTGGCATTCCTGATGTTTGGTTCAACCAGCACACATATGTGTCGTATTCCCTCAGCTGAAGATCTATATCGCTCATAGAGAATTAAAAACCGCGGAGGACTCTCTACCTCTGCAGCAATCCTCTGACTATTCTCACACCCAGGTCCACCGGAGCGTCTACAAACGGTGATGCCATATCCAGTGGAGTTTAAAGGGGTTTAACAGTGAAGGGGTGGAGCTTTTACAGCCGATTTTAATCCAAAACTCAGAACATAACCTGCTCCCGACCAGTTTATGAGCTAAGCATACGTTACCATGGTGATCGAGCCAGGTTAAAAGAGAGCCACCTTCGTGACACTGAAATCTCTGGCTTGAGACTCAACATACCTCGCTAACCCGTTAATCTCACTTCGTAGTACACCCCTCAGGTCTCAGAGCAGGTCTCAGATCAGGACTGAGAGCAGGTCTCAGATCAGGTCTCAGTCCTTCAGTCCTGCTCAGCATGAACACAGGAAGTGATGAAGTGATGATGTCACTGATGTGTTGTCTCCCACAGTGAGTCGAGGACCAGTCGTCCAGTTCAAACTGTCCGACATCGGAGAGGGAATCATGGAGGTGACGGTGAAGGAGTGGTATGTACTGAGAGACCACGTCCATACTGAGACCACGTCCATACTGAGACCACGTCCATACTGAGACCACGTCCATACTGAGACCACAAAGACTACACAGAAAACAGACACCTGAGACCAATAAAACTATAGTGGACTGCAGAGACACAGAGACTGAAATTGTCCCCAGTCTGTCCTCTAATGTGTGTCCTTGTCCCTCAGGTACGTGAAGGAGGGCGATAAGGTGTCTCAGTTCGACAGTATCTGTGAGGTTCAAAGCGACAAGGCGTCCGTCACCATCACCAGCCGCTACGACGGCGTCATCAAGAAACTCTACTATGACGTGGACGCCACGGCCCTGGTGGGAAAACCACTGGTGGACATCGAGACAGAGTCCAGCTCAGGTGAGACACCAGCACCTGGCGGTCCTCAGTGTCCCCTGTTGTTCTGGTTCAAACTAAAACCCTGTTGTTGATCAGAGGTGATCCAGGAGGAGGACGTGGTGGAGACGCCCGCCATGGCTCGAGAAGAACACACCCACCAGGAGATCAAAGGTCACAAGACTCAGGCCACGCCCGCTGTCAGGCGCCTCGCCATGGAGAACAACGTGAGTCTGTCCCCAGTCTGTGTCCAGTGTCCCCAGTCTGTGTTCAGTGTCCCCACTCTGTGTCCAGTGTCCTCACTCTGTGTCCAGTGTCCCCACTCTGTGTCCAGTGTCCGCAGTCTGTTTCCGGTGTCCTCACTCTGTGTCCAGTGTCCCCAGTCTGTGGCCAGTGTCCTCAGTCTGTTTCCGTTGTCCTCACTCGGTGTCCCCACTCGGTGTCCAGTGTCCCCACTCTGTGTCCAGTGTCCCCACTCTGTGTCCAGTGTCCGCAGTCTGTTTCCAGTGTCCTCACTCTGTGTCCAGTGTCCCCAGTCTGTGTCCAGTGTCCCCACTCTGTGTCCAGTGTCCTCACTCTGTTTCCGGTGTCCTCACTCAGTGTCCCTACTCGGTGTCCAGTGTCCTCACTCTGTGTCCAGTGTCCCCACTCTGTGTCCAGTGTCCCCACTCTGTGTCCGATGTCCTCACTCTGTGTCCAGTGTCCTCAGTCTGTTTCCGGTCCTCACTCTGTGTCCGATGTCCTCACTCTGTGTCCAGTGTCCCCACTCTGTGTCCAGTGTCCCCAGTCTGTGTCTCAGTCTCAGTCAGAGACACAGAGACACTCAGGGTTGTTAAGACAAACCTGTCACTGACTGAATCACACTTTATAAGTTAATGTCCTCAGACTGAAACAGTCTCCGTCTGTCCTCGTCTCAGTGGACATCACTCTGATCC
This sequence comes from Cephalopholis sonnerati, assembly GCA_019142605.1. Lineage (NCBI taxonomy): Eukaryota > Metazoa > Chordata > Actinopteri > Perciformes > Serranidae > Cephalopholis > Cephalopholis sonnerati. The sequence continues at coordinate 424,233 of JAGQAX010000006.1, read as the reverse complement.
GGCGGCGGCGGCGAGGGTGCCGGAGCTAATCGTGGCCATTCAAGTCAAAGTAAGCTGCTCCACCAGAAGCTGCTCGGTGCTGCGCTAACAATACACGCTGGTTCTATTTTTGACAGACGGCGCGTTGCACAGACCAAATGAGTCAAACAGGAAGTCAGGCGCAGAGAAGACGAGAGTATCCGGTCAAATTTCAAAATAGTGGTCAGTGGTTAGTGTCCGTCAGGCAGAGAAATCTTTTCTTGTTTGTTGATGTCTTTATTCCTCCAGAGTGTCCGCAGATTATCGTGTAACATTATGATTTCGCCATCCGCCAATTCCAGCCGCTCGCATTCGCACCGCCATAGATATGCTCCCAGTGGACACTGACGCCCGGCACAGGACAGAGCGAGTCCACGCCACGGCCGAGTGCGCACACGACGGATCCAGTGTACACCCGATGTGAGATCACTCTGTGTCTGTGTGTGTGTGTGTGTGTGTGTGTGTGTGTGTGTGTGACCTCACAGCCCTCATGTTCAACCTCACAGTGAACAGGTGACAGGAAGCTTCAGAATCACAGGATCCCTTCAGAATAAAATCACCAGTTGATCTGCTTTAACTTTATTTTGACAGTTCTTTAATCTTCCACTTCCTGTTGTGTCCTGTCGTCTCAGATAAAGCTCAGTGAGGTGGTGGGGACGGGGAGGGACGGACGGATCCTGAAGGAGGACATCCTGAACTTCCTGGCGAAGCAGACGGGCGCCATCATCCCTCCGACACTGTTCCAGGAGGCCCAGACCGCGCCCTCGGCCCCGCCCCCTGCTGCTGCCAAACCCGTCAGTGCCGCGGCAGCCGTCAAACCTCCACCCGCCACACCCAGACCCGTCTTCACTGGCAAGGACGTCACTGAGCCCCTCAAAGGTCAGAGGTCATGTCACTGCTTGTTGGTGCTCCCTGATTGGTTCTTCCTGTCGCCATGTTGAACAGACTTCCTGTATTTTCACAATAAAAGTCTGTTTGACTCTGAGCAGCAGCAGAAGAAGAAACACATTGAAGAGGAGCCGACAGGAGCAGAGAGTTCAGGGTTCAGGTCTGAAGTGGACTCACGGTCCAGGTCTCTGAACACACACGTCTACAGGAAGCTGCAGTGACATCATGTCCTGTTTGTGTCGCGCAGGTTTCCACAAAGCGATGGTGAAGACGATGACGGCGGCGCTGAAGATTCCTCACTTTGGTTACTGTGATGAGGTGGACCTGACCCGCCTGGTGTCTCTGAGAGCCGAGCTCAAGTCCATCTCCGAGAGTCGAGGCGTCAAACTCAGCTACATGCCGTTCTTCATCAAGGTACGCCGCCGCGCCGCCTCCATGCTGATCGCTCACGTGTTTATAGAGTCCATGTTCACGCTGTGCTCTCATTGGTCCAGGCTGCCTCCCTCGGCCTCCTCCACTTCCCCATCCTCAACGCCTCGGTGGACGAAGGCTGCCAGAACATCACGTACAAGGTCGGCACTTTGTTTCATGTCACTGCTGTTTGACCTCTGACCTCTGACAGCTTTCACTCCTTTAATCCATCATTGTCTTTATCACTGTGGCATGTTAAAGTTTGGACACCCCGAGACATCTGAGCAGTGAGACATCTGTCCCCAGGGTCTCTTGTTACCTGTCCCATCAGTCAGCAGCCATGTTGTCCTCCTGATGAAGACTAGGAGAAGACCCCCCCCCCCCCCCCCCAAAGGTCATTAGTCGGCAAGATTTCATTGGTCGCTTAGTCGCAGACAAAACAACTGAAACTCTGTGAGCAGCTGCACCTTGTCAGAATAAACCCAAACCTATATGACTGGAGCATGTGTGAGTTTACTTTGAAAGGACAGACACAGGAAGTGGAGTCAGGTTAATCTCCAGGGCTGGTACCTGTGGTTATTCCACAGGCTAGTTAATAACATGTGGGGCAGGAAATCCAAAGTGTGGGATCATTTTGAGAAGGTGAAGGACCAACCCAAGGTGATATGTAAACTCATCTTCATTGGTCCACTACAAACATGACGTATCATGTGAAACATGGAAGTAGCTACATGCCCATTAGCCCACAGCGTCATTAACAGGCGGCTCGCTCAGTGTGTGACGTGCACTTGGAGATAAAATATAGGCCTATATTAATGAAGGTTCATTAGTACGGTTTGTATTTCTCTGTAATGTAGCACAGTGTTAACAATGTTACTGAGACTATTCTTTCTCACACCTTCAACTCAAACCACCAAAATATATCATTTCATCATTACATTCATATCACAAACATGAGGGACACTAGTCCACTGATGGACCCTGATGAGGACTGTTGGTCCACTGATGGACCCTGATGAGGACTGATGGTCCACTGATGGACCCTGATGAGGACTGATGGTCCTCTGATGGACCCTGATGAGGACTGATGGTCCACTGATGGACCCTGATGAGGACTGATGGTCCACTGATGGACCCTGATGAGGACTGTTGGTCCACTGATGGACCCTGATGAGGACTGATGGTCCACTGATGGACCCTGATGAGGACTGATGGTCCACTGATGGACCATGATGAGGACTGATGGTCCACTGATGGACCCTGATGAGGACTGATGGTCCACTGATGGACCCTGATGAGGACTGATGGTCCACTGATGGACCCTGATGAGGACTGATGGTCCACTGATGGACCATGATGAGGACTGATGGTCCACTGATGGACCCTGATGAGGACTGTTGGTCTACTGACGGACCCTGATGAGGACTGTTGGTCCACTGATGGACCCTGATGAGGACTGTTGGTCCACTGATGGACCCTGATGAGGACTGTTGGTCCACTGATGGACTCTGATGAGGACTGATGGTCCACTGATGTGTCAAATGAAATAAAGACGTCAGTGTCACGTGATCTTATTGAAGTAACGACTGACTGACGACTCTTCTCTTCTGTAAAATGTTGACATGATAAAACAAGTGTTTGTCGAGTCGTCTGAACTCTTAAACGTGTCGGTCCTCAGAAGTCTGGCGTCGGTCTGTCTCTACCTGAAGACGCCGCAGCAGACGAGCGTCCTGCCGGCTTGTCCTCGTGTCTTTGTTGTTGACAGACGTGTCTCTGTGTCCCGCAGGCGTCTCATAACATCGGCCTGGCGATGGACACCAGTCAGGGTCTGCTGGTTCCCAACGTGAAGAACGTCCAGCTGCTCAGCGTGTTTGACATTGCTCAGGAGGTGAACCGTCTGCAGACGCTCGGAGCTGCAGGTCAGCTGGGAACCAACGAGCTCAGCGGAGGAACCTTCACCCTGTCCAACATCGGATCGGTGAGTACAACAACAACAACAACAACCTGCCGCACGTCTGACCGACTCACACCTGTGTCCTGTTGTTGCTTTAAACCAGATCGGAGGGACGTACGCCAAGCCGGTCATTCTTCCTCCTGAAGTCGCCATCGGAGCTCTGGGAAAAATCCAGGTGGGTTCAAACTCTTCAGGTTCATCAGCAGCGCCGCCACTCGTCAGAGACACACGTGTTTATATGTTCATGTGCTGCTGTGATGTCACCGCCAACATTCATCAGATACTTTACACCGTTAAAACAAGAGCGCTGCAGGTGGTCACTGATTATGATGGAGGCCACGTCAAGAACATTGTTATTAATATGAGCACTGATGACGTGTCTGAAAAATAATATTATATATATTTAAATATTATGAAAATGTCAGCTAAAGCTAAAAGTGTGTGTGTGTGTGTGTGTGTGTTGACTGACATTAAACTGAAGACGTTTCCTGTTTAGTTATTTTTGTAAAAACGTGAAGTGGTTACTGTTTTCATTGTTATTTTCCATGTCGGTGACTGAAAACTATTTTCACGTCGAGGATCACGTTGCCATAACAACGCTGGACGCTGGTGTCTGTCTCTCTGTCAGGTTCTCCCTCGGTTCAGCGCCGGCGGTCAGGTGGTCCCAGCTCACATCATGAACGTCAGCTGGTCGGCGGATCACCGCATCATCGACGGAGCCACCATGTGTCGGTTCTCCAACCTGTGGAAGGAGTACCTGGAGAACCCGGCCAGCATGGTGCTGGACCTGAAATAGACAGAGGAATATTTCCCATCAGCCCCGGGGAGGACGACGACCTCCATCACTGCTCCTCCTCCTCCTCCTCCTCCTCCTCCTCCTTTGCTCCCTCTCTCTCTGTCGGAGGCCTTCACGTTCACTCGCTGTCATTTCCTTGTTGCCTTTGAGCAAGGTGCCAGGAGGAGGAGGAGGAGGAGGAGGGGTCTATCATGCTGTTTCTATGACGACCAATAACACACACACACAAACACACACACACCCAGGAGGTCAGAGTTCAAACAGATGCTGACAGATGATCTTTAATGTTTCAGTTCAGTGACTACAGGCTGATGATAATGAACTTTACTCTTCATCACTTCACCAGAACGACCTGCTGTGAACCAGTGAACCAGTGAATGGAGCTTGTTGTTGTTGTTCGACACCCGCTCTTCATCCTTCAGTCACAGTTTGTCTTCCTCTGAATCAGCTGCTCTGAGATCAGTTTGTAGTCACTGAACTGAAACATTAAAGGGACAGTTCACGTGTGAACACATGAACTGTCCCTTTAAAGGTCAGTCTGTCGTGTCTTCATGTTCTGTGATGAAACGTTCTCTGTAGAACCAGATCAGGTAGAACCAGCTTCCTGTTGATCAGACGTGTCCAGCAGAGACACGGCGACTGAGACTGAGTCAGTGATGTCTCTGAAGGGTCACATGACTTTTGTTCAGCCAACTGGTGACCTGCTGCAGTCTGATCTGATCTCAGACCTGTTTCTACACCTGGTTCTAATGTGTCTCTGTATGCTAATGAGGGGGGCGGGGCCAGGACACCTCACGAGTCTGTCAGGTGGAGGGTGTGTCTCAGATATTTGGAACAGCTGGTGTGAATGAATGAAATCATGATTCAGTTTGTTTGTCTTCATCAGCGGCTCGTCAATAATCAATAATCAATAACACATAAAAATCAGACTCGTCTTTGTCTCCCTGGTCCTCACGGTTACTGTCTGTCCCTCTGTCCTCCGTCTGTCCTCTGCTGCTTCGTGATAAACACTAACCCTGACAGACGATTATCAACCTGTACATAACCACAGAGAGTCCTGACTGCAGACCTGGTTCTAGTCCTGGTTCTGGTTCTGGTTCCTGCTGACTGCAGACCTGGTTCTAGTCCTGGTTCTGGTTCCTGCTGACTGCAGACCTGGTTCTGGTTCTGGTTCCTGCTGACTGCAGACCTGGTCCTCGTCTGTCCTGAAGACTGTTACAGAACCTCCTGATGATAATGATAATAATAATAATAATAATAATAATAGTGTGTGTAGCTATGAGACTGATCCAGGATCAGCTGCCGGACTTCGGTCTCCTGTCTCCTGGACTTCCTGTCTGTCCTGGTGGCTGCTGGGTAAAAAGCACATGGTGTTGGTTGTATGTTACTTTTCCTGCGTTGTGTTTTTGGTTTTAGCGACAGACTCGATGTAAAGGTGTAAAAAACAAACAAACCTGGGTTTTTGTATTTTTGGGATCTTGTGGATCTGAAACGATTAAAATTTATGAATTGTTTGAACCTGGTGAAAAAAAAAGTTTCAATAAAGTTGAAGTGCACAAAATGAGTGTGTTCATCAGCCGCGGACACGAGTCACTCCGAGTCACTGAAACATCCTGCTGTTTGAGTCATACGTCCACAGGTGGTTATGCCAACACAGTCATGTGACTGGGCACCGTGTCATGTGACTGGGCATTGTGTCAGAGGGGTCATGTGACCTGAAGCTAAATTTATCATCAGGTCTGAGGTCAGATTTCAGCAGAAGAGACGCAGCATGGAGGACGGCCACCGCGTTCACACAAGGTGAGACGAGCTGACACACAACATGACCAACAATGTGACTGAGCACTGCGACTGTACGACACACAGACTGACGCTGTGACTTTATATCTGCTGAACTCAGGTCAGAATCTCAGACTCAAAAAAACTTCTGAAAAACTTTGTTTCAATAAACTTTTTCTGCCGTTTGTTAAATTCAGATTCAAAGAATTTGAACTAATGATGAAAATACATGACATAAAATAAAATACAGACTTCAATTAAAAAATAATCTGCAAAACTAGAATTTATTTTTCTGAACTAGAAAAACAAAGCCAACAGCAGGAGAGCGCCCCCTGTCTCTGAAACCAGTGAACGAACCTAACATTTAAAAGTTTTACATTTATTTTCCTTCATAATGTTTGACGTCTAAATGTGTCACCAAGGAGAGAAAAAAATGTAGAAATTTAAACGACTGTTAAAGGTAAATATTTATTTTACTTCCACATGAAAATAATCATTTAAATGTCAGTAAATCTAAATATTTGTACATTGAATATATAAATTATTTGAATAATTAAATTATTTTATTATTTTTGTTTAATTTGTTTTGTTTTACTTCATTTTATTTTGTTTGTATTTTAATGTTTGTCAACATGTTTTGTTGATTATTTATAAACACAGTAAATAAATAGAGTTTTTATTGGTGGAGAAAACAAAACAAACCAACAGAAGATCATCAGGGGGGTATTCCATCAAACCAGCTAACCGCAAATCCCCGCTAATTCCGATAAGCCGCGCTAGTTTTAGAGAGAGTTTGGTTCCATGACTCTCGCTAACAGAAACCTCAGCTGAGTTACTGGGGTAACATATGCTCCTGAACTAACCTGCTCCGTGGCAGGTTAACTATCAGGCTTAATGAATCGGTGTTACAAAGAATATGTACCTGTAGTAAACAGAGTCTCAGACAAACAGTTCCTCACACTTTTCGCTTGGTTATCCGTGTTGTCCGAAAACGAAGTTAACAACTTCAGCAAAAATGAATTCACCGCACATTCTTGGTTAGTTTCGTCGAATTCCCAAGGATTGAAAAAAAAAAAATAAAAAAGTATCGTTGTCGTGATGATACCTTGAAATACTAAAATTCTTCTCCTCTGTGAGCAAAATTGCCAGGAGTAGTAGAGTGGTGTCATCCCCGACTGACATGTAGGCATCTGGGGCTCAAACTCAGATTATGGCATCATTCACTACATCAAATTATGTTGCAGCGGTTATTTTAATGTTTTCACCAACAGCCTATAGCTTACATTTGTCACACATTACACGTATGTGAAATGTAATGCCATTTAGCCGACAATTATTCATCATAACTTTGTAGCCTACAGAACTTTGAACATCAGCTAGGCCTAACATTAACACTTGTCCATATGATTGGAGTAACACCTGCACAGCCGTGTGTTTAACATTGTTGACACCACTCCTGTGCAGAGATAACACTATTTGGCATATTAGTTGGTGCAAAGTACACTACACATTTAAAATAAATTGTAAACCTAATAACATTTCCTTGCAGAATTTAATTTCCATTAAGTAATACTGTGCAGGTATTGAACCTCAAACACGGGTCTCCCACGTTAATGACAGCGGTAATTCCTCTCAGCTACTGACAGGACATACTGTATATGATCAACACAGTCTAAACATAAGACATTAAACACTGATGTAAAAGTTAACTTATGTATTTAAGCGGTCGTCAATCTTCTGCCACGCCATATCTCTTGCCTTGACAGTAGCAACAGTATTTCCTTTTCTGGTAACTGTGTTTCTATACTCTTAGTAAAGCTCCACAAGGAGCTGTTGCTCCGCGCTGTTGAAGAAATCAGCCCTAGTTTTCTTGTCTTTTTTCGACATGATCACGTTTTTGACAATCGCATATTCTGGGCTTCTCATGCACCCTGTGCGCGCGCCTAATGAAAGATTTGATAAGCCTGGCTGAAGTTAACGCTGATGAGGCGCGGCTGAAATGTGTTAGTGGAACGGCTTCAGCCTGAGGTGGAAGCTGACGCTAATTCAAACGAGGCTTAATCACTGAAACGCCGCTATCATTAGAGACTTTGATGGAATACCCCCCAGGTGTAAAAGTGTCGTTGCTGTTACAGAATGTGAAGCGTTGTTTATGTTCGAAGGTTCTGGAGGTCGCTGATGTGCACGAGTGTGACTGAATATCTGCAGGTGATGAAGACGAGGCGCTGACAGGAAGTGACATCATATAAACACTGATGACAGTGATGAGAGTAAAGTGTGAATGTTGCTCCAGCAGGAGGCACGGAGGGAGGACCTGGCTGCTGCTCAGAGGTCAGAGGTCATCCTACCTGCTCACCTGTGAACTGTGACATCACACAGCTGACAGGAAGTGGTGATCATGGTGGGCGTGGTGGCGTGCGGCTCAGTGAGCTCCATCAAAGCTCTGTGGGAGACGAGGATCAGGAGAGTCCAGGAGGAGCAGCAGGAGGCAGAGGAGCAGAGGAAGAGGAAGGACAGGGGCGTGGCCACCAGCAGGTCAGACCCCGCCCTCCTCCGCTGAAAGATGATTCTATTGGTTAAAACTACAGGAAGTGATGATTTGAAATGTTGTGACTCAAATACAGTTTCTAAAACTTGTTTATTATTTCGTTCACTCCTCACATGACACGTCTTCACACAGAGGTCACATGACGAGCTTCATCACATCACGCCGCCCCTGTGTTTTATCAATCAACTGTGACATCACAGAGTCAAAAGAGGCGTGACATGTAACACAACAGTGTGGTCCTCTAGTGTGACATATAACATATGTGTAAGCAGCTCTTTATAAACAATAACAATGACATCACATGTCAATAACAATCATTTAGAGTTCCTGTTATATGGCAGCTGATCTCGTCCTCTGCTCGGAGGGTAAGGAGCTCCTGTTAGCTGCTAACTGCTAACAGCTGCTGTTCTTCTTCTTTGAGTTAGCCGCTAACTGCTAACAGCTGCTGTTCTTCCTCTTTGAGTTAGCCGCTAACTGCTAACAGCTGCTGTTCTTCTTCTTTGAGTTACCCGCTAACTGCTAACAGCTGCTTCTTAAATTTCCTGCGGTGGGTCACACATCATAAAAAACGTCAAACCCGTCCCGTCCTGCCGTCTGTCCCGTCGACACAGACGTTTTCTCGGCGCTGTTTCTCCCTCCGCTGCCGTCTTAAAGTCGAGACGTTCTGTCCCTTCATTCCGTGTTTGTACCTTTTCTACATGACGGCGAGGCGTAATAACGGTGTGATGTCCCCGCCCTGAACAGGAAGTGTAAAATGGTCTGATGACTCAGAATGTTTCAGTCTCAGGTGTGTGTGTTCAGTGCAGAGTGTCAGCCCCGCATGTTGGATGTGTTCTGTGTCATGTGATGTCAGACCGCAGAGTGACGCCGTGAGTTTGTGGTTTGGGGGCGGAGTCACATGTGTCATGCCTCTTGTGTTCCTGGCGCAGACTGAGTGTTGGCGTCTGGGAGGACCGCGCCGTCCTGGCTCGTCTCAAACAGAAGCTGCAGACAGAAGACGGACGACTCGTCCTCCGCATCGAGCAGGAGGAGTGGAAGGTAACGTCCTCCACACAGGAAGTGATGTCAGCGGTCATGTGACCCTCTGACGGCAGTCTCTGTCTGTCTCTGTCCTCAGACGCTGCCCGGCTGTCTGCTGCAGCTCAGTCAGGTCCAGGAGTGGCAGATCCACCGGACCGGACTCCAGAAGATCCCCCACTTCATCTCCAGCTTCCAGAACCTTCTCGTTCTGGACCTGTCGCGGAACAGCGTCTCCGAGATCCCCAAACAGATCGGTCAGTACCTGCCCCCCCCCATGTCTCTGATCTGTCCTTCTACTGTCATCATGTCCTGATGTACACGTCTGTCCTCCTGGTCCTGGTCCTGGTCTCAGGGAAGCTGACCCGGCTCAGGGAGCTCCTGCTGAGCTACAACAGAGTCCAGATTGTCCCCGAGGAGCTGTGCTGCTGTGAGAGTCTGGAGAGACTGGAGCTGGCCATGAACCGGGACCTGAACCAGCTTCCAGACCAGGTACAGAACTCGTCCTGTGTCACTTCTGGTCTTGTCCTGGCTGTGTCCTGCTGGTCTGAGGTCTGTCCTCACCTGTCCTCACCTGTCCTCAGCTGAGGAACCTGAAGAAGCTGCAGCACCTGGATCTGTCCATGAACGACTTCAGCTGCGTCCCGGACTGCGTGGTGGCGCTGCCGGCGCTCGAGTGGCTCGACATGGGAGGAAACCAGCTGGAGAGCTTACCTGAGGACATCCACAGGTGAGTGAAGGAGCCATGTGAGCCCCGCCCCCTTCTGTCCTCAGCCAATGAACAGTGGTCTCTGTGTGTCCTCAGGATGGAGACGCTGCACACGCTGTGGCTGCAGAGGAACCAGCTGGAGAGACTCCCGGACAGCATCAGCAGGATGAAGAGTCTGGACACACTCGTCCTCAGCAGCAACAGGCTCAGAGACATTCCCCCGCTGATGGAGGACATGTCCAACCTCAGGTCAGGCCGTCTGTCCGTCCTCAGGTGTCCCTTGGTCGTCTCTCTGACTGACTCAGACAGTTTGTGTTTGTGTTGAAGCAGGTTTGTGAACTTCAGGGACAACCCTCTGACTCTGGACGTGACGCTGCCCAGCAGGAGGACAGAGACTGATGAGACTGATGAGACTGAGGACGGAGAGGATGAAGAGGACGACAGAGAGATGTTTGGACGAGAGTTCATGAACTTTTACATCCAGGAGGCCAGAAAGAGAGCGCACGCCATCCTCAACGTGCACCGAGTCAACCGTTAGTATCCACACACTCCGTCCTCGTCAGGTCTCTGACACGAGACGTGTTTCTGTACGAGGACGTCCCACAGATCGTCTGTCCCAACTCTCTAACATGTGACTCTAACGTGTTTCTGTATGAGGACGTCCTGGAGATCATCAGTCTGTCTCACCTCTAACGTGTGACATTAACATGTTTGTATGTCTGACCTCAGTAAATGTGTTTCACTGAGCAGCTGATGACCTGAACTAATGAGGAGCTGATGACATCATCATCATCATCATCAGGTTGATTTTTATTTATTTGTTGATCCTGAAACATGTCGAAGATGAATTATTGATCATTATAAAGTTTTAATTTCAGGCCGTGACGAGCTCAGAGCTTCAGTTGTTGTTGTTGTTGCGAGTTTAAGAAGTAAAAACGAGACGGCGTGGGGTGGCGGTTTGATACGGCGGTGTCTGATGGGGGATGTCATGTTTGAATGACCTCACTTCCTCTGACAGGAACCTGATCAATAATTCAGTGATGTGTTGGTGTGAAGCTGCTCACTGACAACAACATACAACATACAACATACAACAACACCTGACTGATCCAGTCTGTTTCACTGAGGTGATAAACTGAAGCTGCTTGGCTTCGTCCAGTGGCGTGTCTGTGACGTCACAGTCAGCTGATGATGTGTAACCATCACAAACTGAAACAGGATTTTCAATCCGAGACTCAGAACATGACCCAGTCCTGGTCCTGGTCCTGGTCCTGGTCCTGGTCTTGAGCCCTGGTCCTGGTCCTGAGACCCAGTCCTGGTCCTGGTCTTGAGCCCTGGTCCTGGTCTTGAGCCCTGGTCCTGGTCCTGAGGCCCAGTCCTGGTCCTGGTCTTGAGCCCTGGTCCTGGTCCTGGTCTTGAGCCCTGGTCCTGGTCCTGAGGCCAGGACTCTGACGCAGGATGTGGAGTCAGGAGGTCACTTCAGGGTCACTCTGAGATTTCAGTGCTACGAAGCTGCTTCTCTTTTCACTGCGATAAATCACCATGGTAACTCACACCCTGACCTCTGACCTCTGACCAATCAGATCACTGGAGACACAAGTCCAGAGTCTCAGCTGTGTAGTTACAGAGAGACAGAGGGTATCCTGGGTAACATGAACTGACTTCATAGAGCTGAGGCCTCTGGGTAAAGACCGTCACCTTCACGACACACACACACACACTGATCTGTCCTCAGGGTTCAGTCTCAGGTTATTTCTATTAAATCATGTTGTTTAATGTTCTGATGTCACTGATGATGATGTCACTGATGATGATGATGATGTTTCTGTTTCAGAGTCAAACGAGGACTAAAATAACGAGCAGTCCTTCATCTCTTCCTGTACTGATGGACAGCAGCGTCTCCTGAAGGACGCCATCTGTGTTCATGTGTTCATGTTTGTGGAGCTACAATAACTTTATTAAACACGTCTGTGTGTCTCAGTTTAGTTTAAATAAAGTTTTCAGACAGACTCAGCTTCAGTCAAACTTTATTAACAAACATTTAGACGTGGACACACTGAGGACAACTCTGTGAGACGTGTCTCAGTTTGACCTTCAGGACGGAGACGAGGGGACGGAGGTCAGCAGGACGTTCTCCAGAGTCACATGACTGCTCACGTAACCGCTCAGTTTGCTGTCGAATCCTTTCGTCTTCAGGAAGTGAAGTCTGCCGCCGTCGATCAGACGCTTACAGAGACGACCAACACGCTCACGCTCATCTGCTGACAGGAAGCTGCAGAGAGGAAGAAGAAGGAGAGGAAGAGGAAGGAGAGGAAGAGGAAGAAGAAGGAGAGGAAGAAGAAGAAGAAGGAGAAGGAGACATGTCTCTTCATCAAAACGTCTTTGTCTGTTGTTTAAAGTTTAAACTCTGGACTGACAGGTCAGAGTTCAAACATTTACCTGCTCACAGCGTCTGTCTCCTCTGCTGGCTCGTGCTCGTCATCGTCTCCTCTGTGATTGGTCAGATCCTGAGGCGGACCATCCTGATTGGTCGGCCTGTGTCCACATGTGGCCCAGCTGGACATCCGACAGAACGCTGAGAACTCTGCAGCTCCGAGTCCTCGCTGCTCCAAGAACTGCTGCCCCACGTAGTGACGCCACTCACAGCGATGGTGACAGCACAGCGCAACCGCCAGGCCCAGCACGGGACCAGGACCAGGACCAGGGTCTGCACCAGGACCAGGACAAGGGTCTGCATCAGGACCAGGACCAGGACCAGGGTCTGCACCAGGACCAGGACCAGGGTCTGGCAGATCTGCTGGATCAGCTGGTGCTGAGGTTCGGAGGCGTTTTGGAGCTGGCGGTCTGGTCTCCTCTCTGGGTCCTGGTTTGCCCAGCAGACAGCGCAGAGCCAGATCTGAGACCAGGGACACAAGAGACCAGCTGAGTCAGTCCACACTCTGCAACCTTTCCTGGCAGCCAATCAGAGCTGAGCATCCCTCTCACCTGTCGCCGCTCCACACAGGTGTTTCCCGACCGCGACCAGCGGGAGCTTCTTCTGAGTGATCAGCTGGACTTTACCTGCAAACAGGTCAGAGTCAGAGGGTCCACAGAGACCAGCAGAGACTCACAGAGACCAGCAGAGACCCACAGAGACCAGCAGAGACTCACAGAGACCAGCAGAGACTCACAGACACCAGCAGAGACCAGCAGAGACTCACAGAGACTCATAGAGACCAGCAGAGACTCACAGAGACTCACAGAGACCCACAGAGACCAGCAGAGACTCACAGAGACCAGCAGAGAATCACAGAGACCAGCAGAGACCCACAGAGACCAGCAGAGACTCACAGAGACCAGCAGAGACCCACAGAGACCAGCAGAGACTCACAGAGACCAGCAGAGACCAGCAGAGACTCACAGAGACCCACAGAGACCAGCAGAGACTCACAGACACCAGCAGAGACCAGCAGAGACTCACAGAGACTCATAGAGACCAGCAGAGACTCACAGAGACTCACAGAGACCCACAGAGACCAGCAGAGACTCACAGAGACCAGCAGAGACTCACAGAGACCCACAGAGACCAGCAGAGACCCACAGAGACCCACAGAGACTCACAGAGACCAGCAGAGACCCACAGAGACTCACAGAGACTCACAGAGACCCACAGAGACCCACAGAGACCAGCAGAGTCCACATGTTCATCTCTTACTTAGATCCAGATGTTGGATGTCCACCTGAAGCCTTTCAAAATCAGCGCTTGTGTCTTGATGTTTCCCGTCAACCTGCAGGACAGGACAGACCAGGACAGACCAGGACAGGACAGGACAGGACAGGAGACAAAAGACAAGATAAGACAAGACCAGTCAGAGCAGATGAACTTTATCAGGTTTGTCTTTTATTCTCCCTGTACATATGAAGACAGATCTGTCTGTGTCAAACACTGTAACTGTCTCTGTCCTCACACGTCCATGTGTCCTTTATGATGTCATAGATACAGCCATTAGATGGCACTAGAGGGCGGAGTCACAAGTTTCAGGTGACGGTGGAGGAGGTCAGACTATTGGACCTCTAAACAGAGGCAGTGTTGTAGACGGCGTCGGTCTGTGAGGACGTTAAAGACATCCTGACATGTGGACGGAGAACTACGTCTCTGTATGACCTCATCGTTCTGTCATGATTTACATTTCTAAACTTTGCGCCACCGCCTGAATCTGTTAGCTTTAAGACAACCTGCACAAATACAGATGAAAGGGACAGAGGACAGACAGAAGTCTCCGTCTGTCTCTGTCGCCGTCAGATTAAACGCCCCCTGCTGGTTGACACATGTAACTGCTGCTGGAGTTAAGAAGTTTTCCTGCCTTGAAGCGAGTGCTGCAGCGCTCCACCAGCAGCAGCTGCAGGTCCTCAGAGGTGTCCACCTGGTCTCTGGTCTTCAGGGCTTCGTGGATCCAGTGAGACAGTTTCCCTCGACCTGCTCCAAACTCTACGAAGCACCTCCCCCTTCTCAGAAGCCCCAGCGCTTCCAGGTGACCTAAGAGAGAGGACTGGACACACCTGACAGGTGAGAGACAGACAGACAGACAGAGGACTGAACCTGCGTGTCCTCTGATGTCCCTCTGACTGTAAACACATCAGTTTGTGGACTGAAGCGTCCAGTTCGCCATCTTGGTTTCTGGAGCCAGAAGTGACCATATTTGGGTGAGAGGGCGGAGCTGTGGAGGGGCGAGGGGCGGAGCCAATAACATGTAAACAGGTGAGTTGTATAAAGTTCAAACCCGTCACGTCACCACTTTGCTGTCGACTGTCACATCTGTACGTTAACTGTTTGGTGTGCTCCTGCGTCGGTCTTTACAACCAACACTGTGATGTCAACAAAAACACGTGTTTAGGCTAAAAACAAACATCGTGTTTGGCTCGATGGTCACACAGGAAGTGAACGGCGGCCTCCTGGGTGAAAGTCCAGGGTTTGCTGGACACGTCCACCTCCCACCAGCCCTGTCCAGCTCCTTACGGTATGTTGTTATCAAAGAAAGAAGCTCCGCCCCGTCCAGCCGTCATGAGCGCTGGAAGGATCCACAGACACCAAACAGGAAGTAACATGGACATCAGAGGAACTGCAGAGGGGTGTACTACGAAGGAAGCTCAACACAGCCAGGCTTTGTGTTCATGTTCTGGCTTAACAAAACCTAAAGCCCCTAAACAGAGTTAAACAGTATCACGAAGGTGGTTATCAACTTGATTTGTCAAGTCCGGCTCTCAGCTTTGTGCTCCTGCTGCGCGTTCACATAAAAAGAGGCGTTTGGCGTCATATGATTCTACTTCCGCACATGGTCGCTGATTTCAGCCAAGAGGAGCAGGCTGGTTTTAATGGAGAGAGTATGAGCGATATAAAAAAGCCTGATCACAGCCAAAAGCAACACTGTTGCTGCAAATATGATAATTAATAATAAGTGAAGAGAGGAGGCTGATTTTAATTTCTGACAGCTGAACATTGAGGTACTTTTAAATACGAAGCTTTATCCATTTAAACAAAATAAACTAGAGCAACAACTGTCATTTTTAAACTGTGTTTTATATTGTTTTCATATGTTTTACTGATCAATTATAGAATGAGTGTGTTTTATTGAAAGTGAGGCTGGGTGTGCGTATGAATATACAGTGAACTTTTTAGGTGCTGTACAGTAAATCTCACAGCTTATTGTCTCTGTACAATGACAACAAAGACCTTTGTAACTGTGAAAATAGCATAGACCTATTCAAGATTTGTGTTTGGGCAACACTGCCATATAACAGGCCAAACACTGAAATTCATTTATTCATGGCCACATCAAAGTGAAATGATTAACTTCACTGATTACCTATCTGATTATCTGTAATGCTTGTTTCAGTGTCCTCCTGACGCTCGGCTCAACAGTGAGTGGCGTATTCCCTCAGCTGAACATCTGTAGGCGGAGACGCTCAGAGAGAAAGTAAACACAGCGGATCAGTGCGATCTCTCCCTCCGTACAGATGCTCGGTTCTGATCCAGCTCCACTGGACTTTCAAAGTAAAGGTTACGCCAGCTCCAAACGCGCTAAACTGTGACTTTTACAGCTGATTTTAAGATTAAACTCTGAATATAACCTGGTCGGGACCAGGCTATGAGCTAAGCATCAGTTACCATGGTGATCTAGCCAGGTTAAAAGAGAGCCATCTTCGTGACACTGAAAACTCTGACTTTAGACTCAACATACCTCGCTAACCCGTTAATCTCGCTTCGTAGTACACCCCTCTGGTTTCAGACTCGGAGGATGATGCTCGGTATATCCTCAGAGACTCCAGCTCCGCCCCTCGTTCCTCCACAGCTCCGCCCTCTCACCCAAATATGGTCACTTCTGGCTCAAAAAAACCCCCAAGATGGTGACGGCTGAGATGTTGAACTGTAGGCTTCAGAAGTCCATGAACCAATGAGTGACGTCATGGCAGCTACGTCTCTTATCTTATACAGTCTATGAACAACACACAAGGCCCCGCCTCCTCGGGGGCGTGGTTTATGAAGCTCTGTGATTTCATTTGACCTTCATTTAACCAGATACAGTTCTCATTTAAAAAGTCTAATTTCTGGTTATATTTAAATATCTGAACAACTTCCTGTTAGTGCTCAGGTCAGATGAGGTCAGATGAGGTCAGGTGAGGTCAGATGAGGTCAGGTGAGGTCAGATGAGGTCAGGTGAGGTCAGGTGAGGTCAGGTGAGGTCAGATGAGGTCAGATGAGGTCAGATGAGGTCAGGTGAGGTCAGTGCAAACAAAACCTTTTTTTCCACACAAATAGTGGGGCGTTGAACTTCCTGTTCCTTTGAGAGGGCGGGATTTACTTTGGTTTAACTCAGAGGGTCTTTACTGATATCACAGGAAACATGTTACATCAACAAAACAACTGAGAAGTAAAAACAATAATTATTATAGACGCGGCTGCTGATTGGCTGACACCTCTGACACGCCCACCAAACGACAGGAAACGCGCCTCGAAGCCTGTTGAACACTGAAACATGGTGACAGTGAGGGAAACAGACACGTATGGTTTTCAGACTGAACGTGTACCTGCTGCTTCAGGTGTTTGTGGGCGGAGTCTCCGTTCTTTGGGTTGTTGAGTTCCTCCTGGACGACAGGATGAGACAGAACGCTATCCTCCACGTCACACTGCAGTCCTGCATCATCATCATCATGACCATCATCATCATAATCATCGTCATCATCATCATCATCATCATGGTCTGACAACTGACAGGTCGACGTAGAGACTCACCTGTGACAGCTGTCTTCAGTTTGTCCAACAGAGACTGTAACTCTGTCCTGCTGCGCTCAGACAGACTCACCTGAGACACACACGACATCATCATCATCATCATCATCATCATGATGTGAATCCTTCAGCAGGTGAGGTTTTACCTGTTGGAGCGTCTCGTCTCCTTCAGCTGAGCCAGCGTTGATGTTCTCCACATAATAAATCTGCAGGACGTCGAACAGGACGATGTTAAGACTCGACAGTGAACGCAGCACGGAGCGTAAAACACAGGAAGTGACGTTTGTCTCACCGGCTTTGGTTTCTCTCTGGAGTTACACTTCTTCAGGTGTTTGTCCAGTTTGTCTTCACTCACAGTGCTGAGGGGTCACACAGACAGGAAGTCACAGACAGGAAGTCTGTCATTAACATGATTATTAAGCTACAACATAAACATATCAACATTATCAGTGTTTCCTGTTTCACAGGACTCTGATCAATACTGTGATCGATCAGCTGACTCACTGTTTGGGGTCCAGAGGACATACGATCCTCCTGCTGCTTCCTTCCTCCTGGAAACAGGAAACAGGAAGCTGTTATCAGGTGGGTAATGACAACACAGTTCACGTCGTCAGAGGGGTGTACTACGAAGGAGGCTCAACACAGCCAGGCTTTGTGTTCATGTTCTGGCTTAACAAAACCTAAAGCCCCTAAACAGAGTTAAAGGTATCATGAAGGTGGTTATCAACTTGGTTTGTCCAGTCCAGCTCTCAGCTTTGTGCTCGTTCACATAAAAAGAGGTGTTTGGCGTCATATGATTCTACTTCCGCTCATGGTCGCTGATTTCAGCCAAGAGGAGCAGGTTGTTTTAATGGAGAGAGTATGAGCGATATAAAAAAGCCTGATCACAGCCAAAAGCAACACTGTTGCTGCAAATATGATAATTAATAATAAGTAAAGAGAGGAGGCTGATTTTAATTTCTGACAGCTGAACATTGAGGTACTTTGAAATACGAAGCTTTATCCATTGAAACAAAATAAACTAGAGCAACAACTGTCATTTTTAAATTGTGTTTTATATTGTTTTCATATGTTTTACTGATCAATTATAGAATGAGTGTGTTTTATTGAAAGTGAGGCTGGGTGTGCGTATGAATATACAGTGAACTTTTTAGGTGCTGTACAGTAAATCTCAGAGCCTATTGTCTCTGTACAATGACAACAAAGACCTTTGTAACTGTGAAAATAGCATAGACCTATTCAAGATTTGTGTTTGGGCAACACTGCCATATAACAGGCCAAACACTGACATTCATTTATTCATGGCCACATCAAAGTGAAATGATGAACTTTACTGATTAGCTATCTGATTATCTGTAATGCTTGTTTCAGTGTCCTCCTGACGCTCGGCTCAACAGTGAGTGGCGTATTCCCTCAGCTGAACATCTGTAGGCGGAGACGCTCAGAGAGAAAGTAAACACCAGCGGATCAGTGCGATCTCTCCCTCCGTACAGATGCTCGGTTCTGATCCAGCTCCACTGGACTTTCAAAGTAAAGCTTACGTTAGCTCCAAACGCGCTAAACTGTGAAACAGCTGCGCTTTTACAGCTGATTTTAAGATTAAACTCTGAACATAACCTGGTCGGGACCAGGCTATGAGCTAAGCATCAGTTACCATGGTGATCTAGCCAGGTTAAAAGAGAGCCATCTTCGTGACACTGAAAACTCTGACTTTAGACTCATCATACCTCACTAACCCCTTAATCTCGCTTCGTAGTACACCCCTCAGGTGTTTGAGGTAAAGGTGTATAAACAGACCTGGATACCGTGATGGAGGCGGGGCCTCCCACAGATACCATGAGAGACTCACAGGTGTCTCTGCA
>JAGQAX010000006.1:372484-399984 GCA_019142605.1 Cephalopholis sonnerati | reverse complement strand
AAGTCGGTGTTGTTGTGTAGCGTGACAGTTGTTCATGTTGTTCCTGTGAAAGTAGGTTAACAGAGCTCAGTGAGAGTGAAGCAGCAGTTTGAGCAGGATTTAGTGTCTGGACATGTGAATCAGCCTCAGAGGAGCTGGACCACAATCAGTCCACTGTGACACACACACACACACTCTGTACTGTTCGTCATGTGTTCACAGTGTACGTCTGCAGGCAGCAGCTGTTCCAGTCTGTTTTGTAAATGTTGAGCTGCTGGTTTAATTTCTGACGGCTGACAAAGAGGAAGTGGTGTTACTTTATATCTTCAGCTTCCTGTTTGCTGAGAAGGAAACAGTTCATGTGACAGAGATAGGACGAAGCACGGACAGACGTCTCACTCTTCTCTCAGAGCAGATTTAACACCAGTTCAGACTGGGTGTGAACCAGTTAGACGTGCAGTCTGCTGCTGGTTGTGATGAAGATGATGAATAATGCAGCTCTGTTATTTCAGCCTGGATTCACCACAGCTTCTCCTTGAAATGACCATCCCATAATAACATGAACACACAGGAAGTGAAGGCTGGCTGCAGCTCGTCAACTTCCTGGTGTTAGAAGTCTTTCACACTGGAAGTTTTATTAATGTTGATTAGACTCAGACAGATTTATTTCTCCGTAGTGTCAGTGAACACAACATGAGCTGGTATCTGTGCTGCGTTCAGGGCTCCACGAGATGTTTAGTGACAGTGACATCATGGCTGTGTGTCACACTGTGGGACACTGAGTGCACGGCTCCTACCTTATAATGTCATATCATAAAGTCCACTTCCTGTACGGAGTCAAGTGAACTCACCACGCACTCAGTCCGACTCTGTTCAGGTGTGTTTTTTTGGTGTGTGTTCTGTGTTTGTGTTTCAGGTGTGTGTTCTGTGTGGCCCCTTTCACACTGCCAGATTTTTCATGAATGTTCAGCTGTTTTGCCGACAAGCTGCGAGCATTTACACACACAGAGCCGGATTGGCGAGTTGATCCGGGGGGCCCAATGTTCCGCCTCGTAGGGTAGTCATATTGGCGGAACGGCTTTGGTGTATAAAGAGCGAGGCGGCTTTCCGCCACGGGAGGGGCTGTTGATGACTTGTGGGAGGGGCTGTTGATGACGCCGCATGTGCGACCCACTGGCGTGGACTTCAAACCAGGAAACAGCTGATAGCAGGAATGAGTATCTAGCAGCACTAAGGAGACGCGAAGCAGAAGATGAGCAACTGGGGAGATAAAGAATTGCGCGCCCTCCTTGCCCTCGCTAATGAGGAGGCCATTAACCGTCAGATGACGGGAACGTGAAGGACGGGCCGATGTACGAGAGAATCGCCGAAGGACTGACCAGCTGCGGCTTTCCTCGGTACGTCACTGTTTACGTCACACGCTGAGCTGCACGTTCTGTTACTAGCTCCGCCCCCCATTGCCCCGAAAAAGGCACATTCTGTATAAACACAAGAAGGCAGGCGGCATTTTGCTGCACTCCCCGATTTTGTTTTTATACTGCCAATGCTGAAAGAAGAGGGATTGGGCTTTCCTGCTAATTTGCACAACTCCTGTGTAAAAGAGGCTCGTGTGTGTTTCAGGTGTTTGTTTTTGGTGTGTGTGTTTCAGGTGTGTGTTTTTGGTGTGTGTGTTTCAGGTGTGCGCTGCTGGCCTGTAGACCTGGATGTGTCTGTTCTGGATCAGCAGCTGAAACTCTTCGTGTCGAGACACTCGGCCTTCCTGTCAGAGGACGTCCCAGGTGAGACAACAGGAAGCACACCTGTTTGTTTGTTTGTTTGTGAGGTGTAACTTTAAACAAAATCAAGTTTTGTGATGATTGGATGAATAATGTCTGAGTCATAGTCTGATTTGTGTTTTGCCACGCCCATTTTTCCATCTGTGGCGCCCCCTGGAGGTCAGTTTGAATTAAACCTCCTGTTTCACTGATGAAAACAAGCTGACGGAGGAACGTCAGGTCGTTTTTCTCTTCAGAGGAAACTTTACTGAGCTCTGAAGGTCAAAGGTCAACATCACGCCACCTGACAGGAAGGATGACAGATGACATCATCAGTGTGTCCGATCGAGGCACCGAGTTATTTTAAAACCTGTGTGTGTGTGTGTGTGTGTGTGTGAGAGAGAGAGAGAGAGAGAGACAGCTGCTTCTCTGTTTCAAACACACAAACACAGTCAGCTGAACAGCCTGCAGACAGACACACACACACACACACACACACACTGCGGCTGTCGTCATGGTGACCACACGGCCAGCTGACAGGAAGGAAGTCAGCTTGGGGTCAAAGGTCAAACCTTTGGATGATACAGGTCTCTGTGTTAGACAGGATATAAACTGAACCTACACACACACACACACCCCCCTCTCAGCTGAGCGTGTGGATTAAAATGTCTCAGTCTCTACTGGAAGACGTGAACTTGACTCTGATTGGTGGGCTGGTCTCTGCTGTCTCTGGTGGGCGGGGTTCACCTGGTTAATATGGTTATTTCCCATCATGCCTCTGTCCCTCTGTAGACACTGCATCATCTGATGACCTGTGACGCTGTGTGTGTGTGTTAACAGCTGTCAGATGATGTCAGTGGTCGGGGGGGGGGCGTTCACACTACACAACACTTCTGTCTGTTCCAACAGTCACTGTGTCGGATCAGACATGACAGACTACACGCTGGTCCACACCAATCAGACCTGGTCGTCTTTCACGACGTGTGTGATGTCATCAGGTCGTTCTTGTCCTGTTGATATTATTATTATTGATATGATCTCAGTCTGTGTGTCTCTTCATGCTCCAGATGAACTGTTAAAATGCTCCACCACATGGGAGCAGATAAAAAGTAAAAATATGAATAATGACAGAGGGAATAAATAACGGCCGTTTATAATGTCGTGCGTTTGACATGAAGCTGGTCGCCTCTGACGCTGAGGTCAGTAAAAGCCCCGCCTCTATTTTTTAATGTTGTTACTTAGTTTGCGTCTCCATGATGAAGACATGACAATGTTTGCTAGCTTGATGCTAATAGCAGCACTCAGCAGGTTGATGAAGTGCCTCTGCTGTTTCCTGTTTACTCTGTGTGCTGACGTCCCTACAGGAAGTATCATAAAGGCTGCGGTGTTGTTGTCCTACAGTTTCCATGGCAGCAGATCGCTCTGTGTTCCTATTGGTCAAAGTGACAGCTGTGACGGGAGAAGACAAAAAGAAAATCAAACATGCTAGACTTTCTGTCGAGACGTCGTGAGGCGTCCCAGACGTGGCGTCGGTTGTCGTCTACTATGACACACTACAGGAGATGAAACCATGGATTACTGCGTCGGGCTGTGATGGGGCTGATATGGTGTAGTGTGAACCAGACACAAGCTGTATGCATACTGTGACATCATCAGGTTTCAGTCGTAGTTCACCTGTGTAAGATCTGCCTCCAGCTAGCACTAGCTTGTATGCTAGCTGGATGACGGCTCAGACGGCTGTAGCTTCTAGCTGTGTGTACAGTCTCTGCTGTAGCAGCTACAACCAACACGTTTATCGACTGTTGTTTACGTCATGTGTTTTGCTAGTTCACTCCAGACTTGGCTGCTAATAGTCCTCCATCTGCTCCTCCCTCAGCTCTCCTTGCTCCTCCCTCAGCTCTCTCTGCTCCTCCCTCAGATCTCTCTGCTCCTCCCTCAGCTCTCCCTGCTCCTCCCTCAGATCTCTCTGTTCCTCCCTCAGCTCTCCTTGCTCCTCCCTCAGCTCTCTCTGCTCCTCCCTCAGCTCTCTCTGCTCCTCCCTCAGCTCTCCTTGCTCCTCCCTCAGCTCTCTCTGCTCCTCCCTCAGCTCTCCCTGCTCCTCCCTCAGATCTCTCTGTTCCTCCCTCAGCTCTCCTTGCTCCTCCCTCAGATCTCGCTGCTCCTCCCTCAGATCTCGCTGCTCCTCCCTCAGATCTCCCTGCTCCTCCCTCAGATCTCCTTGCTCCTCCCTCAGCTCTCTCTGCTCCTCCCTCAGCTCTCCTTGCTCCTCCCTCAGCTCTCTCTGCTCCTCCCTCAGCTCTCCCTGCTCCTCCCTCAGATCTCTCTGCTCCTCCCTCAGCTCTCCTTGCTCCTCCCTCAGCTCTCTCTGCTCCTCCCTCAGCTCTCCTTGCTCCTCCCTCAGCTCTCCCTGCTCCTCCCTCAGATCTCTCTGCTCCTCCCTCAGCTCTCCTTGCTCCTCCCTCAGCTCTCCTTGCTCCTCCCTCAGATCTCTCTGCTCCTCCCTCAGCTCTCCTTGCTCCTCCCTCAGCTCTCTCTGCTCCTCCCTCAGCTCTCCCTGCTCCTCCCTCAGATCTCTCTGTTCCTCCTTCAGATCTCTCTGTTCCTCCCTCAGCTCTCCTTGCTCCTCCCTCAGATCTCGCTGCTCCTCCCTCAGATCTCCCTGCTCCTCCCTCAGATCTCCTTGCTCCTCCCTCAGCTCTCCCTGCTCCTCCCACGGAGACTGATGGGAGCAGGAAGTGGGAGGGGCTTTACTGGGTGACCAATGGCAGCGTGCCTCGTCTCGCCCACTCGTCCTCTTCCTGTTCAGGGCGTCCTGCAGTCTGACGCAGAGCTCGTCTGCCCAGGAGTCGCTCACATGTTCATGTCCTGCTCTGACGCTTCGTACCTGAAACACCTCATCAGTGAAGAAAGGGTTAAAGTCTCTTTAACGTCAGAGCTGAGCCAGCTGTGTCACTCTGCTCACAGACAGAGGTTTGAAGTCATGTGACAGCTAGCTGTTAGCATGTTGACTTCCTGTCAGTGTGGTGAGCAGCTGATGTGTTTGTCCTGCAGGTCAGAGGACGCTGCAGCACCGCGGAGACGTCCTGGACACTCAGGTTGTCGTGAATCCGGCTCACGACTTTGTCTGCTCAGAGGTGAGAGGAGACACGAATCCTACAGTGTTAATGATCTGTCAGCCTCAACTCCTCCCCCTCCTCCTCCTCCTCCTCCTCTGATGTGTTTCCTGTTTGTGCACTCAGGTGCGACGGCTGGTCTGTGACTCGTCTCGACACAAACTTCTGGTTCTGGCTGGTCAGTGTGTGGAAGAGTCCGGAGACATCGTGTTACAGAGAGGCTGCTTCTCTCTGAGTGACTTCATCCACATCTTCACTGACGAGGAGGTCAGAGCGCCGCTGACACTGATCGATACTGATCAATACTTTATCTGTGTGTGTGTGTGATCCAAAATCTCTGTTGAAGTGGCCTGAAACTCCGTCTGCTTGTGAACCAGAGGCCGAAACATGGAGGGAAATATCTGTCTGTAAAACTGTGGAGGTGTAGACAGACCTGAATGTCCCTGCTGGGGATCAGTAACTGTATCTGATCTTTGTGATTAATGTCAGTGAACTGTTGGTCAGACAGATCAGCTGTGATAATATCAGGCTCCTGATGATGATGATGATGATGATGACGATGACGTGTCTCTCTGTTCTGAAGGTTGGAGAGTTGTTGAGCTCTGCAGACCCGGCGGTGAAGTCCAGTCTCACCCTCAGCTGTCCAGACTTTGGTCTCTGGAGACACTCTGCGTTGGACAAACACAACCTGCAGGACTACATCAACATCCAGATCAACCCTCCCGTCGTCCTCCCAGAGATGGAGGGTCTGCAGGAGTTCACAGAGTACCTGTCCGAGTCGCTGGAGCCCGAGTCGCCCTTCGAGCTCCTGGAGCCGCCGAGCACCGTGGGGTTCCTGAAGCTCTCTCGGCCCTGCTGCTACATCTTCCCCGGGGGGAGGGGGGACTCCGCCTTCTTTGCTGTTAACGGTTTTAACGTCCTGGTGAACGGCGGCTCCGATCCCCGCTCCTGCTTCTGGAAACTGGTTCGACACCTGGACAGAATCGACTCTGTGCTCCTGACTCACATAGGCGTGGACAACCTGCCCGGACTGAACAGTCTGCTGCTGAGGAAAGTGGCCGAGCAGGAGGAGGAGTCTGCTGGAGCTCGGACCGAAGAGGACTGGATGAAGAACCTCATCTCACCTGAGATCGGGGTGGTCTTCCTCAATGTTCCCGACAGACTGAAGTCCTTACAGGGAGATCCCAGCGAGCTGCGTAGCTGCGACCAGGTGGCTCTCACTCTGCAGCATTTACATAGACTTTCAATTAAACCTGAGCCTCTCAGCCGCTCTAACGGACCCAGTATAGAACCTGTTATCTTGTTTCAGAAGATGGGAGTGGGTCGTCTGGAGCTGTACCCGCTGAATCCAGTCAGCGGCAGCAAACACCTCGAAGCTTTAATGCAGACTTGGCCAAACAACGGATCAAATGTAAAAGGCTCAGATCTTCCACTGCCATGCCTTGTGTCCATTTGTGCTTTGCTGGTCTGGCATCCCTCCAGTCCTCTGGAGAAGATCATCCGGGTCCTCTTCCCAGGGTGCACGCCGCAGACCAAAATTCTGGATGGACTTGAAAAACTCAAACATCTGGATTTCCTCAAACACCCGGTCGTGTGTTTAAAGGACCTGGAAACCTCCAAAACTGAGAAACAACCAAAACGAGCAGAGAGTCGGGAAAGCCTTAAGTCCCAGTCCAAGGACTCCAGACCCAGTAGTGCCTTACAGAAAGACAAGCTCGGACGAGTAGACGTCAAAAAACAGGAGGTGAAAACAAAGCCAAAGGCAGCAGGTGATGCCGCTCTGAAAGAAAAGAAGGACGGGGACGAAAAGTCCAAACTAAAGGACGCAGACGCTAAATCCAAACCACCCAAACCTGCTGAGAAGCTTGTCCTAAAGAAAGACGTGTCAAAAGAAGAGAGAAAGGAAGTGAAAAAGAAGGACGAGAAGGTCGCTGCTGCTGTAAAGAAAGAAGAGAGCGGAGAGAAAAAGAAAGAAACGGTAAAGAAGGAAACCCCAAGTGCAAAACCAAAGAAAGACATCAAACCTGAACCAAAAAAAGACAGCAAGAAGGACGTCAAAGCAGAGGAGAAGAAAACTGCAAAACCAGCTGTTAAAGAAATGAAGAAGGCAACAAGTGCAGCTTCAACAGGAAGTACAGACGTAAAGAAAGGTCTGGGCAAGAGTGGGACTCTGAAGAAAGATGGGACTCTCCCAAAGAAAGACACTCTGAACAAAGGAACAAAAGGTAAACCAGGTCCAAAGGAGCAGGAAAACCAGAAGGAGGCAGATCGGTCCAAGGTGTCCACACCTGAGGACATGACGGCTGAATTTGAAAGACTTCGACTGGAAGACGACAACGGGAACAGAAATCAGAACTCTGCGATCACTGCAGTCATGAGTCCTGATGGAGAGCAGGCCAATGGGAACCAGACCTGCACTGTGGAGAGTCCAGAGAAGTTTCGCTGTGTGGAGACGGACCAAGTCTCTAACTGTGCAGGACACACCTCTTTCCATCCGTCCTCTGAGGAGGATATTCAGGGTTTCAGTGAGGACAGAAGCCTCGGGGTGGGAGGATCCAGTCTGGGCTTTGAGGATTATTACCGGGGAGGATGTAGGACGTCCGACCAGAGCTCCCTGAGGGAGAACTCCACCTCCTCTCAGGACAAACAGTCCAGTCTGTTGACGCTCAGCCCTTTCAAAGACATCATGCCAGACTCCTCCCCCACCATCACCTCCCTGCCAGCAGAAGTCGGCTCTCCTCACTCCACAGAGGTCGATGAATCTCTGTCGGTGTCTTTAGAGCAAACACTTCCACCGGCTGCAGTGTCGCCCAGAGGACCAACCGCAGACGGGGTCTACTCTAATGGACACATCATCGACTCGGACTCCTTACATCTGAGGTCCAACCATAATGGCTGCTCAGAGGAGCACGTCCATGGGATGTCAGAGCTCATCTCAGATGTTCCACATGATGTTGATCTCTGCTTGGTGTCGCCCTGTGAGTTCCAGCACCCCAAGACTCCAGAGAACCATCAGCATTATGTTAGCCCCGGCCTCGCCGCCACAGACTCACCAGACATCTCCGACAACAACAACCACTCACAGGATCAAAGCAGCAGCGACTGTCCTTCAGCCTACAGCCAGGAAACTCCACCCACATCAGTCAGTGACTCCCTCCCCACGGCCACGGACTCTGACGTCCCGCCCTGTACGGAGGACTGTCCTTCCATCACGGCAGACATGGACTCTGATGATGATTACAGTGGCCTTTTCCCACCCACTCATCCACAAGATCACCCCAGTCCGCACTACTCCCACAGAGGAGGACATGACCCGCCGCCAGCCCCGGTCAAAGATCTGCCCCCGTTACCACCCCAGCCCGGAGCCTGCATGGCCGACACGGAGGGCAGCCGGAGTCTGAAGAGTTCAGCCGCCAAGACCAAGAAACCAACCGGTACGACGATGAAGGCGACCTCTGGAAGTACCGCATCCCAGAACGGAAAGTCAAAGGTCGGCAGCTCCACGGGCTCCCTGAAGATGACCTCCAGCATCGACATGAAGCCGTCATCCCGAAACTCACTGGGAGGCTCCAGAGTCGCACCTGTGAAACCCTCGTCCTCAGGTAGGCAGGCACCGCCCTGAAGACACATGACACAGAGTAGCATAGCCCTTTGTATGACAGATGACAGATAAATGAAGTCTATTATTGTTATTGTTATTATTGTTGTTGTTGTTGTTATTATTGTTATTATTGTCTCTGCTTCAAACCTTTGATGGTTCTCGTCATGTGATGGTTGAGCGCAGCAGCAGAACTGTCGTGTTAATGACGTGTTTCTCGCTCTGCTGACTTCCTGTCAGCTTCTAAAGCTGCAGGTTCTGAGGGTTCTGCGGTCTATGTGGACCTGGCCTACCTGCCCTCCGGCGGCGCCTCCTCCACCGTGGACCTGGAGTTGTTCAGACGTCTTCGCTCCTCGTATTACATCATCAGCGGAGACGACCCTGTGAAGGAGGTGGCGATGAGGAGCATCCTGGACTCTCTGCTGGAGGGGAAGAGCAGCTGGCCCGAGGTTCAGGTCCGTTAACGCCCACTGATGTTTGTTTGCCTCACCTTCTCATGATCTGTTCTCTGATTGGCCTGTTCCCTGACCTGTCTTCAGGTGACTCTGATCCCAACCTTTGATTCGCTAGCGATGCACGAGTGGTACCAAGAGACCCACGACAGGCAGAGGGACCTGTCAGTCACCGTGCTGGGCAGCAACAGCACCGTGGCCATGCAGGAGGAGACCTTCCCCGCCTGCAAGGTCGAGTTCTGAGCCCAGAGCCCCGCCCACCGAAACCCCGCCCACCTGACCTCTGCACAGGTGGAGACTGAGGAGACTTATGGTTGCCATGGTTACATTCTGGCCAGACCAATGAGAGGATGTGTTTGATCAGGTTTCCTTAAATACCTGAAAGCCCCGCCCCCCTCGGCAAAGTAATTTTAGTGAGCATGCTCAGTTACTCCCCGCACAGCTCTTAGTCTGAAGGTTCATGAGACAGGAAGTCGAGATACTGGTCTCTCAAGTAAGAAACGGTTTCCTTTACATTCCCTGCACCTGCAACACCTGTCACTTCCTGTCACCTCTGCTCACTTCCTGTCACTTCCTCTCTGCTGGATCAGGACCATCAACTCACCTGCTAACAAACATGAGCACATTAGCAGGAAGCTAAATTTCAGCACTGATGTCGTTTTATTCAATTTGGTTCTTTAAGAGTTAATGACGTCATTGTTTCTTTAAACTGGGTGCACTGGGAGCACTGGGAGAAACACTGGACAGAAATGAACGTAACAATTATAATCAAACATCATTAGATCTTAGATGTCGTTAGCTCATGTTAGGTGATTTCTAAGTCATTAGCTAATGCTAGTTTGTGTTAGGTAATGATAGGTAAGGTTAGCTAATGTTAGCTTGTTAGTTAATGTTAGCTCATGTTAGCTAATGTTAGCTTGTTTTAAGTAATAACAGGTAATGACAGGTAATGTTAGCTTGTTAGTTAATGTTAGCTAATGTTAGTTTGTGTAAGGTAATGTTAGCTTATGTTAGGTAATGTTAGGTTGTTAGGTAATGTTAGCTAATGTTAGGTTGTGTTAGGTAATGTTAGCTAGTGTTAGCTTGTTAGATAATGTTAGCTCATGTTAGCTAATGTTAGTTTGTGTTAGGTAATGATAGGTAATGTTAGCTTGTTAGTGTATGTTAGCTAATGTAAGTTTGTGTTAGGTAATGATAGGTAATGTTAGCTCATGTTAGGTAATGTTAACTCATGTTACCTAATGTTAGCTAATATTAAGACACGTTAGCTAATGTTAGCTCATGTTAGGTAATGTTAATTGATGTTAGCCAATGTTAGCTTGTGTGGTAGGCATTTGTAGGTAATGTTAGCTCATATTAGCTAATGTTAGCTCGTGTTAGCTGTTGTTAGCTTGTGATAGGTAAAGTTGGCGCATGTTAGCTTATTAGTTAATGTTAGCTAATGTTAGGTAATGTTAACTCATGTTAGCCAATGTTAGCTTGCGTTAGGTAATGCCAGGTAATGTTAGCTCATGTTAGCTAATTTTAGGGAACGTTAGCTGGTGTTAGTAAAAATGGGTAATGTTAGCTAATCTTGGCTAATGTTAGATTATGTTAGCTGGTGTTAGCTGGTGTTAGCTCCTGTTAGCTAATGTTAGCTGGTGTTAGCTCCTGTTAGCATTAGCTGTGCTGGTTGTCCGTGTTCGCTGCGTTTGTCGCATGACAAAGACGGCAGAAATGCTGATGTCATTAAAATGAGACAAGATTTATGTAATTAATTTGTCCTCTTTACCTGATCATGTAATCCTGTAACTACGAGATATTTATCGTAAGTTTGAGATCTATATCACACAATCTGAATCATGTCAGAAGTACGAGATCTTCATTCTGTAGTGTTGGGACGTGTTTTTAGTCACACTTCCTGTTGTAGTTCCAGTTTTTATTTCATAATGAAAAGATCTTTAAATTCTGAAATATCTGAATATCTCGTGTGTTTGAGGTGTAAATCTCATTTTTCGTTGTCTCGTAATTATTCAGAATGTTCCAGGTGATGAGGTGAACTTTATTGCCACAGTTTTGGGACCTTCATCTGGTAACTGTGAGATGATTTGATGATGAGCGTGTTGAAGGTTCTGATCCAGCGGAGTTTGTGACGTTCACAGCCGAAGGTGTTCAGGTGATTTCTGGGACCACACGTTGCCTCCACACTGACCTCTGATCAGTTTGATGAAGTGAAGGTTGACACACGCCTGCAGGTAGACACAGCTCTGAATACTACATTACCCATGAGCCCCGGCTGCCGTGTGCGCCACTGCTGCTGAGCCGATCCAAAATGTCTGAATCCATCTGATTGGACGCCTCCTGCAGCAGTGCATTCTGGGACCTGTAGTATTTCAGACGATTTAAAGCTGTGAGGAGAAATCAGTTTATCAATATCACAACGTTTTTTATGCTTTTATTGTTTTTTTGTTTTATAATTTAGAAACGACTGAAACCATGAAGACACAACTCGACCGTCCTTTAAGAAACACATTTCAATCTCTAATTTATTTATTTATTTTATTTTTGTCCTTTTTTAAAATTTCTGGTCTGAGTCTGATCTTTGGTACGAGCTCCAGCCTGATCAATCAGTTTATTGATCCGTGAATCTGTGAAGGGCTAAACACACAACCGTGATCGTTATTAAGGTTCATGGAGTTTAATTAGTGTCAGCTGAGAGTTAAAGGACCAGACCGCTGATTTTATTACCAATATATCTGCTTATTGATCTGTTCTTTCAAAATAAAATAAGATTTCAACCATAAGGTCCAAATATTTCCACAGACAGGTTGTAATGTTATTTAAATCAGGTCGGACTTTTTAGAGAATCTTTTTAAACAGCAACAGTTTCAATATAGAGACTTTTAACTTGAAGTTGAAGTCACAGACCACTTCCTGTTTTCATGATTTTATTTATTACAATATTTTGAAATGAAAACTTCATTCTCAGAATATTTATACTTTTTGTAAAATCAGTTTTCCTCAATCACATTTTTACACCTCGAACATATATTTACATTTCTCTGAATCAGGACTTTGTTTTTATAATATTACAACTTCATTATTGATCTCCGATCAGAAACTCAGAAAGTCTTTAATCAGACTGAAACAAGCCAGAAATGTGTTCAACATGTCTTTTATTTTGAAAAAGTTTCACCCCCCCATCTCTCTCTCTCTCTCTCTCTCACACACACACACACACACACACACACACACACACACACTCTGGTCATTTGTGTACTGAAACACTAATTTTAATGGTTCTTTCAAAATAAAAGTAGTCCTTTAACAGTGTCTTCTGTGTGTTTTATTGTGAAAATATGCCAGTTTCTGATTCAGGAAGTAAACATTTAAAAATTGGTAAAAGTGATCGGTGACTGATCACAATAATCGTTTCTTCAACATGTTTAAATTTTATCTGTAAATGATCCAAAGTTCAGTTTGATTGATTTTGATTCTCCTGATCAATACAGCTGATTGATCGTGACGTCAACCTGTCAATATTATTGACTGTTTAGATTCTGTAGGTGTGATGTCGCCCTCTGCTGGACTCACAGCTGCAACACAGCCATCACTGATAGAACCTGATTGATCACTGATCAATACTGTATCAGTACTGTGGAGTACTCTGATCTGTTACTGCAGCAGTATCAGTACTGTGGAGTACTCTGACCTGTTAGTGCAGCAGTATCAGTACTGTGGAGTACTCTGACCTGTTAGTGCAGCAGTATCAGTACTGTGGAGTACTCTGACCTGTTACTGTAGCAGTATCAGTACTGTGGAGTACTCTGACCTGTTACTGTAGCAGTATCAGTACTGTGGAGTACTCTGACCTGTTAGTGCAGCAGTATCAGTACTGTGGAGTACTCTGACCTGTTAGTGCAGCAGTATCAGTACTGTGGAGTACTCTGACCTGTTACTGCAGCAGTATCAGTACTGTGGAGTACTCTGACCTGTTACTGCTGCAGTATCAGTACTGTGGAGTACTCCCCCCCCCCCGGTTGTGGGCGGGTCCGTCTCCTCCCTCGGATGCAGACTCGGATGACTCGGGGCTGCAGCAGCAGCAGCGGACTGATCTGCTCTCAGACATGGAGTAAGTACACTTTATTCACTCTTCTTCTTTTATCATGTCTCTCTCTTCTTTTTCCTCTTTTTCTTCTTCTCGTGTTTAATGTTCTGAATGTTTATGACGTGAGGTGTGACCTGACTGTGCGCGCGCGGGGCGTGTGATGTGTCGTCATTGTGCGGCATCAGTCCGTCAGACCGCTGAGTCAGGATCGGTGTTACCGGGTATCAGCAGCGGAGGGAAAACTGCACCAAAGTCTGTCAGAGACAGCGGAAACACACGCGTGCGTGTGTGCGTGTGTGTGGTCACCACACGAGGACAGGAAAGGGTTAAATGTCATTAAATTTAGCGGAGTGACAAAAACACTCTGTGCTCTACTTCTCTGTGCGGAAGCAGACCGGACAGCTCATTAATGAGCAGCACGAGCCTTCTGATTACATATTGATCAGTTTGTGACATCGAGGATCTGATTTATGATCAATACTGTCAAGCTCGAGACGTTTGGACTTCCGGTCACAGTCTTCAAAATAAAAGCATCGTCTCGCCCAGTCATGTTCAAACCAACAGTGGTGATGATGAAGTTCAACTCTGCAGCTGCAGGTCATCAACATTAATGTCACACATGTAAAGTGTGACATGTTTGCGGGGGTGGGGTTCTCTGTGTTTGTGGCGCTGCGTCAGAAGAACATCCCAGAATTACTGAGAACTTAAAAAAAGAAGTTACAGAAAACTTGTCATCAAAATTCTCCAGTAAACATTCCGGCACACTCTCCTGAATTAATCTGAACTGAATCTCTGTTGACCACCTGACAGTACAGGTGTGAATACACTGGAAACACATCGAGGACAGATTGTTATCCGATCAGCCAAAGCACCTCTGAAGGTGGTCAGGGACGCATCGTGACCTCATCCAACACAAATGTGAATGCAAAAATGCGTCTCCAATCCACATGCAACAACTCTGTGGGCGAAAACAAGTCAGTGAGGTGCGCCAGCTGGACACAGGAAGAAGGAAGAAGAAGACAATAAGAGCACAGCTAAACACCGCTGTCTCCTCGGCTTTCATCGACATTCTGCTTGTCAAACACAGTTTCTTCCCCTGCTTTGAAAAACAAGGAGTCCATACAATCACGCCACTTCACAGGCGGATAACATCTTGTTGTTGTTGTTGTTGTTGCTGCGGCACACAGGATATGACATTGTAGTCTGCTGCTGGAATGTTTGCAGAAGAAGAAGAGGAGGAGGAGGATGTGACATCAGGTGGGCGGAGCGTGATCGGAGAGCAAACAGATCTGGATGTGGACATCAGAGACGCGTGTTGATGCCAGGTGTGAAGGATGTGACGGAGCCATCTGTGAAAGGTTCAGCCCAAAACCTTGAATGAGAGGATCCACAGAGAACCCTCTTTGCTGGTTCTATCCAAAACCTTCTCACCTCCTAAAGGTTCTTGGTAGAACCCACCCAGAGGGTTCTACCAAGAACCTTTTATATTACAAAGGTTTCTTCTAGAACCCGTCCAGTGGGTCCTACAACAGTGAGTGACTACATTTCCCATAGATCTCTCCCGATCAGTCATGCCTCTAGTTTAACAGGTTAACCTGGGCTGAGGGAACTTTAGGTATGAACAGGGTTCTTAATGAAACCTTAACTCTCATAAAGAACCCTTAAAGAACCCTTAACTCTTAAACAGAGAGATGGTTCTGGGTCGAACCCCTTAGAACTCTTATTTTTCAGAGCGTACAGAACCTTGAAGGTGACGATGCTGTTTTTGTGTTTCAGTGAGAAAAACATCGCCAGCAAAGTTGTTGAGCTTTGTTGGTTGCCAGGCAACAGACATAAAAGTGGATCAGCCATGTTGGCTCGAGTGTTTCACAGGATGTGATTCTGTCTGTGTCTGTAAACAGACGCATCACTTCCTGTTCCTGCAGCACATTCTGACATCACTAAAACCTTTGATGTGATCTGTAAACGTGTCAAAATGGGATCAAATACAGAACTCCTAAATGTTTGTTTTATTTTGAAGGTAAGTCTGTCTCACTTCCTGTGTGTTTGTTCACTGCGTCGGTTCTGCTCTCGCTCTAATGACGTTTTCACAATAAAAGACACAAACTGATCTGAATGAAGGATTTTATTGTGAAGAACGAAGGAGGAAGTTCTGAGAGTAAAAAAAAGCCACAGTCATTTCCGTTAATCAATAAATCAAAGTTTCTTCAGATTAGAGAACAAACAAAAACATCATCAGCTCTGTCAGATCAATATTTATCTGATCGATCAGCTGATCGTTGTGACTCATCAGATTGTTACAGGTGTGATGTCACTTCCTGTCATATTAATCAATATGATTGATCATTAAAACAGCTCATTTGACTTTTTATTTACATCAGAAAAATATGTCTGACTGTCTCTGTGTACTGGTCTGTACTGGTCTGTGTCATGGTCTGTACTGGTCTGTGTTCTGGTCTGTACTGGTCTGTACTGGTCTGTGTCATGGTCTGTACTGGTCTGTGTCATGGCCTGTACTGGTCTGTGTCATGGTCTGCACTGGTCTGTATTAGTCTGTGTCATGGTCTGTACTGGTCTGTACTGGTCTATTCTGGTCTGTTCAGGTTTGTACTGGTCTGTTCAGGTCTGTACTGGTCTGTGTCATGGTGTGGACACAGTAAGAGGAACAGAGAAGCTGGTTTGTTGGTTTGTAGTTTATTTTGAAGTCAAGTGAACTTCCTGTCTGTCCTGTGCTGCTGCTTTGCAGTCTGAACTGGTTTCCAGTGGACCCAGTACATATATCAGAGCCTGTGGCTGGTGTTTTTCTCTGCAGCTCAGATTCTCTGTTGTGGAGTCCAGTCGCCATGGAGACGGACAGCAGCTTTGTTCAGGATCCTTTGAGTTCAGCGTCACTAAAACAAAACCAGGAAAGTGTAGAGCTCAGCAGAGTCCAGCTGATCCTCTGGAACAACCGCCAACCAGACCTCAGTGTGAAAACCATTGATTATAACCAACCAGACCTCAGTGTGAAAACCATTGATTATAACCAACCAGACCTCAGTGTGAAAACCATTGATTATAACCAACCAGACCTCAGTGTGAAAACCACTGATTATAACCGACCAGACCTCAGTGTGAAAACCATTGATTATAACCGACCAGACCTCAGTGTGAAAACCGTTGATTATAACCAACCAGACCTCAGTGTGAAAACCACTGATTAT
Organism: Cephalopholis sonnerati; assembly: GCA_019142605.1. NCBI lineage: Eukaryota > Metazoa > Chordata > Actinopteri > Perciformes > Serranidae > Cephalopholis > Cephalopholis sonnerati. The sequence goes on along the minus strand of JAGQAX010000006.1, from coordinate 383,798 downwards.
AACCGACCAGACCTCAGTGTGAAAACCACTGATTATAACCAACCAGACCTCAGTGTGAAAACCACTGATTATAACCGACCAGACCTCAGTGTGAAAACCATTGATTATAACCAACCAGACCTCAGTGTGAAAACCATTGATTATAACCGACCAGACCTCAGTGTGAAAACCATTGATTATAACCAACCAGACCTCAGTGTGAAAACCACTGATTATAACCAACCAGACCTCAGTGTGAAAACCATTGATTATAACCGACCAGTCCTCAGTGTGAAAACCATTGATTATAACTGGAGAAAATAAACGCAGTTTAAAATATTCAAATCTTCCACAAACAGAAACCAGTAAAGAATCTTCACACTACAGCTTCTGAACTGGTTTAAACTGGGTGATCCAGTTGTATCTATGAACGTCCTGCAGCTACAGAAACATGTTGTGAGCAGCAGCTGGCGTCTGCTGGCGGACCCCGCCACCTCCTCTGTGTAACAAAGAGAGTTTCAGTAGCAGAGAGCTAACAGCTCAGAAACCTGATACTTCCTGTTCTAAGACCATCCTCTGACCTCAGAGGGTGAGGCTGACGCCCCCTGCTGCTGCTGCAGTGACCTACAGTGACCCCTGGTGACATCACATGACCTCTATCCTCTGTGTGTGTGTGTGTGTGTGTGTGTGTTCCTCAGGGTTGGTGAAGCTCAGCAGGACCGGCAGCAGCTCCTCGTAGTGAGTGTAATGTACATACTGTCAGTGAACACACCACCACACACACATGTGAACACACACACGTCTGACTGCAGCAGATATTAAGACCTGCAGACACACCCTGACCCTCTGAGCTCTGACACTAATGCACTTATTGATCCACACACACACACACACACACACACACACACGCACACACACACACACACGCACGCACACACACAGTCGTCTACTTCCTGTGTATTTAATCATCAGCTGCTGCAGTGCTGTGTGGGCGGGGCCTCTGTCATGAAACTTGAAATGTTTGTGTGTTTCCCATCATGCCTCAGGAGAAGAGGAAGTGGCAGACTGAGGTTGAGAACAAGAAACGTCAGCTGGAGGATGACAGGAGAGCCCTGCAGCACCTGAAGGTGAGACAGAGACAGAGACAGACAGAGACAGACAGGGACAGTGGTCATGTGACAGCAGAGGAAGTTGTTGATCAATAATTTTCAGCTGATGATTAATTTTTTTATGAACAATGAAAACAAATAAAAACCTGATGGAAAAACAAACAGGATTCAAAACAAAAATAAACAATAACAATAAAAACAAAGATGTGATGGAACATTAGGAGCAGCGAAGCCCTGGCTGTTGGTGACAGGAAGTTGATTTGACGGCGTGGATCAGGAGGCGTGGCCACTCAGAGCAGAGTAAAAATATCTGCACTGATCTCAGATCAGACCCACACTCAGTATTTATAACTGCTCAGTGGACACATGGACACAGGGACACAGAGACACAACATCAGCTGATCTGGAGTCAGTCCACATTCACTGTTTTTGTCCAGACGTCCCTTCATGCTCTGCCGGCACTGATCTGGAGTCACCCGTCACATGTTCATTCAGTCATGTGTTCACAGACAGAATAACACCAGCGTCCGTCTGACGTCCGTCACTGCGTCTTTATGATCCTTTCATGATAATGTCCTGACGGCAGTCTTGTTGTACTTCCTGTTCAGTCGAAGGCCCTGAGGGAGCGCTGGCTGCTGGATGGAGCACCCTCTGCTGGACCAGAACAGGACGAAGTCAAGAAACAACTGGAGCAGGACGAGGCCAGGACCAGGAGCCTGGAGGACACCATCAACAGGTCTCAGCTCACCACATCATGTCATCGTGTCCCGTTAACGTTTATAAACGTTTGTTCACATAATAAACTCATAAACACAGTGTAGGAAACTAAATGATTGTGTGCTGCAGGTTGGAGGCGGAGCTCCTCGGGTTGGAAACTGGAGGCGTGTGTCAGAGTGTAACACACACTACTGTGAGTACACACACACACACACACACACAGATTACAGTGGTCATATGAAACGAGTCAGATTTGTTACATAACGTTAAATGATCATGATGTTGTTATTTCGACTGTAACAAACTCTGCAGACTGTAACAAACTCTGTAACGAACTCTGCAGACTGTAACGAACTCTGCCGACTGTATTGAACTCTGCTGACTGTAACGAACTCTGTAATGAACTCTGCAGACTGTAATGAACTCTGCTGACTGTAACAAACTCTGTAATGAACTCTGCCGGCTGTAACAAACTCTGTAACAAACTCTGCAGACTGTAATGAACTCTGCTGACTGTAACAAACTCTGTAATGAACTCTGCCGGCTGTAACAAACTCTGCCGACTGTATCGAACTCTGCTGACTGTAACGAACTCTGTAATGAACTCTGCAGACTGTAATGAACTCTGCTGACTGTAACAAACTCTGTAATGAACTCTGCCGGCTGTAACAAACTCTGCCGGCTGTAACAAACTCTGTAACAAACTCTGCAGACTGTAATGAACTCTGCTGACTGTAGCGAACTCTGTAATGAACTCTGCAGACTGTAATGAACTCTGCTGACTGTAACAAACTCTGTAATGAACTCTGCCGGCTGTAACAAACTCTGCCGGCTGTAACAAACTCTGTAACAAACTCTGCAGACTGTAATGAACTCTGCTGACTGTAACAAACTCTGTAATGAACTCTGCCGGCTGTAACGAACTCTGCCGGCTGTAACGAACTCTGCCGACTGTAACGAACTCTGCCGACTGTAACGAACTCTGTAACGAACTCTGCCGACTGTAACGAACTCTGCCGACTGTAACGAACTCTGCTGACTGTAACGAACTCTGCCGGCTGTAACGAACTCTGTAACAAACTCTGCCGGCTGTATAGAACTCTGCTGACTGTAACAAACTCTGAAGAATGTAACGAACTCTGCCGGCTGTAACGAACTCTGTAATGAACTCTGCTGACTGTAACAAACTCTGCCGACTGTAACGAACTCTGCCGGCTGTAACGAACTCTGCTGACTGTAATGAACTCTGTAACGAACTCTGCCAGCTGTAATGAACTCTGCCAGCTGTAACGAACTCTGCCGACTGTAACAAACTTTGCCGACTGTAACGAACTCTGTAACGAACTCTGCCGGCTGTAACGAACTCTGTAACGAACTCTGCCGACTGAAACAAACTCTGCCGGCTGTAACAAACTCTGCCGGCTGTAACAAACTCCGCAGGCTGTAACGAACTCTGCAGACTGTAAGAAACTCTGCAGGCTGTAACGAACTCTGCAGGCTGTAACGAACTCTGTAACGAACTCTGCCGGCTGTAACGAACTCTGCCGGCTGTAACGAACTCTGCCGGCTGTAACGAACTCCGCAGGGTGTAACGAACTCTGTAACGTATTCTGCTGACTGTAACAAACTCTGCCGGCTGTATCAAACTGCGCAGGCTGTAGCGAACTTTGTAACGAATTCTGCCGGCTGTAACAAACTCTGCCGGCTGTAACGAACTCTGTAACGTACTCTGCTGACTGTAACAAAGTCTGCCAGCTGTAACGAACTCCGCAGGCTGTAACGAACTCTGTAACGAACTCTGCCGACTGTAACAAACTCTGCCAACTGTAACAAACTCTGCCGGCTGTAACAAACTCTGCCAGCTGTAACAAACTCCGCAGGCTGTAATGAACTCTGCAACGAACTCTGCCGGCTGTAACAAACTCTGCTGGCTGTAACAAACTCTGCAGGCTGTAACGAACTCTGCAGACTGTAACGAACTCTGCAGACTGTAACGAACTCTGTAACGAACTCTGCCGGCTGTAACGAACTCTGAAACGAACTCTGCCGGCTGAAACAAACTCTGCTGGCTGTAACGAACTCTGCCGGCTGAAACGAGCTCTGCTGGCTTTAACGAACTCTGCAGACTGTAACAAACTCTGCAGGCTGTAACGAACTCTGCTGACTGTAACAAACCTGCCGGCTGTAACGAACTCTGTAACGAACTCTGCCGGCTGTAACAAACTCTGCCGGCTGTAACGAACTCCGCAGGCTGTAGCGAACTCTGTAACGAACTCTGCTGACTGTAACAAACTCTGCCGGCTGTAACATACTCTGCCGGCTGTAACGAACTCTGTAACGTACTCTGCTGACTGTAACGAACTCTGCCGGCTGTAACGAACTCCACAGGCTGTAACGCACTCTGTAACGAACTCTGCTGAATGTAACAAACTCTGCCGGCTGTAACAAACTCTGCTGGCTGTAACAAACTCCGCAGGCTGTAACGAACTCTGCCGGCTGTAACGAACTCCGCAGGCTGTAACGAACTCTGTAACAACCTCTGCCGGCGGTAACGAACTGTGCAGGCTGTAACGAACTCTGTAACGAACTCTGCCGACTGTAACGAACTCTGCCGGCTGTAATGAACTCCGCAGGGTGTAACGAACTCTGTAACGAACTCTGCTGACTGTAACAAACTCTGCCGGCTGTAACGAACTCCGCAGGCTGTAACGAACTCTGTAACGAACTCTGCTGACTGTAACAAACTCTGCCGGCTGTAACAAACTCTGCCGACTGTAACAAACTCCGCAGGCTGTAACGAACTCTGCAGACTGTAACAAACTCTGCCGGCTGTAACGAACTCTGCAGACTGTAAGGAACTCTGCTGGCTGTAACGAACTCTGCCGACTGTAACAAACTCTGTAACGAACTCTGCAGACTGTAATGAACTCTGCTGACTGTAACAAACTCTGTAATGAACTCTGCAGACTGTAACGAACTCTGCCGGCTGTAACGAACTCTGCCGGCTGTAACGAACTCTGTAACGAACTCTGCCGGCTGTAACGAACTCTGTAACAAACTCTGCCGACTGTAACGAACTCTGCCGGCTGTAACGAACTCTGCTGACTGTAATGAACTCTGTAACGAACTCTGCCAGCTGTAACGAACACTGCGAGCTGTAACGAACTCTGCCGACTGTAACAAACTTTGCCGACTGTAACGAACTGTGTAACGAACTCTGCCGGCTGTAACGAACTCTGTAACGAACTCTGCCGGCTGTGACGAACTCTGTAACGAACTCTGCTGACTGTAACAAACTCTGCCAGCTGTAACAAACTCCGCAGGCTGTAACGAACTCCGCAGGCTGTAACGAACTCTGCCGGCTGTAACGAACTCTGCCGGCTGTAACGAACACTGTAAGGAACTCTGCCGGCTGTAACGAACTCTGCCGGCTGTAACGAACTCTGTAACGAACTCTGCCGGCTGTAACGACCTCTGTAACGAACTCTGCCGGCTGTAACGAACTCCGCAGGCTGTAACGAACTCCGTAGGCTGTAACGAACTCTGCCGGCTGTAACGAACACTGTAACAAACTCTGCCGGCTGTAACGAACTCCGCAGGCTGTAACGAACTCTGTAACGTACTCTGCTGACTGTAACAAACTCTGCCGGCTGTAATGAACTGCGCAGGCTGTAGCGAACTTTGTAACGAATTCTGCTGACTGTAACAAACTCTGCCGGCTGTAACAAACTCTGCCGGCTGTAACGAACTCTGTAACGTACTCTGCTGACTGTAACAAACTCTGCCGGCTGTAACGAACTCCGCAGGCTGTAACGAACTCTGTAACGTACTCTGCTGACTGTAACAAACTCTGCCGGCTGTAACAAACTCTGCAGGCTGTAACGAACTCTATAACGAACTCTGCTGACTGTAACAAACTCTGCCGGCTGGAACAAACTCTGCAGGCTGCAACGAACTCTGTAACGAACTCTGCCGGCTGTAACGAACTCTGTAACGAACTCTGCCGGCTGTAACGAACTCTGCCGGCTGTAACGAACTCCGCAGGCTGTAGCGAACTTTGTAACGAATTCTGCTGACTGTAACAAACTCTGCCGGCTGTAACAAACTCTGCCGGCTGTAACGAACTCTGTAACGTACTCTGCTGACTGTGACAAACTCTGCCGGCTGTAACGAACTCCGCACGCTGTAACGAACTCTGTAACGAACTCTGCTGACTGTAACAAACTCTGCCGGCTGTAACAAACTCTGCTGGCTGTAACAAACTCTGCAGGCTGTAACGAACTCTGTAACGAACTCTGCTGACTGTAACAAACTCTGCCGGCTGTAACAAACTCCGCAGGCTGTAACGAACTCTGTAACGAACTCTGCCGGCTGTAACAAACTCTGCAGGCTGTAACGAACTCCGCAGGCTGTAACGAACTCTGCAGACTGTAACGAACTGTGCAGACTGTAACGAACTCTGCAGACTGTAACGAACTCTGCCGGCTGTAACGAACTCTGCTGACTGTAATGAACTCTGTAATGAACTCTGCCACCTGTAACGAACTCTGCCAGCTGTAATGAACTCTGCCAACTGTAACAAACTTTGCCGACTGTAACAAACTCTGCAGGCTGTAACGAACTCTGTAACGAACTCTGCTGACTGTAACAAACTCTGCCGGCTGTAACAAACTCCGCAGGCTGTAACGAACTCTGTAACGAACTCTGCCGGCTGTAACAAACTCTGCAGGCTGTAACGAACTCTGCCGGCTGAAACGAACTCTGCTGGCTGTAACGAACTCTGCCGGCTGAAACGAGTTCTGCTGGCTGTAACTAACTCTGTAACAAACTCTGCCGGCTGTAACGAGCTCCGCAGGCTGTAACGAACTCTGTAACGAACTCTGCCGGCTGTAACAAACTCTGCTGGCTGTAACAAACTCTGCCGGCTGTCACGAACTCTGCAGACTGTAACAAAATCTGCTGGCTGTAACAAACTCTGCCGGCAGTAACGAACTCTGTAACGTACTCTGCTGACTGTAACAAACTCTGCCGGCTGTAACAAACTCCGCAGGCTGTAACGAACTCTGCAGGCTGTAACGAACTCTGTAACGAACTCTGCCCGCTGTAACAAACTCCGCAGGCTGTAACGAACTCTGTAATGAACTCTGCTAACTTTAACGAACTCTGCCCACTGTAATGAACTCTGCCGACTGTAACGAACTCTGTAACGTACTCTGCTGACTGTAACAAACTCTGCCGGCTGTAACAAACTCCGCAGGCTGTAACGAACTCTGCAGGCTGTAACGAACTCTGCAGGCTGTAACGAACTCTGCCGGCTGTAACGAACTCCGCAGGCTGTAACGAACTCTGTAATGAACTCTGCTGACTTTAACGAACTCTGCCGAGTGTAATGAACTCTGCTGGCTGTAACGAACTCTGCAGGCTTTAGCGAACTCTGTAATGAACTCTGCTGACTTTAACGAACTCTGCCGACTGTAACGAACTCTGCCGACTGTAACGAACTCTGCAGGCTGTAACGAACTCTGTAACGAACTCTGCTGACTGTAACAAACTCTGCCGGCTGTAACGAACTCCGCAGGCTGTAACGAACTCCGCAGGCTGTAACGAACTCTGCTGACTGTAACGAACTCTGCCGGCTGTAACGAACTCTGCAGGCTGTAACGAACTCTGTAACGAACTCTGCTGACTGTAACAAACTCTGCCGGCTGTAACGAACTCCGCAGGCTGTAACGAACTCTGTAACTAACTCTGCTGACTGTAACAAACTCTGCCGGCTGTAACAAACTCTGCCGACTGTAACAAACTCCGCTGGCTGTAACAAACTCCGCAGGCTGTAACGAACTCCGCAGGCTGTAACGAACTCTGCAGACTGTAACGAACTGTGCAGACTGTAACGAACTCTGCCGGCTGTAACGAACTCTGCTGACTGTAATGAACTCTGTAATGAACTCTGCCACCTGTAACGAACTCTGCCAGCTGTAACGAACTCTGCCAACTGTAACAAACTTTGCCGACTGTAACGAACTCTGTAATGAACTCTGCCGGCTGTAACGAACTCTGTAACGAACTCTGCCGGCTGAAACGAACTCTGCTGGCTGTAACGAACTCTGCCGGCTGAAACGAGCTCTGCTTGGTGTAACTAACTCTGTAACAAACTCTGCCGGCTGTAACGAGCTCCGCAGGCTGTAACGAACTCTGTAACGAACTCTGCCGGCTGTAACAAACTCTGCTGGCTGTAACAAACTCTGCAGGCTGTAACGAACTCTGCAGGCTGTAACAAACTCTGCCGGCTGTAACAAACTCTGCCGGCAGTAACGAACTCTGTAACGTACTCTGCTGACTGTAACAAACTCTGCCGGCTGTAACAAACTCCGCAGGCTGTAACGAACTCTGCAGGCTGTAACGAACTCTGTAACGAACTCTGCCCGCTGTAACGAACTCCGCAGGCTGTAACGAACTCTGTAATGAACTCTGCTGACTTTAACGAACTCTGCCCACTGTAATGAACTCTGCCGACTGTAACGAACTCTGTAACGTACTCTGCTGACTGTAACAAACTCTGCCGGCTGTAACAAACTCCGCAGGCTGTAACGAACTCTGCAGGCTGTAATGAACTCTGCAGGCTGTAACGAACTCTGTGACGAACTCTGCCGGCTGTAACGAACTCCGCAGGCTGTAACGAACTCTGTAATGAACTCTGCTGACTTTAACGAACTCTGTCGACTGTAATGAACTCTGCCGGCTGTAACGAACTCTGCAGGCTTTAGCGAACTCTGTAATGAACTCTGCTGACTTTAACGAACTCTGCCGACTGTAATGAACTCTGCCGACTGTAACGAACTCTGCCGACTGTAACGAACTCTGCAGGCTGTAACGAACTCTGTAACGAACTCTGCTGACTGTAACAAACTCTGCCGGCTGTAACGAACTCCGCAGGCTGTAACGAACTCCGCAGGCTGTAACGAACTCCGCAGGCTGTAACGAACTCCGCAGACTGTAACGAACTCTGCCGGCTGTAACGAACTCTGCAGGCTGTAACGAACTCTGTAACGAACTCTGCTGACTGTAACAAACTCTGCCGGGTGTAACGAACTCCGCAGGCTGTAACGAACTCTGTAACGAACTCTGCTGACTGTAACAAACTCTGCCGGCTGTAACAAACTCTGCCGACTGTAACAAACTCCGCTGGCTGTAACAAACTCCGCAGGCTGTAACGAACTCCGCAGGCTGTAACGAACTCTGCAGACTGTAACGAACTGTGCAGACTATAACGAACTCTGCAGACTGTAACGAACTCTGCCGGCTGTAACGAACTCTGCTGACTGTAATGAACTCTGTAATGAACTCTGCCACCTGTAACGAACTCTGCCAGCTGTAACGAACTCTGCCAACTGTAACAAAGTTTGCCGACTGTAACGAACTCTGTAATGAACTCTGCCGGCTGTAACGAACTCTGTAACGAACTCTGCCGGCTGAAACGAACTCTGCTGGCTGTAACGAACTCTGCCGGCTGAAACGAGCTCTGCTGGCTGTAACTAACTCTGTAACAAACTCTGCCGGCTGTAACGAGCTCCGCAGGCTGTAACGAACTCTGTAACGAACTCTGCCGGCTGTAACAAACTCTGCTGGCTGTAACAAACTCTGCAGGCTGTAACGAACTCTGCAGACTGTAACAAACTCTGCCGGCAGTAACGAACTCTGTAACGTACTCTGCCCGCTGTAACGAACTCCGCAGGCTGTAACGAACTCTGTAATGAACTCTGCTGACTTTAACGAACTCTGTCGACTGTAATGAACTCTGCCGGCTGTAACGAACTCTGCAGGCTTTAGCGAACTCTGTAATGAACTCTGCTGACTTTAACGAACTCTGCCGACTGTAATGAACTCTGCCGACTGTAACGAACTCTGCCGACTGTAACGAACTCTGCAGGCTGTAACGAACTCTGTAACGAACTCTGCTGACTGTAACAAACTCTGCCGGCTGTAACGAACTCCGCAGGCTGTAACGAACTCCGCAGGCTGTAACGAACTCCGCAGGCTGTAACGAACTCCGCAGACTGTAACGAACTCTGCCGGCTGTAACGAACTCTGCAGGCTGTAACGAACTCTGTAACGAACTCTGCTGACTGTAACAAACTCTGCCGGGTGTAACGAACTCCGCAGGCTGTAACGAACTCTGTAACGAACTCTGCTGACTGTAACAAACTCTGCCGGCTGTAACAAACTCTGCCGACTGTAACAAACTCCGCTGGCTGTAACAAACTCCGCAGGCTGTAACGAACTCCGCAGGCTGTAACGAACTCTGCAGACTGTAACGAACTGTGCAGACTATAACGAACTCTGCAGACTGTAACGAACTCTGCCGGCTGTAACGAACTCTGCTGACTGTAATGAACTCTGTAATGAACTCTGCCACCTGTAACGAACTCTGCCAGCTGTAACGAACTCTGCCAACTGTAACAAAGTTTGCCGACTGTAACGAACTCTGTAATGAACTCTGCCGGCTGTAACGAACTCTGTAACGAACTCTGCCGGCTGAAACGAACTCTGCTGGCTGTAACGAACTCTGCCGGCTGAAACGAGCTCTGCTGGCTGTAACTAACTCTGTAACAAACTCTGCCGGCTGTAACGAGCTCCGCAGGCTGTAACGAACTCTGTAACGAACTCTGCCGGCTGTAACAAACTCTGCTGGCTGTAACAAACTCTGCAGGCTGTAACGAACTCTGCAGACTGTAACAAACTCTGCCGGCAGTAACGAACTCTGTAACGTACTTTGCTGACTGTAACAAACTCTGCCGGCTGTAACAAACTCCGCAGGCTGTAACGAACTCTGCAGGCTGTAACGAACTCTGTAACGAACTCTGCCCGCTGTAACGAACTCCGCAGGCTGTAACGAACTCTGTAATGAACTCTGCTGACTTTAACGAACTCTGCCCACTGTAATGAACTCTGCCGACTGTAACGAACTCTGTAACGTACTCTGCTGACTGTAACAAACTCTGCCGGCTGTAACGAACTCTGTAACGAACTCTGCCAGCTGTAACGAACTCTGCCGGCTGTAACGAACTCTGCAGGCTGTAACGAACTCTGTAACGAACTCTGCTGACTGTAACAAACTCTGCCGACTGTAACAAACTCCGCAGGCTGTAACGAACTCTGCAGGCTGTAACGAACTCTGTAACGAACTCTGCCGACTGTAACAAACTCTGCCGACTGTAACAAACTCTGCCGGCTGTAACGAACTGCGCAGGCTGTAGCGAACTTTCTAACGAATTCTGCCGACTGTAACAAACTCTGCCGGCTGTAACAAACTCTGCCGGCTGTAACGAACTCTGTAATGTACTCTGCTGACTGTAACAAACTCTGCCGACTGTAACAAACTCCGCAGGCTGTAACGAACTCTGCAGACTGTAATGTACTCTGCTGACTGTAACAAACTCTGCCGACTGTAACAAACTCCGCAGGCTGTAACGAACTCTGCAGACTGTAACGAACTCTGCTGGCTGCAA
>JAGQAX010000006.1:344984-364984 GCA_019142605.1 Cephalopholis sonnerati | reverse complement strand
TCTGTCCCTCACAGCTGATCAGGAAGAACTCCCCCCAAAAAAACCTTTAATGGGGAGTTTAGCTTAACGAGGAAACACATGACATCACAGCCTGTAGCAGAATACTCTGTTTCTATTGGTCCTTCAGCTGTGACCTGTAACAACCCTGGTCCTGATCTGGACTCTGATCCTGGTCCTGTCTCTCTGTCCCTCAGTGGTCCACGAGATGAACGGTGAAGACGGCGTTATGCTGCTCAGCTCCTCCGAGGTTGAAGACCTGATCCACAAAGCTGACGAGGCCTCGATGATGTCGCAGACTGTTGCCACGGTGACCTCCCTCCCGACAGCAGAGGTCCAGGAGGAGGTCGTTCCTGAGCCACTGCCGCCGCCACCGCCAACAGAGATCACCGGGCTGGAGACCAAAGCGGGTGGCGAGCCGAGCATGGCCGAGGCGAGCGCCGAAAACCCCGTCACCATGGTGTTCATGGGATACCAGAGCGTGGAGGACGAGGATGAGACCAGGAGGGTTCTGGGTCTGCAGGGGACGGTGAAGGCGGAGCTCGTGCTCATCGACGACGCCAATGGCAAAACATCACCGGGCGGAGGGAAGGAGGAGGCGGCGGTTGGTGCTCAGACACCAGCTCCGCCTCCGGCCGCCTCCCCCGCCCCACCGCCCTCCACCAAACCTCCGGAGACGAAGCAGGCGGCGAGCAACGGGGAGACGGCGGGGGAGGCGGAGGAGGTGAAGGGAGGAGCGGTGGAGATAAAGAAGGAGAAGCAGCCGTGTAAGTGCTGCAGCATCATGTGATCCTGCAGGAAGTCAAATATACGAGAATAAAAAGGACGGAGACTTTCCAGGACACAAACTCCACCCACTGCCCTCAGCCCCGCCTCTAACAACATGACATCATTTCCTGTTTCTTCATTCTCCTGTTTTATAAAACCTCTCTTTACTTTTTCTATTTCCCTGAAACCTTTTTACTTTTGTACTCCTCCTGTCTGCTCAATGCATCTGATTAGCATTAGCATTAGCATTAGCCACGCAGTCGTCACTGTGACATCAGACAGTTAATAATTCTAGAGTTTGTATTTATTTGATTTTGTAACTTTCTGTTTGTTTTTGGTTTTATAAAAGAAAATAAACTGATCTGACCGACAAGTCGACCCTGAACGCACCACACTGACTCTGGATCATTCTGTTGGTACACACACGTCACCTTCATCACCTCCGTCACCTTCATCACACTACGTCACCTTCATCACACTACGTCACCTTCATCACCTCCGTCACCTTCATCACCTCCGTCACCTTCATCACACTACGTCACCTTCATTACCTACGTCACCTTCATCACACTACATCACCTTCATCACCTCCGTCACCTTCATCACACTACGTCACCTTCATCACACTACGTCCCCTTCATCACCTCCGTCACCTTCATCACACTACGTCACCTTCATCACACTACGTCCCCTTCATCACCTCCGTCACCTTCATCACACTACGTCACCTTCATCACACTACGTCACCTTCATCACCTACGTCACCTTCATCACACTACATCACCTTCATCACCTCCGTCACCTTCATCACACTACGTCACCTTCATCACACTACGTCCCCTTCATCACCTCCGTCACCTTCATCACCTCCGTCACCTTCATCACACTACGTCCCCTTCATCACCTCCGTCACCTTCATCACACTACGTCACCTTCATCACCTCCGTCACCTTCATCACACTACGTCCCCTTCATCGCCTCCGTCACCTTCATCACACTCCGTCACCTTCATCACCTCCGTCACCTTCATCACACTACGTCCCCTTCATCACCTCCGTCACCTTCATCACACTCCGTCACCTTCATCACCTCCGTCACCTTCATCACACTACGTCACCTTCATCATCTCCGTCACCTTCATCACACTACGTCCCCTTCATCACCTCCGTCACCTTCATCACATTACGTCACCTTCATCACATTACGTCACCTTCATCACCTCCGTCACCTTCATCACCTCCGTCACCTTCATCACATTACATCACCTTCATCACCTCCGTCACCTCCGTCACCTTCATCACACTACGTCACCTTCATCACACTACGTCACCTTCATCACCTCCGTCACCTTCATCACACTACGTCACCTTCATCACACTACGTCACCTTCATCACCTTCATCACCTCCGTCACCTTCATCACACTACGTCACCTTCATCACACTACGTCACCTTCATCACCTCCGTCACCTTCATCACCTCCGTCACCTTCATCACACTACGTCCCCTTCATCACCTCCGTCACCTTCATCACACTCCGTCACCTTCATCACCTCCGTCACCTTCATCACACTACGTCACCTTCATCATCTCCGTCACCTTCATCACACTACGTCCCCTTCATCACCTCCGTCACCTTCATCACCTCCGTCACCTTCATCACATTACGTCACCTTCATCACATTACGTCACCTTCATCACCTCCGTCACCTTCATCACCTCCGTCACCTTCATCACATTACATCACCTTCATCACCTCCGTCACCTCCGTCACCTCCATCACACTACGTCACCTTCATCACCTCCGTCACCTTCATCACCTCCGTCACCTTCATCACACTACGTCACCTTCATCACACTACGTCACCTTCATCACCTCCGTCACCTCCGTCACCTTCATCACCTCCGTCACCTTCATCTTCAGTGTTAATTCGTTGACAAAAACTATGTCAAAAGTTTTTCTTCAACGACCTTTTGTTTATGACGAAAAGGAGGTGATGACGAGCTAAAAACAGATCTTAATAGTAAAAACTAAGACGTAATCTACACGATGGTGCAGTGGTTAGCATCGTCACCTCACAGCAAAGGGTTCCTGGTTTGAACTCCGGGGTGAGGGGGCCCTTCTGTGTGGAGTTTGCATGTTCTCCCCGTGTCAGCGTGGGTTTCCTCCAGGTGCTCCAGCTTCCTCCCACAGTCCAAAGACATGCAGGTTAATTGGTGACTCTAAATTGTCCGTAGGTGTGAATGTGAGTGTGAATGGTTGTCTGTCTCTATGTGTCAGCCCTGTGATAGGCTGGTGACCTGTCCAGGGTGAACCCTGCCTCTCACCCAATGACAGCTGGGATAGGCTCCACCCCCCCGCGGCCCCCAACAGGTCAGTTACAGTGGTTACAGAAAATGAATGAAATGTGACTAAATCTAATAACCTCAGGACCGTCAGAATTAGCACTGTCCATCACGTCTGTCTCCTTCATCATCATCATCACTCGGCTCTTCAGACGTCATCGGACTGAACGGATCAAACGAGTCGTCTCTCGCGTGTCTTGACACTCAAACAAAGTCGTGTCTTCACACTGTGAATTGGTGGGAAAAAGTCTTTCATGGCCTGATGACATCACGTGACAGAGAAACTGTAGCACCACCGTCTGACCACTGTGATGACCGACTTCATTTCCTGACTCACTTCCTGATGTCCTGTAGGCGCCGTCACTTTAAGACAAATGTTTTTATATAAAAACATGATGTGTGTCAGTGTTTTATTGTGAAATTCAGGAGGAAATCAGAATCAGCTTTATTGGCCAAGTACGTGTGTACATACAAAGAATTTGGCTGTATTTACGTAAGTACTTAAATTAAATAACCAGTGTAGAAAATGCAAAATATACAAATATACAAGAGTTGTACAAATATACATAAATATAAAAATATGAAAAAATATACAGTGTTCAGGGTGCGAGTGTTGTTTGTCCTGCCACTCTGTGACTGTCAGGAGTTCATCAGAGCGACGGCCTGGGGTAAGAAACTGTCTTTGTGACGGGTAGTTTTGGTGAACAGTGCTCTGTAGCGCCTACCAGAGGGGAGGAGTTTAAACAGTTTGTGTGAGGGGTCTGCAGAGATGTTCCCTGCCCGTTTCCTGACCCTTGACCGGTACAGGTCCTGGATGGAGGGAATATCAGACCCAATAATCCTCTCTGCACATCTGACTGTCCTTTCCAGTCTGTTCCTGTCCAGTTTAGTGGCGGATCCAAACCAGATGGTGATGGACATGCAGAGAGACGTCATGTGACCCGACCAAACATTGTGGTGCCAGGTAACTAAGTACAGTTACTCTAATACTTGTACTTTACCTGAGTATTTGTATTTTCTCCGCTCCGTCTCAGAGAGAAGGATTTGACTCTTTATTGCTCCCACAGCTTCAGGTTCTGATTACTGATGAAGATTTAAACTCATCATCAAAAACAAAAATCAGACACGAGGCAGCAGGAAACAGTTTACCGAGTAACTTCCTGCTCCGAGTACTTCCTCTCTGAGTAAACTGAACTGACATGTTGATCTTTTTATTATTCTCCACAGTGTGATCGTTTTTTGTTCCAGTACACGACGTGAAGATCAATAAATTATTTACTGATTTTGTCTTCGTGTGATTGGCTGAGCAGTTTGTGTCGACACACACAGAGCGCGTTTCAATCCCTTCTTCTGTTTCCTCTTCATGACTCATCAATGTTTCACTTGTTACATTCCTGCATCACGTCTCTCCGTCCCACTGTCCCACACAGCAAGCTACATACTAACATCAGCATGCTAACACACAAACATCAGCATGCTAACACGCTAACATCAGCATGCTAACATGCTAACAGCTGATCTGATGACAGTGACATAAAAAGAAAATCCATGGTTCACTCTGACCTGTTCTCAGGGCGGCCATGTTGGTGTGACTCAGCAACAATGGTTTCTTTAATTCACCACCTGTGACATCATCGCCTAGAGCAGTTGGCAGGTGTGATCACTCCATCTGCCATCCTCCATCTTCCTCCATCAGCTCCTGTCTCTCTGTACATGTCTTCTTTGATGGACAGAGTTGAAGTGAAGCGGTAAGACGTCCTCAGAGACGTCTTCGCGTCACCTTTAAATGGCTTCCTGTCTTCCATCAACAGATCTGAACTGATCTGCAGACACACTGTTGCCACGGTGACCACACAACAAAGATGGCCGACTGAAGACAGAGATGAAAGTGAGGACAGGAAGAGACGGCCGGTCCTGGTTTGGGTCCAAGAAGCAGTGAGGAGCAGGAGGCCGATCAATACCTGATCAATATGTTAGATTCCTGTCAGAGTTCTGTGGATGGACTGATGATGATGATGAGAATAAAGACGTCCTTCATCACCTCTGTCTGCTGTCTGTTGTCTGTCACACATGGTGCCCTGTAGGGGGGTTTCCTACTGAAACGTCAGTGCAGGTCACTCATTGTTTTTTTCAGGGTTAGGAGGGGGTGTGGCCTCATGTTGAGACGGCGTTGTCAGCCTGCTGCACTGTGACGAGGTTAAAGTGACAACTGAAAGAAACTAAAGTCCAGTTCAGACCAAACAAACAGCTACTGTCAACGCTCCATTCTGTAACGTTGACAGGAAGTGACCTCGCCGTGAGACGGCGTATCATCTCTAGTCAACAACTCTCTGTGCTTCCGTAACGCTGACAGGAAGTGACCTCGCCGTGAGACGGCGTATCATCTCTAGTCAACAACTCTCTGTGCTTCCGTAACGCTGACAGGAAGTGACCTCGCCGTGAGACGGCGTATCATCTCTAGTCAACAACTCTCTGTGCTTCCGTAACGCTGACAGGAAGTGACCTCGCCGTGAGACGGCGTATCATCTCTAGTCAACAACTCTCTGTGCTTCCGTAACGTTGACAGGAAGTGACCTCGCCGTGAGACGGCGTATCATCTCTAGTCAACAACTCTCTGTCCTTCCGTTCTGATTTGCAGCTTTTCAGACTTATTTTGTGGCTGAATATAATTTGTAGCTTCTTAAAATCTGAATGAGGATAGTGATAGTGAGATACTGGCTACAGTGATGAAACCAAACCAGCATCAGATGGACTGTATTCATAATCAATACGCCACAATAATATCAATAACCAGCGCCAATTCATCAGTCAGTGAGAATGTGTGTGTGTGGGCGGGGCATAAGCACATACAGCCAGCAGCAGCAGCGACCCACCATCCGACACCGGCACACCGTGAGGACGGAAACAGAGGGCTGGGCGGGGACGGAGCACCTGCTGCAGCAAGCCAACACGCCGTCTGCGGTCATTTTGACTTGACCAGCAGACTTCACTACAAGCTGATTGGCTGTTGAAACAGGTGACGTGCTTTAAAACCAGCTGAGTGTCAGGTGACACCATCAGCTGGCTTGAGTCCAGCTCAGACCGGCCAGTTCACACCGCTGACACTTTTCTCTGTGACATTCTGTAACAGTTTCATCTTGTTGTGAATCTTTGGTCTGAACTGGACTTTAGTGACAAACAGGAAGTCGTCTGCGTAGAACGTCACTTCGTACAGTCAATTCCCTCCAGTTCTTCCTTCAGGCGCTCCGTCACACTGACCACGTCTACATGATCAGAACATTCTGGTTTTTGTCTCACTCTGATCAGCTCAGCTGACTAATGAAAGTTAATATTCCACAGATTGTCCTGTTCACACCGCCGTGCACGCTCAGATTAGCGTGTCCTAACGTCGTTTATCACGTCTAATCATGGTCAAGTGTCACAGACAGAGCTACTTGTGTCATTTTGCTTCTTTGCATTAGAACAGAATTTTTTGTCACAGTTTTCCTCTGATGGTGGACGTGTTTGACGGTGTGAACACAGCCTCCATCTTTGATTCCCTCTAGTAAAGGTAAGTATTGTGATGTTTGCTCAGATCCAGACATTTTATCTTTCATTATGTTAAAGTCGATGTGCTGAAACGTCTTTTCTACAGGAGGCATATTCACCAACATTCTGAGAACACTCTGACAACACCCTGACAACACTCTGAGAACACTCTGAGAACACCCTGACAACACTCTGACAAACTCTGACAACACCCTGACAACACTCTGAGAACACCCTGACAACACTCTGACAACACTCTGATTTGATTTCAAGTCTTTATTTCGAACATGAACATGAAACATGAGACAGCAGTGAAATCAAACAAAACAAAACAGAATAATAATAATAATAATAATAATCAATAATAAATAATGGTAAGTAAGAAACAAGATTAAGAAAAATTTAATCCATCATTAACATGCTCGAAAAGGAGTAGGAAGAAGTAAAAACTTATTTAATCCTACCCCTATCTCTATTTCATTATCATTATAATAAATTTGTTCATCTATGATTTTTATACAAAAAATACAAAAGGAAAAAAAATAAAATAATAAAAATAAAATAAAATATATATATATATATATATATACAGTACAGGCCAAAAGTTTGGACACACTTTCTCATTCAATGCGTTTTCTTTATTTTCATGACTATTTACATTGTAGATTCTCACTGAAGGCATCAAAACTATGAATGAACACATGTGGAGTTATGTACTTAACAAAAAAAGGTGAAATAACTGAAAACATGTTTTATATTCTAGTTTCTTCAAAATAGCCACCCTTTGCTCTGATTACTGCTTTGCACACTCTTGGCATTCTCTCCATGAGCTTCAAGAGGTAGTCACCTGAAATGGTTTTCCAACAGTCTTGAAGGAGTTCCCAGAGGTGTTTAGCACTTGTTGGCCCCTTTGCCTTCACTCTGCGGTCCAGCTCACCCCAAACCATCTCGATTGGGTTCAGGTCCGGTGACTGTGGAGGCCAGGTCATCTGCCGCAGCACTCCATCACTCTCCTTCTTGGTCAAATAGCCCTTACACAGCCTGGAGGTGTGTTTGGGGTCATTGTCCCGTTGAAAAATAAATGATCGTCCAACTAAACGCAAACCGGATGGGATGGCATGTCGCTGCAGGATGCTGTGGTAGCCATGCTGGTTCAGTGTGCCTTCAATTTTGAATAAATCCCCAACAGTGTCACCAGCAAAACACCCCCACACCATCACACCTCCTCCTCCATGCTTCACAGTGGGAACCAGGCATGTGGAATCCATCCGTTCACCTTTTCTGCGTCTCACAAAGACACGGCGGTTGGAACCAAAGATCTCAAATTTGGACTCATCAGACCAAAGCACAGATTTCCACTGGTCTAATGTCCAGTCCTTGTGTTTCTTGGCCCAAACAAATCTCTTCTGCTTGTTGCCTCTCCTTAGCAGTGGTTTCCTAGCAGCTATTTGACCATGAAGGCCTGATTGGCGCAGTCTCCTCTTAACAGTTGTTCTAGAGATGGGTCTGCTGCTAGAACTCTGTGTGGCATTCATCTGGTCTCTGATCTGAGCTGCTGTTAACTTGCGATTTCTGAGGCTGGTGACTCGGATGAACTCATCCTCAGAAGCAGAGGTGACTCTTGGTCTTCCTTTCCTGGGTCGGTCCTCATGTGTGCCAGTTTCGTTGTAGCGCTTGATGGTTTTTGCGACTCCACTTGGGGACACATTTAAAGTTTTTGCAATTTTCCGGACTGACTGACCTTCATTTCTTAAAGTAATGATGGCCACTCGTTTTTCTTTAGTTAGCTGATTGGTTCTTGCCATAATATGAATTTTAACAGTTGTCCAATAGGGCTGTCGGCTGTGTATTAACCTGACTTCTGCACAACAGAACTGATGGTCCCAACCCCATTGATAAAGCAAGAAATTCCACTAATTAACCCTGATAAGGCACACCTGTGAAGTGAAAACCATTTCAGGTGACTACCTCTTGAAGCTCATGGAGAGAATGCCAAGAGTGTGCAAAGCAGTAATCAGAGCAAAGGGTGGCTATTTTGAAGAAACTACAATATAAAACATGTTTTCAGTTATTTCACCTTTTTTTGTTAAGTACATAACTCCACATGTGTTCATTCATAGTTTTGATGCCTTCAGTGAGAATCTACAATGTAAATAGTCATGAAAATAAAGAAAACGCATTGAATGAGAAGGTGTGTCCAAATTTTTGGCCTGTACTGTATATATATATATATATACATATATTTAATTTTCTATACCAAGTTTTATATAAATATCAATATAGTAATATAATAACACAACAATATAACCTCACACCTATTTACACTGATATAAATATACCAATTTATATATCCGTATCTACGATATATCAGATATTAATGCAAAGAAAAAGCAAAAGCACCCCAAAAGCAACCAAAACCCGCCTCAAGCCCCCTCCTTCCTATATCTTGTAAAAATCATTTGTTTATATTTGTTTTTAAACTGTTTGATGCTTGGACATTGCTTCAGATCCTCACTCACTCTGACAACACTCTGACAACACCCTGAGAACATTCTGACAACACTCTGACAACACTCTGACAACACCCTGACAACACTCTGACAACACTCTGAGAGCACTCTGACAACACCCTGAGAACATTCTGACAACACTCTGACAACACCCTGACAACACTCTGAGAGCACTCTGACAACACCCTGAGAACATTCTGACAACACTCTGACAACACTCTGACAACACCCTGACAACACTCTGACAACACTCTGAGAGCACTCTGACAACACCCTGAGAACATTCTGACAACACTCTGACAACACTCTGACAACACCCTGACAACACTCTGACAACACTCTGAGAGCACTCTGACAACACCCTGAGAACATTCTGATAACACTCTGACAACACCCTGACAATACTCTGACAACACTCTGAGAACATTCTGACAACACTCTGAGAACATTCTGACAACACTCCGAGAATACTCTTAGAACACTCTGAGAACACTGCGAGAACACTCTGACAACACTCTGAGAATACCTTGAGAACATTGAGAACACTCCGAGAACATTCTGAGAACACTCTGACAACACTCCGACAACACCCTGACAACACTCTGACAACACCCTGACAACACTCTGGCAACAGTGAGAACACTCTGACAACACTCTGACAACACCCTGAGAACACTCTGACAACACTCTGACAACACTCTGAGAACATTAAGAACACTCCGGGAACATTCTGAGAACACTCTGACAACACTCCGACAACACTCTGACAACACTCTGGCAACACTCTGAGAACACTCTGGCAACATTCTGAGAACACTCTGACAACACTCTGACAACACTCTGACAACAGTGAGAACACTCTGACAACACTCTGACAACACCCTGAGAACACTCCGAGAACACTGCAAGAACATTCTGACAACACTCTGACAACACTCTGAGAACACTCTGACAACACTCTGATAACACTCTGACAACACTCTGACAACAGTGAGAACACCCTGACAACACTCTGAGAACACCTTGAGAACATTCTGAGAACGCTCTGAGAACACTCTGACAACACTCTGACAACACTCTGACAACACCCTGACAACAGTGACAACACTCTGACAACACCCTGACAACACCCTGACAACAGTGACAACACTCTGACAACACCCTGACAACACCCTGACAACACTCTGACAACACCCTGACAGCACCCTGACAACACTCTGACAACACTCTGACAACACCCTGACAACACTCTGACAACAGTGACAACACTCTGACAACACCCTGACAACACCCTGACAACACTCTGACAACACCCTGACAGCACCCTGACAACACTCTGACAACACTCTGACAACACCCTGACAACACTCTGACAACACTCTGACAGCACTCTGACAACACCCTGACAACACTCTGACAACACTCTGACAACACCCTGACAACACTCTGAGAGCACTCTGACAACACCCTGAGAACATTCTGACAACACTCTGACAACACTCTGAGAGCACTCTGACAACACCCTGAGAACATTCTGACAACACTCTGACAACACCCTGACAACACTCTGACAACACTCTGAGAGCACTCTGACAACACCCTGAGAACATTCTGACAACACTCTGACAACACTCTGACAACACCCTGACAATACTCTGACAACACTCTGAGAACATTCTGACAACACTCCGAGAATACTCTGAGAACACTCCGAGAACACTGCGAGAACACTCTGACAACACTCTGAGAATACCTTGAGAACATTGAGAACACTCCGAGAACATTCTGAGAACACTCTGACAACACTCCGACAACACTCTGACAACACTCTGACAACACCCTGACAACACTCTGGCAACACTCTGAGAACACTCTGGCAACATTCTGAGAACAGTGAGAACACTCTGACAACACTCTGACAACACCCTGAGAACACTCTGAGAACACTGCGAGAACACTCTGACAACACTCTGAGAACATTAAGAACACTCCGGGAACATTCTGAGAACACTCTGACAACACTCCGACAACACTCTGACAACACTCTGGCAACACTCTGAGAACACTCTGGCAACATTCTGAGAACACTCTGACAACATTCTGACAACAGTGAGAACACTCTGACAACACTCTGACAACACCCTGAGAACACTCCGAGAACACTGCGAGAACATTCTGACAACACTCTGACAACACTCTGACAACACTCTGAGAACACTCTGATAACACTCTGACAACACTCTGACAACAGTGAGAACACCCTGACAACACTCTGAGAACACTCTGATAATACTCTGACAACACTCTGAGAACACCCTGACAACACTCTGAGAACACCTTGAGAACATTCTGAGAACGCTCTGAGAACACTCTGACAACACTCTGACAACACCCTGACAACACCCTGACAACACTCTGACAACAGTGACAACACTCTGACAACACCCTGACAACACTCTGACAGCACTCTGACAACAGTGACAACACCCTGACAACACTCTGACAACACTCTGACAACAGTGACAACACCCTGACAACACCCTGACAACACCCTGACAACACTCTGACAACAGTGACAACACCCTGACAACACCCTGACAACACTCTGACAACAGTGACAACACTCTGACAACACCCTGACAACACCCTGACAGCACTCTGAGAACACTCTGACAGCACTCTGACAACAGTGACAACACTCTGACAACACCCTGACAACACCCTGACAACACTCTGACAACACCCGGACAACACTCTGACAACACCCTGACAGCACTCTGAGAACACTCTGACAGCACTCTGACAACACCCTGACAACACTCTGACAACACTCTGACAACACTCTGACAGCACTCTGACAACACTCTGACAACACCCTGACAACACTCTGACAACACTCTGACAACACCCTGACAACACTCTGACAACACTCTGACAACACCCTGACAGCACTCTGACAACACTCTGACAACACCCTGACAACACCCTGACAACACTCTGACAACACTCTGACAACACCCTGACAACACTCTGACAACACTCTGACAGCACTCTGACAACACTCTGACAACACCCTGACAACACTCTGACAACACTCTGACAACACCCTGACAACACTCTGACAACACTCTGACAACACCCTGACAACACCCTGACAACACTCTGACAACACTCTGACAACACTCTGACAACACCCTGACAACACTCTGACAACACTCTGACAGCACTCTGACAACACTCTGACAACACCCTGACAACACCCTGACAACACTCTGACAACACTCTGACAACACCCTGACAACACTCTGACAACACTCTGACAGCACTCTGACAACACTCTGACAACACCCTGACAACACTCTGACAACACTCTGACAACACCCTGACAACACTCTGACAACACTCTGACAACACCCTGACAACACTCTGACAACACCCTGACAACACTCTGACAACACTCTGACAACACCCTGACAGCACTCTGACAACACTCTGACAACACCCTGACAACACCCTGACAACACTCTGACAACACTCTGACAACACCCTGACAACACTCTGACAACACTCTGACAGCACTCTGACAACACTCTGACAACACCCTGACAACACTCTGACAACACTCTGAGCTCAGGATGATTCAGGACAGTTCTCAGAGCGATGACAGAAACTGTGACCTCAGGGAGGAGGTGTGGTCGACCCTGTTGTCAGGTGTGATGTCATTGGTTGTCAGAGACACGCCCCTCTGTGAGGCTGTAAGGTGTGAGGACACCCAGTGGACATGAGGTGAACTGCAGACTGTGACAGTGTCAGTGTTGGTGTGATCACTGCCGATGAAGCTGGAGACAGACTCAACTCATCACTGCTGCTCTGACCTCACATACCTCAGTGATGTCATCATTTTGTTTCTGATGTCACAGTGTCAGGTGATCAATGTGTGTGTCTCCATAATGAGACTGATCACTAATATTATTGATCTAATCTGTAGCCTTTCATTTCCTCTCTGTCCTCCAGTGTTTGGAGAATATTTCTCTGACCTCTTTGTGTTTCCACCATTTTCTCCTTAAACTCCTCCTCCTCCTCCTGCTCCTCCTCCTCCTCCTCCTCCTCCTCCCTGCTCCCAACAGTTTTTACCTCTTATAAGGTCTGAGAGCGGTCTCTTTAAAGAACTGATCTTTTTCAGGACCTATTCTTAACTTTAAATCTTAGCTTTAAACCTTAACTTTAAGCCTTTACTTTAAGCCTTAACTTTAAGTCCAAACTTTAAACCTTCACTCGAAGTCTTAACTTTAAGCCTTTACTTGAAGTCTTAGCTTTAAACCTCAACTTTAAGTCTTAACTTTAAGCCTTAACTTGATATATTAACTTTAAACCTTAACTTGAAGTCTTAACTTTAAACCTTAACTTGAAGTCTTAACTTTAAACCTTAACTTTAAGTCTTAACTTTAAACCTTAACTTTAAACCTTAACTTGAAGCCTTAACTTGAGGCCTTAAATTTAAGTCTTAACTTTAAATCTTAACTTTAAGTCTTACCTTTAAGCCTTACCTTTAAGATAAGATAAGATAAGATAAGATAAGATAAGATAAGATAAGATAAGGTCAACTTTATTGATCCCACACTGGGGAAATTTGCATGTCACAGCAGCTCAAGAGCACAGTCAGAGTAAAGAGCACAGTCAGAAGTTAAAAGTGACAGAGTAATTCTAAAAATAAAATATGATTAAAAATAGAAAATAGAAAAAATATGTATGTACAGTAATTACAGGGTATATACAATATACAATATATTAATGGATGCCGTATTGCAATATTGCACAGAGTATGGGGTGTAATGCAGCAGGCAAGACAGTGCTACATTACATTATATGTTGCTGTTAAATAGTCTGACAGCAGATGGGATGAATGACCTGCGGTAGCGCTCCTTCTTGCACTGTGGGTGCAGCGGTCTGCTGCTGAATGAGCTGCTCAGTGCACGCAGAGTCTCATGCAGGGGGTGAGAGGTGTTGTCCATGATGGATATCAGCTTTGCTAACATCCTCCTCTCACCCACCTGCTCGATGGTCTCCAGAGGACAGTCCAGGACCGAGCTGGCCCTCCTGACCAGCTTGTTCAGTCTTTTCCTGTCCCTCTCCGTGCTTCCACTGCTCCAGCAGACCACTGCATACAGGATGGCAGACGCTACCACAGTGTCATAGAAAGTCCTTAGCAGTGTCCTGCACACTCCGAAGGACCTCAGTCTCCGCAGCAGGTGGAGACAACTTTGGCCCTTCTTGTACAGGACGTTGATGTTTGTGGACGAGGCCAGTTTATTGTTGAGGTGAACACCCAGGTATTTGTACTCCTCCACGACCTCAATGTCCAAACCCTGGATGTTCACTGGAGTTGTCTGGGGCGCTTTCCTACAGAAGTCAATCACTAACTCTTTTGTCTTGCTGGCGTTGATGTGAAGGTGGTTGATCTCACACCAGTTGACAAAGTCTGTGATGACCCCCCTGTACTCCAGATCATTCCCCCCTGACACACATCCAACAATGGCTGTATCATCAGAGAACTTCTGGAGGTGGCAGCTGTCCGTGTTGTATCTGAAGTCCGATGTGTACAGGGTGAAGAGAAAGGGGGCGAGGACTGTCCCCTGTGGAGCCCCCGTGCTGCAGACTACCACATCAGACACACAGTCACCAAGCCTCACATACTGTGGTCTGCTGGTGAGGTAGTCTATGGTCCATGCAGCCAGGTGACGGTCGACTCCAGCTCCTTCCAGCTTCCCCCTGAGCAGAGATGGCTGTATTGTGTTGAAAGCACTGGAGAAGTCAAAAAACATGACTCTCACAGCACTTCCAGTGTTCTCCAGGTGAGACAGTGTCCGGTGGAGCAGGTAGATGACAGCGTCATCCACCCCAATGCCTGCCTGATATGCAAACTGCAGGGGGTCCAGTCCTGTTCTCACCAGGGGTCGGAGGTGGTTGAGTATGATCCTCTCCATGGTCTTCATCAGGTGGGAGGTCAGGGCTACAGGTCTGAAGTGGTTGGGCTCCCTGGGATGTGCAGTCTTTGGTACAGGAACCACGCAGGAAGTCTTCCACAGGACAGGAACCTTCTCCAGACTGAGGCTGAGGTTGAAGATGTGCAGAACCATCTCACAGAGCTGAACTGCACAGTCCCTCAGCAGTCTGGAGCTGATGCCATCCGGACCAGTAGCCTTTCTCACCTTGATCTTCATGAGCTCCCTCCTCACCTGGTCAGCTGTTATGGAGAGGCTGCAGCGGGGGGTGGGGGGTGACTGAGAAAGATGATGGGTGGATGAAGGAGGTGTGAAGCGGACAGGGGTTAAAAGGTGAGGGGAGGGTGCAGCTGATGTCCTAAGGGAGGGGGAGGAGGGTGAGAGAGCCCTGGGTCTGAGCTCTGGTGGGTGGGGGAAGGAGAGGGAGCAGAGTCAAACCTGTTGAAAAACAGGTTCAGTTCATTCGCCCACCCCCGGTCTCCAGACTCTGGGCCCCTCCTGCTGCTGTTGTTGTGACCAGAGATTGTATTCAGGCCTCTCCACACCTCCCATATGTTGTTTTGTTGAAGGCGCTCCTCCAACTTCCTCCTGTAGCTGTCCTTGCCTCTCCTTATTTCGCTCTTAAGGTCCTTCTGGACCCTCCTCATCTCATCTTTGTCCCATGATCTGAAAGTCCTCTTCTTCTCATTCAGTAGCGCTTTCAGATCAGGGGTCACCCACGGCTTGTTGTTGGAGAAGCACCGTACCTTCCTGGTCGGTACAGTGTTCTCCACACAGAAGTTTATATAGTCCGTGATGCACTCGGTCAAGCTGTCTATGTCCTCCCCATGTGGACTGCACAGCACTTCCCAGTCAGTTACACCAAAACAGTCCCTCAGTGCCATGCTGGTCTCCTCAGACCATTGTCTCACATACCTAGTGGTGGGGGGTTGTCTGCTCACCACAGGTTTGTAAGCAGGGGACAGATGAACCAGGTTGTGATCCGAGCGGCCCGGTGGGGGGAGGGGTGATGAGCTGTATGCATCCTTGATGTTTGCATACAGCAAGTCCAGTGTTTTACAGCCTTAACTTTAAACCTTAACTTGAAGTCTTAACTTTAAACCTTAACTTGAAGTCTTAACTTTAAACCTTAACTTGAAGTCTTAACTTTAAGCCTTAACTTTAAACCTTAACTTTAAGTCTTAACTTTAAAGCTTAATTTGAAATCTTAATTTTAAGCCTTAACTTTAAGTCTTAACTTTAAACCTTAACTTTAAACCTTAACTTAAAGTCTTAACTTGAAATCTTAACTTTAAACCTTAACTTGAAGCCTTAACTTGAAATCTTAACTTGAAATCTTAACTTTAAGCCTTAACTATAAACCTTAACTTTAAGTCTTAACTTTAAACCTTAACTTTAAGTCCAAACTTTAAACCTTAACTTGAAGTCTCAACTATAAACCTTAACTTTAAGTCTTAACTTTAAACCTTAACTTTAAGTCTTAACTTTAAGGGGACGTTCTA
This sequence comes from Cephalopholis sonnerati, assembly GCA_019142605.1. Classification (NCBI taxonomy): domain Eukaryota; kingdom Metazoa; phylum Chordata; class Actinopteri; order Perciformes; family Serranidae; genus Cephalopholis; species Cephalopholis sonnerati. The sequence goes on along the minus strand of JAGQAX010000006.1, from coordinate 348,332 downwards.
AGGAAAGGTCACAGTCCTGAGGGTTTTCTCAGACCTCTGTCGTTAGGAGAAACTCTGTGTACGATTAAGTTGTGTAAATACGACCTCAGGCCTTTTTCACGTGCGTCTCAACACCAGCCTGAACAACCGTTGGCCCGTTTGTTTGTTTGTTTACAGCGTCTCCATGACGACACAGAGCCGACTGTAAACAGGCCGGAGGTCATGTGACACAGACTTTAGTGAAAACATCAGCTGAGACTCTTATTGTGAAGGAGCTGCTCACGTGTCCACAGGAAGTTCCTCAAACCTGAATGACATCATCACATCCTACACGTCTCCATCTGAACATGAATCAGCTGATTAGATGATGTCATCATCAGATGGCGGTGATTTGCAGGTGAACGTCATCAGGGAGATGATGTCATGAGGAAGGAGGAGGAGTTAGGTGGTCGTGTTGACGAGTTTGACACAGGAAGTTGTTAAAGATCTGTGAGGCTGTGGTGCTGAAGCTCTGACTGAATGATGATGTCATCCTCTGACAGATCCGCCATGACGGAGACACGCTGACACGCTTTCTGGATCTCCTCATCAGACTTACACTGTGTGACCTTTGACCTCTCAGCTCAGTGTGTCAGCAAAGGGTCGATGTGACGCTTCACGCCAGTTTCTTTCTGTGTGAGAGGAAACTGACTGACCTGATGTCACTTCCTGTTGGTGTGACACAGTTTCTCTTTGAGCCCCCCCCATCCATCAGTCGCCACCTGTTGTCATGGTAACCTCGTGACTGAGGCTCAACAACAACACATGAACTCCTCATGAAATCAAAACCTGACAGGAAGTGATGTAACAGCACATGATGATGATGATGATGATGATGATGATGATGATGTCACTGTGACACCTTCTGCTGAAAAAACATCTCAGAGAGTTCAGACCAGGAAGTCATGTGATCACATACCTAAACTGTATCTGTGTGTGTGTGTGTGTGTGTGTTTGTGTGTGTGTGTTATTATGTGTGCTTGTGTGTGTGTTATTATGTGTGTGTGTGTGTGTGTGTGTGTGGGTGTGGGTGTGGTCAGTCATTGTCAGTGTGTTTCTGTTGGTCAGCAGGATTCCTGACAAATTCTACAGCTCAGCAACAAACACACACACACACACACACACACACACACACACACACACACACACACACACACACACACACACACACACACACAGAGTGAGTCGGTGTGGATCAGTCCTCAGTCAGCTGGACCTGCAGGTGAGTCCTCGTTCTGTTTGTTTATCGTTGTTTACTCTCACCTGTATGACATCATCATGACATCATCCAGAGGTTTGTTAACAGTCAGTGACGTAAAGAAAATGTAAAGTTTGTTGTAGCCCCGCCCACCTTTGGCCGTCAGAGGAAATGATTGTTTGTTGTGTTTGTAAACAAACTTTGTGAAAAACTTCCTTTTTAAATATACAGCTCTAATAACAACAATAACAACAACAACAACAATAATAATGATAATAATAATAATAATAATAATAATAACAGTCGAAAATGAAATAAAAAAATAAATGTAAATAAAATGAGTTTGATCATATTTCAGTAACAGAATAATCTGACTCGTCTCATCTTAAATTACACTTATTTTGACAAAGAAAAACAGTGAAAAATTAAATTGTCTAAATTTTTCTTTCTGATCGTCGTCACAAATTTTGTCTGAAAAAATTTTGAGTCTAAATCTCAGATTATTTTCTCTCAATCTTTTTTTTATGTTTTTAATTCTTTACATTTGTTTTTTTATATTTCCTTTTTTATAATTCTGAATCTTTGTGTTTCTGATTTGATTTCTCTTCATATTTCAGATATTTCTGACTCTATGTTTAACATTTTAAATATTTCTAATTGTTGATATTTCTCTGTGGACAAAACTTTTTCTGCGTAGATCAAGTTTTCCCTTCACACGTTGTGTCGGGGGGGGGCACTTTCTCACCTGATTGATGACGTCATAAACTTCTGATGAGGTCATAGACTCAGTCTGTAGTTTAGTAACTGATCCTTTGGGGGCGGGGCCACACAGTGATTGACAAGTCTTTACTATGGTGACCTGTCAGTCAGGATACAGGTGTAGCAGTGCGTATTCTAGCTCCGCCCTCTCGTCCAAACATGGTCACTTCTGGCTCCTCAAATCCAAACTGGAGTCCACATACCAGTGGGTGACATCACAGTGGCCCTGCCCACTTCCTTTATTCCGCCCGTGGGGATACAGCCCGACTTCCTGTTTACACTGTTGACGCTTTCTGATTGGACGGCAGCTGTTTCATCAGTCTTTACTCCTGCAGGGCTGATGGTGATTGGTTCCTGCTGGCTGAAGGTCTGATTGACATCATCACCATCATCATCATCATCATCATCATCATCACACAGACCAGCAGCAGTGGGAACCAGTCAGATCCAGTTGAGATGTTCAGGTACACGCCCCCCTGGCAGGTTCTCTGTCACAGCCTGGACCATGACGCTAAGGTGAGGCCTCACAAACAAACAAACAAACATGTGTCACTCGACACTGTGACTTTAACACCGCAGCTTTAATTCAGTTTGCTGAGAGTTCAGCGGCATCATGGGAAACATGACATGACATGACACCATCACAGCAGGTGAGAAACATAAACAAACACCGACCAAACAAACAGACCCACCTGAGCCTCTGACATGCCCACCACACGACAGGAAACACATCACTTCCTGTTTCACAATGTTGTTCAGTCTGAAGCTGTGTGTGTGTGTGTGTGTGTGTGTGTGTGTGTGTGTGTGTGTGTGTGTGTGTGTGTGTGAGAACAGCAGGGGGCAGCAGCTGCCCAGAGGACAAAGACACACTGAGACAAAATAAATACATTAATAAAAGATCATTTAAAAAGCAGATATGAATAACTTCACTCTGATTGGCCGACAGTTTAAACCTGAAAGAGAAATTAGTTTCAACTAAAACAAAACAAAAACACATCAATAAATAAATAAATAACTAAATAATAAAGTTGTATGATCTTATGAAACATGGAGACAGACTTCATATTAATAAAACTTATATTGTTGAGTTGAGTTCAGGTGCTCGACAGAACGCAGGACGCAGGAGCTTCTTTCACAGTCAAAGCACAGCATGTGTGTCTCAGGGGGCGGGGCCTGTGTGCAGTGGGCGGGACCTGTGATTGGATGATAGAAGCTGAACTTTGTCACTTGAGTCAGTTATTATTCAGGTTCTGCTGCTGCTGACACCAAACTGATCTCAGGTAAGAACTCCTGGTTTAACAGCAAACTTTAACGTTTCATAATTAAATCATCTGTAACAACAACTTTAAAAACAGAAACAGGTCTGAGAGCAG
>JAGQAX010000006.1:340172-344884 GCA_019142605.1 Cephalopholis sonnerati | reverse complement strand
GGGACAGAGACAGAGCAGGAAGTTTAATCAATAATCAGTAATCAGTGAGCAGCACCTGAACAGGTGACTCACCTGGCCGCCATGATGGCGTGCTGGTCGTGACCTGAGCAGATGTCTTTAGTGATGTAAGCATTTGTTTCACAGGAAACGCCGACCAGCGTGTAGTTGGGTTTACAGACGGTCAGGAAGAACGGGGCGTGGTAACCTGTCGACAGCTGGATGATGTCAGTGAGCAGCGCCGTCGCACACAGACCGAAGACGTGAACACCTGCAGAGAGACAGACGAGTGGAGACTGAGACAGACGGGTGGAGACAGAGAGAGACGGGTGGAGGCTGAGACAGACGGGTGGAGACAGAGACAGACGGGTGGAGACTGAAACAGACGGGTGGAGACAGAGATAGACGGTGGAGGCTGAGACAGACGGGTGGAGACAGAGAGAGACGGGTGGAGGCTGAGACAGACGGGTGGAGACTGAAACAGACGGGTGGAGACAGAGATAGACGGGTGGAGGCTGAGACAGACGGGTGGAGACAGAGACAGACGGGTGGAGACTGAAACAGACGGGCGGAGGCAGAGACAGCTGGGTGGAGACAGAGAGAGACGGGTGGAGGCAGAGACAGACGGGTGGAGACAGAGACAGCTGGGTGGAGACAGAGACAGACGGGTGGAGGCAGAGACAGACGGGTGGAGACAGAGACAGCTGGGTGGAGACAGAGAGAGACGGGTGGAGGCTGAGACAGACGGGTGGAGACAGAGACAGCTGGGTGGAGACAGAGACAGATGGGTGGAGACTGAAACAGACGGGTGGAGACAGAGAGAGACGGGTGGGGGCTGAGACAGACGGGTGAAGACAGAGACAGCTGGGTGGAGACAGAGAGAGACGGGTTGAGGCAGAGACAGACGGGTGGAGACAGAGACAGCTGGGTGGAGACAGAGACAGACGGGTGGAGGCAGAGACAGACGGGTGAAGACTGAAACAGACGGGTGGAGACTGAAACAGACGGGTGGAGACAGAGATAGACGGGTGGAGGCTGAGACAGACGGGTGGAGACAGAGACAGACGGGTGGAGACTGAAACAGACGGGCGGAGGCAGAGACAGTTGGGTGGAGACAGAGAGAGACGAGTGGAGGCAGAGACAGACGGGTGGAGACAGAGACAGCTGGGTGGAGACAGAGAGAGACGGGTGGAGGCAGAGACAGACGGGTGGAGACAGAGACAGCTGGGTGGAGACAGAGATAGACGGGTGGAGGCTGAGACAGACGGGTGGAGACAGAGACAGCTGGGTGGAGACTGAAACAGACGGGCGGAGGCAGAGACAGCTGGGTGGAGACAGAGAGAGACGGGTGGAGGCAGAGACAGACGGGTGGAGACAGAGACAGCTGGGTGGAGGCTGAGACGGTTGTAGCTACAGGTGTAGTTTTGGGTGCAGCAGCAGGGTCGTACCTACGAAGCGCACTGTCCTCCTCAGGAAGGAGTTAAAGTTGCAGCCTCCTGCGTTGATGCTTCCTTCTGGTCTGCGCAGCTTCAGTCTGGACTGCAGGCAGTAGATGAGTCCTTCAACCAGCATGATCTGACACACAGAACAAACACACCCTCAGTTCGACAAGCTCCGCCTCCGTCAACACGTGTAAGGATGTTTTGAACCCTCGGTCAGCGTGATTCTGACTGGACATCAAAGAAACGATGACATCATCTGCTCAGTTTGCTCGTTGTTACTTTGGCTAAATCCCATTTCACCCCTTGGCCCTACCCCTCCGTTTTGCGCATTCACGTGGAGGTGTAGGGGTGTCCCAATTCCCATTATGACGGAGGGGTAGGGCCAAGGGGGAGGGCTATGTACCCCTCCAAACAGAGATTTTCCCAAGGCACACTCCAAACGGAGGGGTACGACAGATTTCCCAGAGTGCCTTGCAAGACCGACAAGATGGCTGCTTTCGCAAGTAAAGAAGTTCACAAATGTAAGTATTTTCTCCATGAATAAAGTTTTAAAATGTACGAAAACCCCTTTATTGTCTATTTTAACGTTGTTTCAATGTGTAGTGGTCATTTTCCTCGTAAAATGCAGCCCCGAAAAAAATCGCTGGTAGTCAAGGCTTCAGTTACGTGGTTACCGTTACCAGGCTGAATGCTACTAGCGGTGCTCTGTGGGCAGCCCTGATAATCTACAGTGATAAAAGTTATCAATAAAAACCTCGGCAACCTCGCTGCTCGTATTCAGTTACATTGATAGCGTTATGGGATACAACATGCAGGAATGTCATACACAAATCGAATGTGACATTAGCATTAGCCTGTTACTCCATTGAAGTTGTGTACAAATTACGACAATCCGTGCTAACATGTTATATGGATGTTGTAACCCAAGTAACGTTAATATCACTGGTTTATATGAGATCAGAGATCATGAGATCACAGTTATCCCTGTGTGTTATCTATGCAGGGACTCCAGAAGAGACCAGACGCCTCATTAGATTCAGGGCTGAAAATGAGCAGTGCTTTCTCAAATCCAAAGCTGCTGCCAAACAACTTTCGGAGTGAGTTTTTTTTAGCTTGCTTGACAGCATACATAATTATGTTGTTTTATTTTTTTTTTTCTTTTCATTGTTTTTACATTACTCCTCATATGTGTTATGATACAGGACGTTGATCAAAGAGCTTGGGCTTGAGGGTAAAATCACCTGCCAACAGGCATCGAAAAAATGGGAAAATCTTAAAAAGAAATATAAGGTAAGTGAGAAGCACTTTAGTTGAAATTTAAGGCGATGCCTAAACTGTAATCTTTTAAAGTAATCTGTAATCTCTCAGTTCGCTAACTGAGCTGCAATGATGAACTTCATATTTATAAGTTATAACATTGTTTTGTTTTTTTGCAGGAGCTGAGAACTCCCAAGACGGGTTCAGGAACTGATGCTGGGGAAATCACAGCATCTACCTGGCAGTTTTTTGAGGACATGCATGAGGTGCTGGGAGCCAGGCTGTCCATGGACCCTCCCATTGTGGTTGCCTCACATGATGATCCTGTCACACTGCTTATGGTAAAGATACAGCCACATCATGTATTGTTATTGATTACTGATCTATATTGTTGATTATAACCCAGCATCTTAAGAAATATATTTTCTACGTAGTTATGTCTTGTACATACATACATATGGCCATATGACCTACTTCAGGAATATAAAACCTTCTCATTTGTTTTGTTCTTAGGAGATCGTCGAGCCTACTTCTTCCGAGGCAGCCACATCTGATGCCCCTACCACTGCCGCTGCTACTGTGGACATGCCCCCAACCCCCCCCCCCCCAACCCCAAAAAAAGAGGAAGCTAAACCACATCGTGGATTTTCTGGTACAGGAGAGTGAGAAGGAGCAGAAGAGACATGAGGAAAGTGAGAAGAAAACAGAGCGTTTTTTAAGCCTGTTTGAGAAACTCATTGACAAAATGTAACAGTTTCTTTTGTGCAATATGGCCCCTTATCACACTAGTTCCTGTGTGTATGTTTGCACTGTTTGATGTTTACATTTGAAAAGTTGTTCTCAGGACCAATTTAAGAAATAATTTGCTGTGCTGTCCTGTGTGTGTATTCTAATGTCTACCTCAAAGGCACAGCTGGCTGTTGGTTTTTGTTTTAATATAGTTCTTAAATGTTTTTAAGATAACTGTATAAATGCATCTGAATGTGATGCCATTTACCAAATAAAGTGCAATATTGTTTTCTACTACAAGTTTGTGAGCATGAATATCACACCAGCTAAACATTAACAACACCTGAAACAGATATTAGCATTAAAATAGATTTATTCGGAAAAAAACTTGACACATGCCTGATGTACGATAACAAAAAACTATATACATTGTCCATTTCTGGATCAGTCAGATTTATTTGAAAAAAAAAAAAAGGAAAAACTTGACACATCCCTGAGGTAAGATGACAAAAAAACTATATACATTGTCCATTTCTGGATCAGTCAGATATTCGAACACACATCCCTGAGGTAGCATAACATCCTCATGGGGCCTGCACATTGCCTGAGATCAGAGCAGCCAGGTGGTCTCTTGTTGCATTGCCAGACCTCTCATTAGCTGCCAGGGGTTCCCGAGGAGGTTGGGGGTCTAGCATATCCTGTGCAGCATCTTATCTGGCTCCAGCACGTCCCCATTGTCCAGACACACATTGTGCAGAAAGGCACAGGACGCAATAACCTGAGGTGCAAATGTTGGTTTTACCTCCAATGCTTTGAAAAGTGTACACCTCCACCTGGTCTTCATCATTCCAAAAGCCCTTTCAATTATGCTGCGGCCTTTGGAATGATGATAATTGAAGCGCCCCTGTATTGGTCCATTAACTGGCTCCCTGTACGGTGTCATCAGGCAGACTGGTGTGTCCAAACATGGATAGCCACCATCTCCTAGAAGAATGTAGCCTGTGGGAGGGTACCGTCTTGCTCTGTAAAAGCTGCTGTTCTTCATTACACGCGTGTCATGAACTGACCCCGGGTAACCAACAAAGATGTCTAGGAATCTTCCACTGGAATCACATATTGCCTGCATGTTTACTGAATAGAATCCCTTGTAATTTAAATAGTCTATTCGGTACCATGCCGGTGGTTTTATTCTAATATAGCTTCCATCTATTGCACCCACAACATTGTTAAATGCAGGGGTCCCTGATAGGTGGGCAAATCCTTGTCCAACTGCATGAAGCTGTCCTA